>CM064513.1:2259403-2315656 GCA_032716605.1 Paralithodes platypus | reverse complement strand
GTTTCAACAGTATAATTATTTTTAAATTTTGACGGAAATTTTTTTAGGCACAATAGGCCCTATTTTAAAGTTTTTAAAAAATCCATAGAAGAGTTAATTATTTTTAAGGATATTTTGTGTAAATTTATACCATAAGTAACTTTGGCAAGCTGAATCGAATGGCGGGAAACAGAATTGAAAAATCGGGCCATTAGTTTAGGATTTCGATTTTTACTTTCATTAGGAGGGCCAAGGGTGACCGTTTTTTTGGACTTTAAAAGTCCTCTGTAGCCCAAACTGGGAAAGTCCTAGATAGAGAATTATAACTGGTTTTGCCATTAGTTTGTTCTCGCCGAGCTGCTTCTTAGGACTATGGGCGTAGATTTCATTTTCGCCCAGCCATGCGCCCAGAATCGAAACTATTTGTTTCCATAAAACTTGGATTTACCGATTTGCCCAGGCAAATCGATGATTTTGGTCGAAATTTTGACTTGCCAATATTATTCCATAGTGGATTAGTCTTGCCGTTGCGGTTTTTTTTCAACGGTATAATTATTATTTTTAATTTTTACGGATTTTTTTAGGGCCCAATAGGCATATTTTAAAGTTTTAAAAAACTCCATAGACGAGTTATTTATGTACGGATTTTGTTTAAATTTATACCTTAAGGACACTTTGGCAAGCTGAATCGAATGGCACGCAAACAGAATTAAAATCGGAACATTAGTTTAGGATTTCGATTTTGAAAACTTTGCCTTCATGGTGGGAGCAGAAGACCGTTCTTTGGACTTTGATGTCCTCTGTATCCCCAAATATAAGTCCTAGAGAATTCTAACTGGTTTTTTTGTTTGCCATTCGTTTTTTCTCGCCAAACCACAAACGGGGCCTGTCGATTTCTCAGACATGGTCATAGATTTCATTTTTTTTGCCCAGCCATTCGCCCACAGAATCGAAAATATTTGTTCCCAAAAATCCTTGGACAAATAATTGATTTTGGGCCGAATTTTGACTTCTCAAGCTATTATATATTTGGGATTGTCTTGTTGCGATTTCAAACCTGTATATGATGGTTTTTTTAGTTAGACCCATTTTTGTTTTTTAGGTCAAATAGGCCTATTTTACTGCTTACAAACTCCATAGACGAGTAATCTATGTATGGATTTTTGTTGTTTACATTTTCTACCAGAAAAGTACAAGTTGACACGCTGGATTCGAATGACGCAAAAACAAAATTAAAATCGGACCATTAGTTTAGGATTTCGATTTTGATCTTGGCATCCCAGAGCCCAAAATGACCCATTTTATTTTGGGACATTTTACAAGTCCTCTGTAGCCCGAAAGTAATGATGTCATAGGGAATTCTTACTGGTTGCCATTCGAATTTTTTCTCGACCAGCCTGCTTTCTATCCATGGTCGTAAATTTAATTTTCGCCCAGCCATTCGCCCCGACTCGAAAATATTTTTTCAAAAATCCTATGGTTAACTGGATCATTTGGAGGAAGTTAGTCAGGAAAGCCGAATCATTTTATATGTGTTAGAGTGTACAGTCAATGAACCATAAATACTACCTTCACACCCATTTGAATATTTTTGGCATCTTTAAGGGGACGATTTCCACTTGACGGATTTTTTGGTCTGAAAATTGCATGAACTCCTTTCTCCCTCATGTTTAGCCTCATTTTTTTTCTAATTTTAAAGGACGTTCCAGCCCCATTATTTGACGATTTTAAGGACTCTTTCGCCCCATTTCTGGCTCAAATTTAAGACCTTTTGTACAATTTAGGGTTGTCGATTTTATCCTGGCGAGCGATAGCGAGCCTGTAATTTAAGAGGAACCAGGCTTTCAGCCGGGAAATTTTTCTACCGAAAAATGTAACAAAATTTTATCTTGGAAAGGGGCTCCAAGGGGGTGTAATCTTAAGCTTGATGGATATCTAGGGAAATTCAAACTAAAAACCTCCCGACCGGAAGCTAATTGTCCACAGTTATCCATAATGCTGTCGAGGTTTTGTGAGCATAATATGACTATTTGAAGTGCCCTTTACTGGTGAATCCTACTGCCAACTAAACCATATTTATCCTAATGTAAGTTAAAACGATAATCGCTGGTTTTCAAGCAGCGTAAACACTCCGCTTTGGGAAGGCCCTCTAGGAATCACAGAGGGTAAAGTATATCGCCACTTAACTTGCTCATTAAAAATAACTCCACCGAAGCGTAATTCAATCGTGTAATAATGGCCAGGATAAATTGAAAGCCATTCGTCATGACATACTGAAAAGGTGTAATTCGGTTTACATTCTACAGGGGTGGTGGGAGGAGGGGAGGAGTGCGGTGTTCCAGAGGTGGGTTGAGTTGTGGAGGGTGTGGAGGGTTGAGTGGTTGTGCAGGAGGGACGTCTGGTACTGGGGTGGTGGAGGAAGGACATGTTGGACGATGTGGATGTGAGAGGATGGCTGGAAATGGTGGGGTGGTGGAGGGATGGTAGAAGTCTCAAGAATTCAACCGTGACACCCTTCTGCATCCTCTAGCACCCCCAGACCTAACACAAGCCCCTCTGGTTATGTATATTTAAAAGGCTATTGTCATTATTACATTAGTCCGGCTAATATTAGGGGGTGCCATTGCTACTCCTTTCCGTAGAATTATTTACCAGCATTATTTTGTGATTTTTTCCAAGAAATATTGTGTTTTATTGTTTGTTTATTATGTTATGCGTTGAGGATTATGGTGATATTATGTTTATGGAGTGGAGGATGATGTTATTATGTTATGCGTGGAGGATTAATGTTATTAATGTTATGCGTGGAGGATTTAGATGACCTCGTCTCTAACTGAATCAAACTTAGTGTCCGAAGTGAAGGTTGCCACCCGCCACACACCAGCTAACTACCTGTTATTAATCATAACCAAACTTTAGCCGTTCACGGTGGTAAGAGAGACTTGACAGCAGTGGTATTTGAGGTTTTTCTAATTATTAACGCAAAACCTCCATGCGGACTACAGTGGGGAGAATTTTGGCAAGTCTATAGGTTCCTATTTTCTTACTACATTGTTTCGAATAGTGCCGCGAAAGTACTCTGTAATTTTATAACCAAATTAGGTGATTCATAATAAAGATATATAAGGTATGAGATATCGATTTCCATTTGCATAAGCTAAAAAACTGGAGCTACGAGGAATCAGATGATACAATTTAATGTAGTTTTGTGTTGTTGTGTACCTCACAGGTCCCTTCTTGAAGCTTTATATATCCTCTGAGTATGGACCAGAATGCAATGAAAAATAGCCCATGTATAGATTTCTTTTCTCACATACGTACTGTGGTATGCGGTTTAAACGGTTAGATGAACTGAATAAAATCCAGTGGTAAATATTTAGGATCCGTGTGAGCATGATTTGTAGCTCCATTCGAAGAGACAAGGGTACATTATTATATTATCAGAAAACAGTATTACAGAAATCCCATAGTTTCAGCTACAAAGGTGTTTTTTATATATACGGTATATTAATATATATATATATATCATATATATATATATATATATATATATATATATATACAGTATATATACGGGCTATATCTATTGGTATATATATATATATAATTTTTTCTTTAATTTTGATTTATTGTTTTGCTTTAATGTTTTCAATAGAGATTGCAATCTTGAAATGCCCTCCACAGATCTTAGGCTGAGTGGTGGTAATCGGGGGGGTGGTAGTGCGGGCGGTGGGCGGGGGCTTGGATTAACATTCTCTACTGCACCTGCCGGGAGAGAGCCTGGAGTCCCTCAACTCTACAACCGTGCCCTAGCCTCGGTCTTGGGGTCACTCCCGCACGGCCTCCAGTCAACACCACCTGGATTATCCTTACACAGGTGAATACTGGGGCTGGTAATTTAGTTAGGTAGTTAAAATAAGACTTCAACCCTAGTTGGAAATATTCAAGCCAGCACACTGTAAAAGGTCAAGTAGAAACGTCTGGACTGGAGCCCCTTTTTGAGAACTGCCAATACTTTAGGCTTGTATCTCTCTGCATCGTTCTTGTCCCTATACCCCTGTTTCAAAGTAAGTAGGGCCCAAAAAACTCTGGAGCATACAACCTTTATGACTCCCCAACGACTAGAATAAACGAGCTAATATTTTTTACCATTTGGTAGGGGTCAGCCAGGGAATAGGTGTGGAAATATTACCCCAGTCCATTTGCTGATTGCCCTTTTTTAGTTATAGGAGTTAGGGCAAAACGACTTATAGAAGTAAAGAGTTGAAAGAGTGACTTCACAGTTCTGAAAATAGTGATCCACGCACATGAGAGATGGCAGCACAAAAAAAAAAAAAAAAAAAATAAAACAAAAAAAAAAAAAAAAAAAAAAAAAATGGGAAGGACCTATTATAGATGCCCTACACACAAGCTTCTTGTGGTGACTACCAGATGGAGAATGGTCGCTTTGGAGACGGACCATAGGACAAGTGGTAATTTACTTGGTAACTCAACAATATACCCAGCTTAGTTTAAAAGACACTCCATTCACAATTTGTTTTTGTTTGTTTTTGGTAGTAACATATCTATTTATAAACATACAATTAATATTTGTATCAACTTTAACCATAAAAACATTACACATGACAACAAAAATTACATTTATGAGAATCCTCAAATTGCTTGCAAAGTAGGAATGATAACACCAAATCCTTATAGAAATATTATATGTATAATCACATGTTATAGTAGAATTTTAGACAGTAGAATAAGCTACTTCCAGTAAGTTTAACTATTGCTAAAACTCACTGAAAATTGATGAGAAAATTAATGGGCACCTCATCACTTTCCACTGCCCAACGTATGATACACCAACAATTTTTTTTTAAACAATATAAAAAGCCCCCCCTCCTCCCACCAAACTCACAACATCTGCGGCATCTTGTTCCCCAGACCTATTGTCATTTTCGTATCCAAAAAATATATCGACAGCTCACTAAATTTTCCAGAACTTCTGTTGATTTCTTGTAAAAACTTATATTATTACGAATAAATATATAACATCAATTAATAGGAGCATACTATTGCACATGAAAATATAATCATGCATTTCATGATACAGTAATAAAGGTGTAAGGGAATGGCGAAATCAGAGAGTCCGAATTTAGTAGTCCTGTTTACATGGTAGAAGTTTTCGTGACCGTAAACGTAACGACAGATAAAGGTAAAGACAATCTAAATTTTTATGGACTATTATAATGGTTCTACTCTAAGTGAAGTTTAAACGCTATATAATGTCAAAACACTTCTAACTGTAAGAAAACTTACAGTGGATGAATTAGTAACGCATCATAAGACCTTTGAATACAGCAAACTGAAATGATAACATGATTTGTACAAAGGTTTTGAGACATTCAGAGAAATCTTATTATATATATTCACAAAGGGCGAATATATACGAATTTCAACGAACGAAAACTGCTTTACAAATCATACTACTGACTGTTAATAGTATACAACGCATCAATGACAAATAATGAAAAACATCGCTCGTGTGGACACCAAGCTGTTTTAGTGTTCTCTATTTGGCACACATGAATTTTACAGGTAGCACCCTCTACCGACAGACAGGAAGGACGCGGTGGTGGGTCATGCGAGGTCAGGTACGAGAAGGTGGACCAGACAAGACGGTGACCTGGCGTGACCTTACCCTCGTGTTTCCCACTTCAAGCTCAGAGAGGTCACTGGGGGGTCACCAGTTGCCCCTCCTTCATATTTGGTAAGTCGAGGGTTGTTTTTATAAACTCTATCTTTCCAAGAGTTGGTGTTTTTGGAATCATCTCTATTTCGCCCTGCATTAGGGTAGCGATCCATAGGATGTGTTCACCACATATTTTGACAATTAAAAACGTTTAATTTAATTTAGATGTGTTATTAAAAAACACAAAAAGAGGGGAGGAGGATAGGAGTTTCCTAGGCAACCGATAACAAACCGAGTATAATAGAGGCAGAGCCCCACCCCTCAACTTACCCTGGGGGCCGTGTTTTAATAAAGATTAATGGATGATAGGTTGTTTGCAATTTCCGATCGGGGTAAATATAAACCACAACTAAAAAAAAAGAAAAAAAAAGAAAAAAGGAAACAACAACCCCCATATACTTGTAAAAAATCGGTCCCCTTTGTTTAAAACTGGCATGTGTTACCCATCCAATTATTTAACATACAGGATATATTTAAATATGTATGTGGGTTTTTATACAAATAGAAAGTCTGCTGAATTTAGTTTTATGTACATGTATTTGCATTACAACAGTCATTCAACTGGTAATTCTGTACAATATAGAAATCTACAACTCCAACTTCCTTATAGCCTGAAACTCGCAAGGGGTCAATTACACTTTCATAGATGACTCAAAATTGTAAATATTTTCTATAGGACATTAATCGTGTTGTTAGGAATGTTACGATATTTAATTCCTGTATCATTAAATATGAAATCATTTCGTGCTCAAGTAGGACAGAAACTTATGGCACCTCATTCACCGGGTTCAAGTCAATACAGCCTCACTCCTAAATGGCCACAGTCCCCTGGCTTAATCTTACTCAATTTGACCTAATTAATCCTAAGCTAACATAACAGACACACATGTAGGAGTGGTAGCAAGTAATGGAGGGGAATTATATCACCTAATCACATTTTGCTTTGTTTTGAGTGCCAGTGGGGTGTTTTGAAAGTCTTTTCTTAGGCCATGGCTGTTAAGAAGACCTTCGCCTTTGCCCACCAAGCCTCTTATGAGGTAGTTCGCCTTTCCCGGGTTAATCCTAAGCTAACCTAACAGACAACATAACTCTAAATTAACCAAGCTTAACCTAATCTAACATAACCAAAGATGTTGTGGCCGCTTAGGAGTGTGGTCGTTTAGGTGTACGATCGCTTTGACTTGCTCCTCTTTCATCCCTCCTATCTAGTTGGCCGACCTGGAGGGCAGTACCTCGACCTGTGAGTACCAGTGGGAGGCGGGAGGGGAGGCGCTGGAGGAGGTGAGGTGCCAGGAGACCATACTGCTGGCCCCCCGCTACCTCCCCACCAAGCCCCTCAACATCACCGTCACCACCTCCCTCGTCCGGTCCCGCACCACCGGCATACATCCTTCAGCAGTCGCTTGTGAGTTGGACTAAGTTCTGTAGACATGAAGGTTTGTGTAGTGATAGCAGGGCGTCAAACGCAAGCAGAGTCCATTATTTTTAGTCTTTATTATTGTAGATGTAAAGACCAAACTATAGTTTATAGTTCAAATTATATCTTTGGAAGTGATGAAATGGCCAAAACAATGCTATTCCATGTTAATTTTCTTGCATTCCTTCTGATATTCAATCAAGCCTTCAAACAAAATTGCTCCGGATTGACAACCTGCGTGATAGTATGTGCAAGTGCAAGTTTCTTTCTACCTCGCCACATCCATCATTCGCTCGCACACCACTGGTCTGAAAAATTAATGCAATCATCAGGGGTAGTTTTGACAAAAATTTACGTTTTCTCGAAGAGGGAACAACCGTATGAGTACACAAACACACGAGTACACAACCACATTAATATCTCCAAACAAACTATTTACAACGTGGTATCTCCTTATAATCGCCATAGCGAACCGGAAGATTCCGTAACTCCAGTAATATTCAAAGCACGTCATAATAGAATATAATAAGATACGACTGACTAGTTTTCTGAGTATGAGGAAAGGTATCTCATAATAATGTATTTACGGAAGGTTATGATTCTTACCATGCCGTATACTATGACTACTTTAAGTATCCAGGCACTTATGTAGGGTATCGAAGTTTGGCTACTTTTCACACAAGCGGGTTTTTCACTCGTCCCTGAACTGGCAGCCTCTGAATTATCCGTTTATCACAATTTTGACAACCACGATAATCTACGTTCAGTCTAGTTGCAAAATAGCCTCAAAATGTTGCCAGAATATAGTTGCTAATCATAAAATATCAATTAAATTTATTGTGCAATGCCTTCCTTATGTGTCCTCATTTTCAGTTGTATTTATAAATGGTGTTTTAATTTTCAGGTGTAATTATAAAGGTGTTCTAATTTTCAGGTGTATATATAAATGATGTTCTCTTTTTCAGTTGTGCACGAGGCAACCGAGAGCAACGACATCATCCACCAGCCGCAACCGCTAGAACTACCAGAGAACTTCGAGGCTGAGATATCCCAGTTGATGACCCGCCTGTGTACTGCGGAGGGCACTGAAGGTGGCGCGGGGAGCACTGGAGGCGGCGCGGGGGGTACTGAAGGCGGCGCTGGTGGTGAATCTACGACAAGAAGTACCCGACGTATTAATGGTGAAGCAGTACGCCTGGTGACCCGCCTGACGCAGCTCCTGGCTCACACTACCGTCACCTCCCACCTCCCGGATCCCCCACCAACCTGTCCTACACACATTAGGTATTGTTTAACCCCTTCTTTACCGGCACCGTCTTATTTAACTTTATCCTGGCTACTATTAGAGTAAATTCTTCAGTTTAAAAAAGGCCTCTAGTAATTGACAGGATTCGAAAAATGTCACTTAGCCCTTTATATTACCACAGATGCTTTTTAAACTCCACAAAATCCTCTAAATAAAGCCAGAATATATGAGAAAGACGTCCCCGGTACAGAAGGGGTTAACCTCCAGTCGTTTAATATTCAGCTGACGGTAAATTTTCATGTCCTCAATATAATTATTGAGCTAATTGAAGAATTTGTAAAAGACATGTTTTGCTAATTATGAAAACTTGGTATGTTTATGATGCATACACAAAGTACAGTACTTTCATATTTTTCCAGTTAGTTATTTAAAGTTCTTATTTAGAGTTAGTTATTTAGAGAAAGAGCTATAGTTTGAAAATGAGAGTGAGAGTTAGAGTATAGTGTGTTTCCGGTGTTCCAGAGGAGTGTTGGCGGCGGCGGCGGCTCTAGCGGCAGGACCAGCGGCACTACACTTCTTCACCAGGCAGTTGGCGGTCAGTAGAAGATTTTGTTAACCCCTTTAGTACCATTACGTCTTTATACCTAGATTCTGACTAAAATTTGATGATTTTATGCAGTTTAACCCTTTCCCCGCGGGAGACATTCCGGAACGCCATGGCAATTTACAACAATTTCCAGGCTTAAAATCCTGTAAAAGCCGTAGAAATCGAGTGTCAGGTGGCGGGACTTCGAGGGGCCCACCTCCGACTGTCAGCACGTCCAGCCGTGCAGTAAGGCAAACTGAGGTCCCATACCCGGGTCTCAGCAGTGTTGCCAAGCGCTATATTGCTAATAATTAGCAAGTTTTCCCCAATTTCTATGGTAACGCTGCGGGTGAACCCCGCGAGTTAGGAAGCTAGTTCTAGTGTCATTTTGAAGTTATTTTTGTCTAGTTTTTGGCAGAATACATTTCATTTCATGTAGACACTTTATTAATCATTCAGGAGTGCCTGAATATGCCCTAAATAGCCCAGATATCCCTGCAGAGAAAGGGTTAAGAATTACCTACGTTACTAAGAGGGTTTATTGAGACAGTATTTACCCATTTGAGTCGTATAGGTACATTATAAACTAAAGAAAATCGCCTAATGGCAACCAGAATATGATACAAATTACGTAATGGAGGTTAAGGGGTTAACCTGATATTACCCGTTTCAGTACCAGTACCGTCTTTTTAATTTTATTCTGGCTACTTATAGACGATTTTGTTCAGTTTACGTAGGACCTCTAGCGATTAAAAGGCTACAAACTATCTAAATGTACCCTTATAATAACTACCACAGATCCTTCCTAAGCTGCATAAAATTGTCAACATAGAGCTAGAATTGTATTTGAAAGACGTCACTCGTATTGAAAGAGTTTACCTGATCTTAGAATTAACCCTTTGAGGATCATGCCGCATTTTGACGATTTTATACAGTTTAAGAAGCATCTGTGGAAATGTTAAGGGTAAAGACTCAATTAACCCTCTGACTTTATGTACACTCGGATGTCATAGTCTCTGGCCCACTCATAAAAATTCGAGGACCCCCTATGGTTTTCGTTTTGCAATTATATCTATCTGGATTATTTTTTTGGATAGAACTTGCTTATCAATAAATAGTGTATATAGTTTTGTAGTTGATGTATAGACAAATATATTCTTAAATTCGTTTCCAGAGATATACTTCCATAATTAGAAATAGGTAAACTCCATAAATATTTAGGAGTGAGCCAGAGACTATAGTATCCGAGTGTACCATTCCCAATCTGTATAAAATTGTCTAATAATAGCCGAAAAACAGAAAATAAATGTGTATTGGATCTTGAAAGGGTTAATCTCGAAATTATAATAGGAATATAGTTGTTCGTCTACCATTTTGATAGTGATTAATTCAGTGTAGATGCCAACCCACCTACATTTCAACTGATTATTTTCCCTACGGCAATTCATGTGTGCTAACGCTATCAACAGGTTAATATAACAAACCTTTCTTTCTCTCTCTCTCTCTCATTTTCTCATTCTCGCAATCTCACACTCTTACTCTCTTTCCCTCACTCTCACTCTCTTTCCCTCACTCTCACTCTTAATCTCCCCCTTTCATTTATCTCTCTCTCCCTTTCTCTCTCTCTCTCTCTCACACAAATAACTCTTACTCACCCTCTCTCTATATCTCCAGGAGGTGTCGCGGGCGGAGGAGGGTAGCACGGGCGTGAACGATGTACTAATGACCCTAGCCTTGAAGAGCCTGGCCGCCCCACCCACCAGCCCGCACCACCCACCCCTCCCGCCAGACTTCTTCCTTCGTCGGGAGGTCCAGCTGGTGTATCAAGAGGTGGGTATTACAGTAACCCCTTCTCTACCAGTGCCGTCGTTTTAATTGTATTTTAGCTATATTTAGATGATTTTGTGTCTTAAGCCGGTATCACACGAGCACTTTTTTCCCTCAACATTTATCCTCAACACTGGTCTGGCAGCTTATGAGGTCAACATTTAAAATATTCCGGTCACCTAAATTCATCTACCATCAGTCTAGTTTCCGATACCAGTGCACAATATTCTAGAAATGTTGCCAGAAAAATGTTGATCATCGAATGTTGACTATAAAAGCTCTCGTGTGATACCGGCTTTAGAATCACAAAACTGATGGGGCAAGCGTCTTAAAATGTCAACAAAATTGGTCTGAGCATGATGAAGAAGAGGTCCAGAAAAAATACCCTTAATACATTAAATCGCCCGCAAACTATCGAATATTACTAATTCCTTCCTCCCTCCTGCAGGTGGTGGAGCATCTGGTGGGTGAGGAGGGCGGTGTGGGCGTGGCAGGGGTAGGGGCGGTACTGGAGGGTGTGAGAGAGGCCGCCCCTAACCTACTACCCCACCTTATGTCCCTGGCTGCCCCCGCCCTCACCCCTGTCGCCAGCTGTCAACAGGACGATTATAAAGAGGTGGGTTACACCATACATTTGTTGCTATTTTATACATGTTTTTAAAATGTATATCTTATATTGTGTTGGTATTTTTGTGTTCATGTACACTTGGTCAAACAAGTATCTGCACCCCTACCATGATAATCTGGTGTGTACAGCTTGGTAGGGTTGGCATCTCTTCCTGCAGCTATATCCATCTATACTACTACCTACCTATACTACCTAAGACCTAGTACCTACGACATACGACCTATACTACGAAGCTGTACACATCAATGATCAGGGTAGGGGTGCAGATACTTTTTTGACCAAGTGTACGTTCTAATAGGTATTAATTTTTTGTTTATTTCTTATATATTTTGCATTTTTCTGTTTTATTTTATTTAATTTTTTAATTTTTTGCATACAATAATTTAGGTATAATTATTGTTGTTGTTGCGGCAGGCGGTGCGGGTGTTACGAGCGGTGTCAGGCCTGCGGGTGCGGCCAGCAGGGTACGTGGCTGGACTGCGGCCGTGCTTCCAGTCAGACAGTGAGGCCGTATTGGTAGCGGCCATGGACTCCCTAGCGGCCGTACACTGTCTGCAGCAGGTATACATAGGCTGAGCTAGAAATATGATAAAACATACCGATTTTGATAAGTTGTTTTGTCTGTTTACTGTGTTCGTCCATGTTTTGGTTTGTTTGTTTTACAAGTTTTACATTATAATAAAAACATATACAGTACTCATAAAAGTTGACAATGATTATAAACACCATATGAACAGGAGCTTTTTATTGACAACATATCGTATATAGCTTCATCATGCCAATGACATACAACAAAAAATTCGTAAACATCTACAATTTCCCTCTCCCATCACGAAGGCAACTGTAGATTTAGGAGAAACAGGTCTTTGGCTAAGGTATTTTTCCATCAACAATGATCTCGAAGAGTGTTCTTGTTTTTTTAGTTTGATGGAGGTCTAGGGAAGTTTGCCATCCTCTACCCAACCTTAGCAGTTTCTGTCTGTCTCTTTTCCTGTACCACTTTTCTTACTTCGGGGGCGGGTACCTAGGAATCCTCCTCCTCTTGTAAAATTCACCTACTAGACGAGACAGAGCAAGGGGCAAGGGAAAGCAAACGGGATCCTGGACCCTAAGAATTGTAATTTTATTTTTTTGTTTTGTTCGGGCTCTGTCTCGAGTCGGCCACCCCCAGCTATGGGGTATGTGCCTGAGTATATACATATTTATTATATTATTATAATTAGTTTATTCAAATACATTGGGGTTTGTATTTGATATTAATGTTAAAGAACGGGGTGTTACTTATTAAATCATATCATATTTTGTTATTAATCCATATCTATGTATTTCTTGTGATGTCCAGGGCGTGTCGGAGCTACAGAAGATAGGTCTGGAGAGTCCATCAGATCCAGAGATCCGTGTGGCCGCCTACCGTGGTCTGGTGCACTGCCTACCCTCCAACCCGACCCTCCTATCAGCCGTGGAACAGGCACTAGACCCCGCACATGATGCACACTCCACGCAAGGTCAGCACAAATAAAGAAATTATATTTTTAACATCGTTCTTAACACCAATAACACTCCAAATGAAATGAATGAAACCATGTGATTCTCCCAGGATTCGAACCCAGGACATCGCATACGGAACTTACACACACTAACCATTACACCATCAAGACAATTATGTAAAATAATATAAAGACAGTTATAGTAAAATAAAATACCCCCCTCCCCCCAAAAAAAGTAAACAAAAATAAAAATATAATACAAATATATACAAAATTATAGAAAATAATAAAATAAATATATAAATAAACAAACGCTTGATGCAAGGTAAGAATAAATACATTAATAATAAAGTATCGTGAAATAAAACCAGATTATAAATATAATATTAAATAATAATACCATAATAAAACACTTAATGCACACTCCATACAAGGTTAGAAATAATATATAAATGATAAAGTAAATTTAAAGCAAACAAAATTAAAGAAAATATAGACAGAAAGAAAGCAGGCACTGGACCCCACACATGATGTATATTCCAGGCAACGTCATAACAAATGAAATAATAATAAAGTAAAATAAAAGCTAACCAAATTTATCCTTTGAAGATAAGATTACGCATTTTTGTTTTGTTTCTTTGCTAGTATGAGACGATTTGATTAATATTAGGAAGGGTATATGCAAGTCAGAGGGTTAATTGAGATAGTCTTTACCCTTATAATTCCCGCAGATCCTTCATAAATTGTATATAATCGTCTAAAGATAGCCAGATTAAACTGTCAAAATGCGTCATGATCCTCAAAAGGTTAAAACAAATGAAAGACAGAAAAACAGCCCCTGCACACTCCACACAAGGTGAGCTAACAATAGTATAATATATAGTATATGAACAATAACCCCTTCTGTACCGGTGACGTATATTTAATGTTATGCTAGCTGTATAAAATCGTCTTATGATCGCCAGAATAAGCTGTCAAAATTCGTCATAATCTTGAAGGGGTTAAGAAGTTTCTCCCCATTCACATGTCGATTTTTTCTGGGGGAACGATAGCGAGCCCGCAATTTAGGAGAAACCAGCAATCGGCCAGGATATTTATTTTATAAAAAAAGTACCAATTTACATTGAAAGGGGTCTGGGAAGGGAATATTTAAGTCTATTTGACAAAACCAATCAAAATTCGCACTACTACTACTACTACTACTACTACTACTACTACTACTACTAATAATAATAATAATAATAACACCCACAACACATTAACCCCCATTACATCTGCTGGAAGGCTCTAAGTTGCTATTATTGTACCCAGTGGCATCGTACGTCTGGAGCCACGTCCAGGCGATGCTCTCCTCAGATGACCCCGACCTTCAGAGCCTCCAGCGGGTACTAGGGTCGTCACAGGTCATCCGGGAAGCCAAGGACCCGGTGCTGTACGACCCCAGGTACCACTCACGACACGGACGACACGACCTGTACGTGGGGCGCCGTGGGACCCTCAGCCTAACGTGGGACCTGGTGTTTGGCAGGTACTTGGTTTGGTTTCTTGTCATTGTGGTGGGATTTCTACTCCCTCCTATATCATTGTCCCTTAATTTGATTTTGTCGTCATTGGGGTGGGATTTGTACTCCCTCCTATATCATTATGTCTCATGATTGTATTTCTTGTCATTGGACGAATATCTACTCCCTCTTATATCATTCTGTCCCTTGATTTGAGTTGTCATCATTGGGGTAGGATTTCCACACCCATCGCACGTATGTCATTATGTCCCTCTGTTGATTCACATACATTAATATTATGGAATTAAATGCTTGGTTAGAGATAGAAATATTTATTAGTTGATAAATAATAATCACCATCATAATTACAATACTACTACTACCACCACTACTATTACTACTACTACTAAAGATAATAATAGTAATTACAACTAAGCGTATAATCGTTATGATGAATACACAAAATAACAATGGACAATACTATGATATTTTTCTTTGCACAACTGCACATTCTCCTTTTTCTATTATCAATTACATTGTAAATTGTACAGATTATGAGGACATATATGCCGTATGACATCAAATCCTTGTTATAAATTTGCCTGTGTTTTTTTAACATCTCTTTGTAAACAACATTTGTAACAATAAAACTTTTTATTTAATTTAATTTGAATTGACGATTAGTAACAATAATGTTCTGCAGGTACTCGCCCGCGCCCAGAGCCCTGTACCTCACACTCAGCCTCACCCACGACGCCCACACCCACAAGTTGGCGCAGGTCAGCCACTATAGTCGGTTTTAATACAGCTGGCGGTAAATTGAAGCCTTTAGCAGCTGATTTATCGATGTCTACTGGAGAAAAATGAAAGTACTATGTCTCTGCTTCATCCTATTACCAAGTTTTTTATAATTAGCAACATATTTATTTTAGTTGATGATAAATTGAATCCTTTAGCAGCTCATTTATCGATACCTAATGGAAAAATATGAAAATACTATGTCTGTGCCTAATCATACTGCCCAGTGTATATAATTAACAACATATTTCGCTACATAATCTTCGTAATAGCTGAGTAATTAAGATGAGGACATGGCACTTTACCGTCAGCTGGAAAATATAGAGTGTAGCACCTGTTTTGTGTGTGTGTGTGTTTGTTTGTATGTGAGTGAGTGAGTGAGTGTGTGAGTGAGTTAAGTTGTTGTTGTTGATGTTCCCCAAGCTGCCTGGCCGAACAGCCCCAAGGCCCCGAGCAATGCCAAGGCCATTACCGAGCGCCCCCACAGAACCCTCCCTGCCGACCACAATAAAGCCTGGGTGACCGAAGCCACTCCATGGCAGGGAGCTGAGGAGGGTGCAGAAACGCCCGGGAAACCAAAGCCCCACCCAGGGCCCTGTGCCCCTCAGCAATTCTCCCTACCAATAAATGCCTACAGTGGCCGATAGAGGCGCTGAACGCAAGGTTTACCGCAGTGCATTGTGGGAAATGGGCGACATCGCCGAGCTATCCACCCTCCCTCTCCTTCAACAATTCTATAATATATGCAGTTAGTCAACATTTCTGTAGCTGACACATACTTTGGTCTATGCATACTTTTGTTTTATATATTTTAAAATCACCCATATTCATAAATAACGTATATTTACAATTTAAGTCAGCAGGTATTTTCCCGCCAATTTTTTATGATAATTAATCAGCTTATAATTGTATTTGTAGTCATTATCAGCTGCATATGAACTTTCCCTTTATTACTATACTATATAAGCACTTAGTGTTGTCGTATACTGTATAATAAAAACGTGTAGAATCACACAAACATTGAGATAAACTGTGCATATCCTAGGTGTTGGGTTTAGTGATGTCTACAGTCGTAGCCCTGGCGCTAGTTCAGAAGCGGCCACCAGAGGTCTCAATGGAATTGTTGGTAGGGAGAATTATGAAGAGAAAGTTGAGGGGCAAAGAACAAATGTGACGATTTGGCTTCCAATCTTGGTAGATTGGGAGGTCAATCCACGGAAGAGATGCCGTCACTTGAGATCTAGAAAATATATAAGTAAAAGGAACGGTCAGAGTAAGCTATGGGTATGGCAGAGATCGCTCAGTTCTCACTCTGATAGACCAGCCCATCACCACATGACTAGAACCCAATCCTCTCGGCATCAGGTAGGAAAGGCCCTAGAAAGCCGGGGAGGGATAGCTCCCCTATTTCAACCCCTTTCGGGGTTGGGCACCCGCCCTGAGTGAGTTAAGTGGAATGTTTTAGTTGTAGTTCCCCACACTGCCTGGCCTAACAGTCCCGAGTCTGGTAGACCGAAGCCATCCAGATGCTCGGGCACCCGAAGGGGCCTGGGAGAGATTAGATCTGCCTCTGAGAGGGCAGCAGGGGAGGGGACCATCAGCCCACGGGCTTGCACCCCCAGGCCAATGCCCCCACCGTCCGCAGCCCCCCTTGCTGTGCCACCCAAGCGGGCGATCTCGCCAGCACCTAGAAGGAATAGTAGTACAGGAAAAGAGACAGACAGAAACGGTTAAGGTTAGGTAGAGTATGCCAAACCTCACTCTGGATAGGACCAGCCCTCACCCAGGAATGTTTTAGTTAGTCTCATTACATCTAATTCCTATTTAGATGCAAAGAAAATATTTCTATTCTCTGAGGCCTTTTGAGTTACGGTATCTCTCCTAAAATGCACCTCTATCATAATTCAACACAGTCCCTTAACCCTTTCAGTACCGTTGACATCCTTTTTACTTTATTCTGGGTACTATTACGATTTTAATCAGTTTAAAAAAAGAACCTCCAACAAATTAACAGTTTTGAACTATCTCACTAAACCCTTTTTACTACTACATATATTTCTTTAATTGCACAACATCGTCTAAATATAGCTAGGAGAAATGGAAAAGACGTCGTCGGCACAGAAGGGGTTAATCTTCGTCATATATCTGCAAAAACAAAATAGAAATAAATAAAAACACCATTCCCACGCGCTGAGTTTGACCTTTCAACACAACGACAAATATTAACACTTATTCCATTAGACAATTTCAACTGTTTTTTTAATCAGAAAATTTTGTTGTATAACTTAATTCACCAGATGATTTAAGCTAATATTGTCTGATGACGACTATTATATTTTATAATAAGCCCTTGAGGATTATGACACGTTTTGACAGTTTATTCTGGCTATTAGGATTTTTTTTTCTTCTTCAGATTAGGTAAAGTATATGGAAGTAAGAGGGATAACTGAGATAGTCTTTACCCATTTAATTCCCACAGATCCTTCCTATGCTTTACAACATCGTCTAAGAAATAATAAACTGTCAAAATTGCGTTATGATCCTCAAAGAATTATCGTTAGCACGACTATATACCATTCTGCGAAGTCAGAACAAAAATATTACCAAATCACCTTTCACCCTCGCTTTAGCTGTCTTGGTAGCGTAATGGTTAGTGCGCGGAATTTCGGTGTGAGTATCCTAGGTTCAAATCCTTGGCGTACCACACGTATTCATTAGTTTCATTGCTTTCATTAATTAGGTTTATTTGTAAGTTAATTGGTCGGTTGGTGACAATAATAATTTAGCTAACAAACTCGAAAGTAGATATGTGAAAAAAGAGAGAAAAACAAGTATATATATATATATATATATATATATATATATATTGCCGGACGCCTTACTCCCCTTACGAGGGTGGCCATACACAGAATGCCCCCAAGCGGACCTATTCCCTGTGAGAGGGACAACTCGAGGCAGTTTAGTGAAGGACTTACAGGATTGACAACTCAATTTAGGATCCGTACTCTGAGGCCCTCTGTGTATCTTGTTAGCACTATTTTTCTACAGTGGTGTTCGGCTAATCCATCCACTAACCTGCCTTACCCTTAGGTAAGCAGTACGGATTTGTATCAGGTTTACTCCCCTAGACAGGTTGCCAACCAAGGCTGACGAGTCTCATCCACCCGGATTTGTATAAGGTTGTCTCCCCTAGATGAGTTGCCGACCAAGGCTAACGAGTCCCATCCATATACAGTATATATATATATATATATATATATATATATTTTATTATTTATTTTGAATTCATTATTTATATGAATTGTCCTTTGTTTGTTCAGGTGATGGTACGGGTGACGGGAGCGGAGGGGATGCTGCTGAGCCTACCGTGGGTGGACTGGTTGGAGCCATGGGTGGAGTGGGTGGTAGGGGCGGGGTCACGGGCGGCCTCACACCTCTGGTCTACCATTTCCCGCCTCACCAGGACCAAGCGGGAGGTCACCAGGGAACAGATCCAACAGTTTATTCAGCAGGTGAGATATATTTTGTTATCCAAGATATATCTATTCAGAAAACGGATTTACACGGCGCTTTTTCTCACAATTCTGATTTAGCAGCTTTGAAAATATACTTTTACAAACAATTTCGCTGAATCGTTCCATGCTCATTTCAATGAACATTTATATACAGCACATCCGACTATTTGTCTTCATGGATGTACTTATATAGCTTCAGGCTACATTAGCTGACGGGAGATAAACAGACGTAAACATATATCACTATCTGGCTATAAACTCCTACTTCCACCTCCCTGTGGTGAGCAGGGAGGCAACAGACGTTAACATCTGGCTAACAGAAGAGGTGAGTGAAAAACGCGCTTATGATACAAAATTCTGCCGCTCTTTTGATATAAACAAATCCGTGCTTCCGTAGAAAACACGACACGCTTTTAATATGCCGATCTGAGCTTTCGTAAAACGCCGGTCTAAGGCCATGTACTGTGTTTGTCATTCCCAAGACTATGTCTAACCCTTTCCCCTCATATCCCAGGTACTGTCAAGGATCCCGGCCGAGTACCGTGGTGACAACTGTAGTGTGGAGGTGAGTGTGGGTGTAATGAACACTCCGGTACTACACCTACACCTTACCCACCTTAGATACTCACCAGACACACTCACTCGATTAGCCTCACTCGTCCACTCCCCTCTCAATGCTGCGGTGAGTAATCCAGTTAAATGTACAATAATCATAATGAAAATGTAGCCTTAAGATTTTGTAGTTTAACCAGACCACTGAGTCACAATAAGAGACTCTCATAGGGCTGGCCAATATAGCCTTAAGAATACACTAGTAGATTTGATTCTATATACTTATACAGTACACACAAAATCTGATGAACATAGAAGTTGCTGATTCTTGGAGACTAAAATTGTTATGTATTTATATATTTTGTTATAGAAGTTTTGCACAGCTGGACATGCAAACCATTTCCACATTTACACGTTATTAGGGGAGTAAATGACCCGCAAAAGTCGAAACCTATCAAGTGTGATCCAACCCATTCATCCCTTAGGGTTAGGCACTAACGGGGAGTCAAGAAGAGTCAGAATTAGATATTTTAAGATTTTTTGCTAAACGCCGTAATTCCCGTGAAGAGGTGGCCATAACCATTAGGCGTTTGTCACGAATTGCTAGGTCAAGTTGCCTGGGCTTGACAAAATATTATTGGTAGATGTCAAGTCCGGGCAACTTGACCTAGCAATTCGTGACAACCGCCTAATGTTTATGGCCACACCTTCACGGTAATTATGGCGTTTAGCTAAATAAAAAATAAAAATAAAACAAAAATAATAATAATAATAATAATCATAAACATATTAGCAGTGTTTTGCCTTCTCCATGTTCAAATGCATGCTACTGAAATAGGGGTAAGGACCTATTCTGGTTATTTCTTCCATATAAGCGATGGTTATCACTATGGTAAAGTTAAACAATAAATCCGTTAGGCCATATTCATAAACCTCATCATAGTAAAGCCTAACTTATTGGTAAATTGGTAAGTGAAATATATAGAATTATATCGATGTCTTAAAGATAACAATTCAGCTCTCATATATTTACAGTAAGTTCCATATTCCTTATTCACCATGGTCACACGTTTATTTCCTGCTCATGTGTTATGAATATGACCCTTAAAGTGTAGTTACGGTTCCAGATCTTGTGGGCGGCACCTCTCCTGGACCAGCGCCTGAGCCTGGCCACAGTTAGCGGGCCGCCCATCACCCTGGAGGTGGGGGCGGGGGCGGGGCTACACCTCCAAGCCACCCACCACCACCATAATAACCGTCAGGAACAACAGAACAGGCCAACGGAAATTGGACTTATAGCCAGGTAAGTTGTACTGCTAATAACATCCAGAAATTAGGTAGTAATAGAACTTTACACTTGCAGGTGAAAATATATGATTTTCTCCTTCACTTCCACTTGTGATAACTGCATCAGATTTACAGTTATTTTATCATGTATTTTTTGTTTACAAGACATTATGAGTTATTGAAATGAAGATGAAATGAACCTCATATTTATATATGGTATGTAGCTGTTACAATTACTTAGAGAAGAAGCTCTGTTTTTGTTGATTTACAGTTTCTATAACTCCTCTTTATTGTACACACACCCTCCCTCAACCAGTGCACTAAGCACACTGATTTAAGTATGGGTGGTAAGATTAAAACCTCCTGGAAGCATCTAGCAACAAGCGGGGTAGGTTAGTGCAACAAACCCGGTGGTACTACCAGGACGTACGGTATATGTAACGGTCGCGCTAATAAGTCATGTCCCAGCTGTCATTATGTTTGGCTTGCTCAGTGCTGTATTAATGTCTGTCAGATGTTGAATAGGGTGGGTAAGTGTAGGAACATGTTTGTATATTTCACTCAATATGAAGAAATGAAGCTTAGATATTACCGATACCAATTATTGATAAAAACATACTTGGTGCCGAGACATCACTTATTAGCGCGATTGTACGTCGGCCGCATTGTAGATCTTATTTTTACTAAGGATGTATATTTACATTAGCCACAGTGAAAGGGTTAAGCTGTCTAATGGTAACCTCTTAATGCGTTACAGTGGGGGAGTGAACGTTGTGACGAAGGTGGTGGTGGGCAGGACTGGCGGTGATGTGGGCGTGAGGGAAGTGGTGACCAGTGACTACCTGTGGGCAGTGGACCTCCCCTTCAGCGCCCACTACCAGTATGAGGTTATAGCCTGTACTGTCTCACTCTCCCCAGATTCACACACTAGAGACCCTATTGTAACAGAGATCAGACCCTATAGTAACAGAGATCAGACCCTATAGTAACAGAGATCACACACTATAGTTACATAGATCAAACCCAGTAATAACAGAGATCAGACCCTATAGTAACAGAGACCCTATAGCAACAGAGATCAAACCCAGTAGTAACAAAGATCAGACTCTATAGTAACAGAGATCAGACCCTATAGTAACAGAGACCCTATAGTAACAGAGATCAGACCCTAAAGTAACAGAGATCAGACCCTATAGTAACAGATCACACCCTATAGTAACAGAGATCAGACCCTATAGTAACAGAGATCAGACCCTATAGTAACAAAGATCAGACCCTATAGTAACAGAGACCCTCTAGTAACAGATACCCTATAGTAACAGAGACCCTCTAGTAACAGATACCCTATAGTAACAGAGACCCTGTAATAACAGAGATCAGACCCTATAGTAACAGACCCTCTAGTAACAGATACCCTATAGTAACAGAGACCCTATAAGAACAGAGATCAGACCCTATAGTAACAGAGGTCACACCCTATAGTAACAGAGATATCCTATAGTAACAGAGATATCCTATAGTAACAGAGATATCCTATAGTAACAGATATCACACCCTATAGTAATAAAGATCACACCCTATAGTAACAGAGACCCTATAGATACAGAGATCACACCCTATAGTAACAGATATCAGACCCTATGGTAACAGAGATCAGACCCTATGGTAACAGAGATCACACCCTATAGTAACAGAGACCCTATAGTAACAGAGATCACACCCTATAGTAACAGAGATCACACTCCATAGTAACAGAGACCCTATAGTAACAGAGATCACACCCTATAGTAACAGAGATCACACCCTATAGTAACAGAGACCCTATAGTAACAGAGATCAGACCCTATAGTAACAGAGATCAGACCCTATAGTAACAGAGATCAGACCCTATAGTAACAGAGATCAGACCCTATAGTAACAGAGATCAGACCCTATAGTAACAGATACCCTATAGTAACAGAGATTACACCCTATAGTAACAGAGACCCTATAGTAACAGAGATCACACCCAATAGTTACAGAGATCAAACCCAGTAGTAACAGAAATCAGACCCTATAGTAACAGAGACCCTATGGCTACAGAGATCACACCCTATAGTAACAGAGATCACACCCTATAGTAACAGAGATCACACCCTATAGTAACAGAGACCCTATAGCAACAGAGATCACACCCTATAGTAACAGAGATCAGACCCTATAGCAACAGAGACCCTATAGTAACAGAGATCAGACCCTATAGTAACAGAGATCATACCATATAGTAACAGAGATCAGACCCTATAGTAACAGAGATCAGACCCTATAGTAACAAAGACCCTATAGTAACAGAGATCAGACCCTATAGTAACAGAGATCAAACCCTACAGTAGCAGAGATCACACCCTATAGTAACAGAGATCAGACCCTATAGTAACAGAGACCCTATAGTAACAGAGATCACACCCTATAGTAACAGAGACCCTATAGTAACAGAGAGCACGCCCTATAGTAACAGAGATCACACCCTATAGTATTAGAGATCATAGACCCTATAGTAACAGAGATCACACCCTATAGTAACATAGATCACACCCTATAGTAAAAGAGATCACACCCTATAGTAACAGAGATCAGATCACACCCTATAGTAACAGAGATCACACCCTATAGTAACAGATCAGACCCTATAGTAACAGAGACCCTATAACAACAGAGATCACACCCTATAGTAACAGATCAGATCCTATAGTAACAGAGATCAGACCCTATATTAACAGAGATAACACCCTATAGTAACAGAGACCCTACAGTAACAGAGACCCTACAGTAACAGAGACCCTATAGTAACAGAGATCACACCCTATAGTAAGAGATCAGACCCTATAGTAACAGAGATCAGACCCTATATTAACAGAGATGACACCCTATAGTAACAGAGACCCTATAGTAACAAAGACCCTATAGTAACAGAGACCCTATAGTAACAGAGATCACACCCTATAGTAACAAAGACCAGACCCTATAGTAACAGAGACCAGACCCTATAGTAACAGAGATAACACCCTATAGTAACAGAGACCAGACCCTATAGTAACAGAGATCAGACCCTATAGTAACAGAGATCAGACCCTATATTAACAGAGATAACACCCTACAGTAACAGAGACCCTATAGTAACAGAGCTCAGACCCTATAGTAACAGAGATCAGACCCTATAGTAACAGAGATCAGACCCTATAGTAACATAGATCAGACCCTACAGTAACAGAGATCAGACCCTATAGTAACAGAGATCAGACCCTATAGTAGCAGAGATCAGACCCTATAGTAACAGAGATCAACCCTATAGTAACAGAGATCAACCCTATAGTAACAGAGATCACACCCTATAGTAACAGAGATCACACCCTATAGTAACAGAGATCACACCCTATAGTAACAGAGATCAGACCCTATAGTAACATAGATCAGACCCTATAGTAACAGAGATCAAACCCTATAGTAAAAGAGACCCTATAGTAACAGAGATCAGACCCTATAGTAACAGAGACCGTATAGTAACAGAGATCAGACCCTATAGTAACAGAGACCACACCCTATAGTAACAGATCAGACCCTATAGTAACAGAGATCACACCCTATAGTAACAGAGATCAAACCCTATAGTAACAGAGATCAGACCCTATAGTAACAGAGATCAGACCCTATATTAACAGAGATCACACCCTATAGTAACAGAGATCAGACCCTATAGTAACAGAGATCACACCCTATAGTAACAGACCACACCCTATAGTAACAGAGATCAGACCCTATAGTAACAGAGACCACACCCTATAGTAACAGAGACCACACCCTATAGTAACAGAGACCACACCCTATAGTAACAGAGACCACACCCTATAGTAACAGAGACCACACCCTATAGTAACAGAGACCACACCCTATAGTAACAGAGACCACACCCTATAGTAACAGAGACCACACCCTATAGTAACAGAGACCACACCCTATAGTAACAGAGACCACACCCTATAGTAACAGAGACCACACCCTATAGTAACAGACATCAGACCCTATAGTAACAGAGATCACACCCTATAGTAAAAGAGACCCTATAGTAACAGAGATCAGACCCTATAGTAACAGAGACCAGACCCTATAGTAACAGAGACTACACCCTATAGTAACAGAGATCAAACCCTATAGTAACAGAGATCAGACCCTATAGTAACAGAGATCAGACCCTATAGTAACAGAGATCAGACCCTATATTAACAGAGATCAGACCCTATATTAACAGAGATCAGACCCTATATTAACAGAGATCAGACCCTATATTAAGGCGTACGGTCCGGACGGTGTTCCTCCTGTTGTTCTCAAAAACTGTGCTTCCGTGCTGACTCCCTGCCTAGGCAAACTCTTTCGTCTCTGTCTATCCTCTAACGTCTTCCCTTCATGCTGGAAGTTTGCTCACATTCAACCTGTCCCAAAGAAGGGTGACCGCTCTCAACCCTCCAACTATCGTCCAATTGCTCTTATCTCTTGTCTTTCTAAAGTTTTTGAAACTATTCTTGCTTCCAAATTTCTTAAGCATTTCTCTTCTCATAATCTGCTCTCAGATCGCCAGTATGGCTTCCTTAAGGGTCGCTCTACTGGTGATCTTCTTTCATATCTTACTAACTCTTGGTCATCCTCCTTTCGGGAGTTCGGTGAGACTTTTTCTATTGCACTAGACATATCGAAAGCCTTCGATAGAGTCTGGCATAAATCTTTAATTTCTAAACTACCCTCCTTCGGTTTCTATCCCTCCATCTGTGCCTTTGTCTCTAATTTCCTTTCCGGCCGTTCCATAGCTGCGGTTGTGGACGGCCATTGTTCACTTCCTCACCCTATAAACTCCGGTGTTCCTCAGGGCTCTGTCCTATCTCCTATTCTCTTTCTAATTTTTATAAATGATCTCCTTAACTGTACCTTAATTCCCATCCATTCATACGCAGACGACTCAACCTTACACTACTCCATTAGTTTTTCAGAACGCCCCAGCCAGCAATCCCTCAACGACAAACGTAATGAAGCCATAGAACTCTTAAATTCTGATCTAAATACTATTTCCAATTGGGGCAGAGAAAACCTTGTTAACTTTAATGCTTCCAAAACCCAATTTCTCCATCTATCTACCCGTCAGGATCTCCCAGCGGACTATCCCTTATTCTTCAACAATACAAAAATCAACCCTTCATCTTCTCTCAATATTCTTGGTGTCTCTTTTTCTTCTGCTCTCATTTGGAAGGACCATATTACCAGTCTTGCTAAGGCAGCCTCCCAGAAGCGGGGTGTGCTCAACCGCCTTAGGGGGTTCTTTTCCCCTGCACAGCTTCTTGCTCTGTACAGGGGCATAGTGCGGCCTTGTATTGAGTATTGTTCACATGTATGGGGAGGTTCCTCTCACACCGCTCTCCTAGACAAAGTTGAAAGGAAGGCCTTTCGTATCATTAACTCCCGTCCACTCACCAACTCTCTGCAATCTCTCTCTCCGCCGCAATGTTGCATCTCTCTCGCTATTCTATCGCTACTATAATAATCAGTGTTCCTCAGAGCTATCCCAGTGCATACCACCTCCTTTACGTAGGGCACGTGGTACCCGTCTTGCAACTCAATCCCACCCTACTCTGTGCAACTCTCCAACCCAAGAGTGAAATGTTACTCTCAAACTTTCTTCTACTCAACATCTGAGCTCTGGAACTCTCTCCCAGAATCAGTCTTTCCCTCTTCCTATGACTTAAATTGCTTCAAACTCCGTGTGTCCAGGCATTTTGGCTCGAACGTCCCTTGATTTTGGCCCTGTCACTCTTTCAACTATGGGGGAGGCACTCGCTATAGGCAGTTATGCCTTTTGCCTCCCTCAATCACATAGAAAAAAATACAGAGACCGTATAGTAACAGAGATCAGACCCTATAGTAACAGAGACCACACCCTATAGTAACAGATCAGACCCTATAGTAACAGAGATCACACCCTATATTAACCGAGATCAGACCCTATAGTAACAGAGATCAGACCCTATAGTAACAGAGATCACACCCTATAGTAACAGAGATCAGACCCTATAGTAACAGAGACCACACCCTATAGTAAGAGACCACACCCTATAGTAAAAGAGATCAAACCCTATAGTAACAGAGATCCAGACACCCTATAGTAACAGAGATCCAGACACCCTATAGTAACAGAGATAGAGACACCCTATAGTAACAGAGATCCAGACACCCTATAGTAACAGAGATCCAGACACCCTATAGTAACAGAGATCAGACCCTATAGTAACAGAGATCAGACCCTATAGTAACAGAGATCAGACCCTATAGTAACAGAGATCACACCCTATAGTAACAGAGATCAGACCCTATAGTAACAGAGATCAAACCCTATAGTAACAGAGATCAGACCGTATAGTAACAGAGATCAGACCCTATAGTAACAGAGACCACACCCTATAGTAAGAGACCACACCCTATAGTAAGAGACCACACCCTATAGTAAAAGAGATCAAACCCTATAGTAACAGAGATCACACCCTATAGTAACAGAGATCACACCCTATAGTAACAGAGATCACACCCTATAGTAACAGAGATCACACCCTATATTAACAGAGATCACACCCTATAGTAACAGAGATCACACCCTATAGTAACAGAGATCACACCCTATAGTAACAGAGATCAGACCCTATATTAACAGAGATCAGACCCTATAGTAACAGAGATCAGACCCTATAGTAACAGAGATCAGACCCTATAGTAACAGAGATCAGACCTTATAGTAACAGAGATCACACCCTATAGTAACAGAGATCAGACCCTATAGTAACAGAGATCAGACCCTATAGTAACAGAGATCAGACCCTATAGTAACAGAGATCACACCCTATAGTAACAGAGATCAGACCCTATATTAACAGAGATCACACCCTATAGTAACAGAGACCACACCCTATAGTAACAGAGACCACACCCTATAGTAACAGAGATCAGACCCTATAGTAACAGAGATCAGACCCTATAGTAACAGAGATCAGACCCTATAGTAACAGAGATCACACCCTATAGTAACAGAGATCAGACCCTATAGTAACAGAGATCACACCCTATAGTAGCAGAGAGCTTTTAACCCCCCCCCCCCCCCCCCTCCTTCAGACCCTTGTTCAAGATACATTTGTACACTTTTCGATAGAAAAATGTCCCCGTCAAAGGCCGGTTTATCTTAAATTACAGGATCGCTGTCGCTCGGCAGTAAAACATCGACACCTAAATGACACGAAAAGTCTTAATATTGACAAAGAAATTGAGCGAAACGTCTTAAAATCGCCAAACTAATGGGCGAAGGTCTTAAAATCTCTCAAACAATGGGGCTAAACATGAGGGAGAAGGGGGGCCGGAAAACTTGGCCCATCTCCTCTTAATCAAACAATGCTGCTTGAGAAAAATATCACAAGACTCACCCGGTATTCGAACCCTGGGCACTTTGATCAGCAAGCGAACCAATACTGTTCGGTTGGGTTCAGTTAGGTTAGGAAATTAATTTGGCATTGTCATAGTTGATTTGGCTCTGGTTGTTAGCTACGAGATATATAGTCTAGACTCTAGTGGTTGTTTTATCCGGGAACCCATTTTATCCCGAGAAAGTAGTTATTGAAGAATACGGCAGTTTATTGGGTGACTTAGATAATCAATAATAATTTATCATTACTACACTCGTCAGGCGGCAATTACTTGTACTGAAGGGTATATATATATATATATATATATATATATATATATATATATATATATATATATATATATATATATATATATATATACTAGCAGGGGTACCCGGCATTGCCCGGGTACTACCACCACTACTACTACTACCATAATCACCATCATCAATCACTACTACCACAATTATCACAATACTACTACTACCATAATCACAGGCCTCGACCTCCCTGTGCCTCATTAAACGGCGACCTCGATTTCGGCCGCTAAATGATCTCCGATTTTGGATCTGACCTCATCCGTACCCCCATTTTGGGAGGCTGCGAACAACTTTCGTTCCATACACCTTTTCGATTGGAGGCCTCCTTCTGCCCCAAACGGCCATTTTTTTCATTTTGTTTTTTCAATTTCTGCCTCGAAACGACTTCCGATCGTGGCCTCGCCCCCTCTATGACCTGACCCAGGTCAATTGACACCCACATGCAAAGTTTCAGCTCTCCAGGTCCAAAACTGCGGCCGCCTATTAAGAACACACACTCACACAGACAGACAATCGAAAATATTATATAGATATATATACTGTATATATACAGTATATACAGTATACACAGTATACAGGGTGTTCAGAAAACATGTGTACAAAATTAAATGGGTGATAGGGAACACAGAATTAAACATTTTGTACTCCATGGCGGTATGTCCATAAATGCTTCCTTGTGGTGCTACAGGGTAGACAGTTTCAACGTAATTTCCCTAAATTTGTACCCTAACTTCTCTGTGAGTAATGCCTTTACATACAAACATGGTAATTTAATGTACACAACAGTATGAACATTACTTTATTAATGTCAGTACACTGCAAAAACAAAAGAACATTAAATTGAAGAGAAGATTAACAATCATTAATCATCAGGCAGAACTGTTTACTGAACGAAGATGTCTTATGGCATACTGTTGTGTACATTAAATTACCATGTTTGTATGTAAACGGATTACTCACAGAGAAGTTAGGGTACAAATTTAGGGAAATTACGTTGAAACTGTCTACCCTGTAGCACCGCAAGGAAGCATTATTTTCTGGACATACCTCCATGGAGTACAAAATGTTTAATTCTGTGTTCCCTATCACCCATTTAATTTTGTACACATGTTTTCTGAACACCCTGTATACTGTATATATACTGTGTATATATATATATATATATATATATATATATATATATATATATATATATATATATATATATATATATATATATATATATATATATTTTGTTTTGTTTTAGAACAAGTATCTTTATAGAGCCAAACATCTACATGCTCCTTTAACAATAACAATCCCCTTAATGTTTGGGATTTTACAGAGTAGGCCTGGAGCATAAAGCATAATCTAATACTATCATTGATTTCTAAACAAATTCAAGAGTGCCACTTCTGTAGTATGTGGAATTAGCAATAGGACCTTCAAAGAGGAGGAATCTGAAAACAAATCCTGTGCACCATATTGTTCCGGGTTCAGTGAAGCAAATGGGCAAGTGGATTGCTATATTTTTCTTAGTAAAATGAGCATTAACGACATTTTTTGAATAAGGAAATAACTACATTTTGCATTTGTACAATTTGTTTTTTTTAAATGTTAGTGTTAATAATTCTTTCAATTATATCACGTTTTTCGTTCTAATATACTGGCAATCATTGATTAAATTATTATATACATCTAAAGAAATACCTGTGGGACTTAAAAGGGTATAGACATCTCAATTAAATCTCTGACATCCAGATACCCTTCCTAATCTAAATAGAATCTTCTAATGTTAGCCAGAAAATAGATAATACAAATACGTCATAGTAACCAAGCCGATTAATCTCTCTGTATAACTAAAACCTGTGGGTGTGTTGGCTCAGGGTGCGAGTGTGAAGGGTGGGTTGCGGCTACCACGGACTTGGGATGCAACACTCTGGCAGGAAGAGCGACGGACGGCACTACGCACACACACATACTCTCTCAAGTAAGTGGCCAATTACGTACAGGTGGGATTGGTTTCATCTGTTACAAATGTTTGTATTAGTTATGTTGTGTTAGCTATACAAGCATAGAATGTCAACCTAAATAAAAAAAACTCATAAATCTAAATGTATACATTAGATAAGTTAAGTCTCTACATTTTATTTTTCAGTATTATCCTTAATATATACATACAAATATACTGTATAATTATTACCTTCATCATTCGTAACTTTTCATGACCACATCTCCCTATTCTTTTCCCAATTGTAGTCAGAGCCGTGAGTGCTATGGCAGTGGCGATTTCTTTGAGGTTTGTCTGGAGGCTGAGCAGTCAATAGAGAGGCGACCCATGCTGCAGGAACGTATTGGAGCAGGCCCAGGAGCAGAGAGAACAGAGATAAGCCACAACCCCGGTGGAGAATTCAATATGAACAGCGTCGGCGAAGGTGAAGGAAATAATGAAGTAGGCTCGTGGGAAACTGAAGAGACGGGAGGGACGGAAATAATCGGAGCAGGGGATGAATGGAGACTAAGAGAAAGTGAAGCATCCCAGGATGAAATTTGGAGAGACATTCTTGATGGAATAGACGGAAACTTGGGAGGTGGTGGAGGAGGAGGGGACTGGATAGAATGGGGAGGAGGAAGGGAATGGCTTGAGAGGAGAGAGGATTGGGTCGGAGGAGAGAGAAGCTGGGTAGCAAAACGAGTGCTGGGAAGCCCTTGGGGAACTGAAAGGCAACCGGAACCGGAAGTGTCAGGCGGCGACATAGAAAGTCAATACACAGGAACTTCAGCAACAGAAGGGAGGCATGGAAGAGCAGGAGAGGACACAGCAAGAGAACACCATGCTGCAGAACACACGACAGAAGAACATACAGCAGAACACATTGCACGGGAACACACAGCAAGTGAAGATGCAACAAGAGAACACACAACAGATCAAAGAGCTGCAGAACACACAACAGAACACACAACAGAAGAACACGCACCAGGAGAACACATAACAGAACACATAACAGAAGAACATGCACCAGGAGAACACATAGCAGGAGAACACACTCCAGGAGAACAAACTCCAGGAGAATACACTCCAGGAGAACACACTCCAGGAGAACACACTCCAGGAGAACACACTCCAGGAGAATACACTCCAGGAGAACACATAGCAGGAGAACACACTCCAGGAGAACACATAGCAGGAGAACACACTCCAGGAGAACACATAGCAGGAGAACACACTCCAGAATACATAACAGGAGAACACACAACAGAAGAACAAACGGCAAGAGAGCACAACTTAACTAAAGGGGCAGAAGTGATAGAAGACACTTTATATGAAGGTACAGAAGAAGTATTGACAGGAACGGAATTATCGGGAGAAGGTGAAGAGACCGAAGCAGAAACAGCCAGAGAAGTTGCGAAAGGTGGCGGGAGAGACGGAGACCTACCAGTCGTTGGCAAAGGAGGTCGACGAGTTGGAAAAGGAGGAAGGCGAGTCGAGAGCATGGACGAAGGGGTAGACAGTGGAACAGGGTTGAGGGAGACTCACAAAATGGGAAGCATTGCCGATCCTTTCGAGGCGGTGGTGGTGGTGGGGAAAGGCGGAAGAAGAATAGGGCGAACAGAAAGGAGAACGAGAATAAGGAGAGAGATTGCGGATGGCGGAGACGGAAACATGATAGTCGAAGGAACCTTGGAAAGAGACTCAGAGGAGACCCACATGATAGATACGGAGGAAGATGTGATAGGAGACGAAGAAGATGGTGAAGGAGGAGAGCACGAAGATATTATGGATGACGACTACGAGGATAGAGAAGAGGGAGGGGGTAGCAGTGAGGGAGGCACTTGGTTAACACCTTTCTCCCATTCCCTGACCTTACCACACTTCCTCCCTTCACCCACCATCACCTTCACCCTCACTTGGCCTGTGGGTAAGTACAACCCTAAATTATATAACAGTCAATAAGGGGAGATTTTCACTGAAGTTTTTTTTCTTCTGGACCCCCTAATCCTTCATTAGTTTTAAGATTTTAAGAAGTTCGCCCTATCAGTTTGGCGATTTTAAGGCTTTTCGCCCCATTCCTGTCCATTTTAAGACCATTCTTGCCATTTAGGTGTCGATTTTTTCTTGGCGACAGATAGCGAGCCTGTAAATTAGGAGAAACTGCCATGGCCTTTGGCCAGCAACCGAAAATATGCACATACTGATTATCCCGAAAGGGGGTTAAAGGTTTATATTCTTAAAGCTTGATGGAGGTCTAGAGAGCAAACTAAAAACCTCCCCTTAACGGCACACACAATATATATATATATTATATATATATTGTTACGTATCTTGATCCTCAAGTGGTTAACTTGATGAATCTAGATAGCACAGAGATATATATTAAGGTATCAGTCAGCTGAAGGCAAAACAAAAGTAAAATCTAATAAAATAATTTCCTGTTGTTGCTTCCTCCTTTCTTAGGACTTAGTATCCTTTATTGACTGATACTCTTTAATTATGAAAAATACTGAAACTAATTAAAGTCATGTAGTATTATAAAGAATTATTATTTAACCGAAGCTTAGTAGGCTATGGTTATGAACCGAATAAGTTATAGCTAAAGAAGGACTATTAATTTTATAAAAAGTCTTGAAAGATAAATATTAAAGTAAGAATATTTCTGTCTCTTACCCTTTTTGAAATGAATAGATAGTTTTCTTCTATGTCCTTTTATTTATATTTAATGTAATTATTCTTGGTTCTTGTCTTACGTTAATAGTATTATATTATTATTATCATCAGGAGTAATATCAAAGTCACATAAAAAGTTAGATATATATTTAATAATTAGTTAAATTTATTTCTTAACCACGTAACATTGAAGTTTGATTATGAGTAAATAAAGTTACAGGATCGTTTCATAGATTCGATTCAGGTCTCACTCAAATAATATGAAAAGCAAAATATAATATTTTGAAGCAAAAGAATTTTCTTCAGCTTAGGAAATCACTATAAGTAATATTAACACAGCCATGTTAGTCTAAGGCGATATTACTAATACGAGACAATAGCATCACCGTACTAAGCACCATTAAGCACTGTAAGCTTAATTCAAAGAAAATGAAAGAACTCGTAAGTATTAATATAAAACAATAGTATTACTTTCATCATAACCCAATTACTTAAAGAGTTGCTTTAGGTCCACAAGTTAGTCAACTAAAATAGTTAAGGTACATAATAATAGTGTTAACGTTAATTCCCAATCAAATAGTTAAACACATAATAGTGTCCACGTTAATTCCCAATTAAATAGTTTAGCTCGTAATAGTAGCTTTCACCTTAATTCCCAATTAAATAGTTAAACACATTACACACATTAAACACATCACGTTAATTCCCAATCACATATCTCACTAACCAACATAACATAAGTGTTTACACCGAACACACTTAACACACATTTATATAATCTGACTGACAGTCACAATCCCATTATAATACTTTCACCACCCGTCTTCCTCCAGCTGCAAGTTCACCTTCCCCAACTCCAAATGAGACTGATTTGAATGCCCACAACTCGGGTCTTATATACCAAACAATGATTGTGTAGGAACGAATCAGGAGGCGGCGGGTGGTGCCGGCGCCAATCATAGCTCCTCGAATCACATAACAGGTGCGAGCTCCATTCACAGCTCCTGGCGTCGATCATACGTCATAGCATCGGTCATCGAGGTGTGAAGGCTAGCATGCTGGGAGATGGTTTGCCCACTCGCTCGTTCGCTAGTCTGCTTCACCGTTTTGGGTAGTGGGCTCCTTCAACTCTAATTCTAACTCTTAAATTAACATACAGGGCTCCGTATGTCAGACCTCCCCCCTAGAAAAGAGTTTAAGGAGTATAGTACAGAATATTAAACATAATACATAAATAGATTCACCACCAGATTGGCAACAGCAAGATTATAATGAGGATATAATCACCCAAAGTAGGCAACGTCTCCAGGTACCACATCAGAACATAGCCGGAACGTAGCTGGAGCGTTAATTCGAACTGCAAGGCATCTCACAGCTGAAGTCTTAAAAGCGCACTACAAAAGCATGATATTTACCTCGCTACAAGGGAGAGCTAATTGCCAAAATCCTCTCATTAAATTATACTTACTGCTGCATGAGGCCAACCTGGGAAATGCAATCTTTGATCCGTGGGCAGTGGGTAGGTATCGTCTTTGTGACAGCATTGACTTGCCTATAGTCCCTACAAAACCCATGGGCTCCTGTCTGGCTTCGGCACAAGTATGACCGGACTACTCCACTGGCTTAAGGCCCTAGTGATCATTTCTTTAGAAATCATAAAGTCAAGCTCGACCTGCAGTATACTCCTGCGTTGTGGCGAGACACGGTAGGGGGATAGTTTAATGGGAGTTGCATCCCCTACGGTCGATGTCGTGCACGGCCAAAGAAGTAAGCCCTGGAGTATCACGGAACACATTGGGAGACTGAGATAAAACAGAGATTAGTTGGTTCGCTTGATCAGAGGGAAGATGACATAGTTTAGATGGTAATTCCCTCAAAGCCACTGAATTATACTGAAAGTTGGATAGGCTACATGACAAGTCAAAGTCTGCATGGATACCTTCAGGCTCTGGAACAGTCTGTTGCGGGTCAGTAAGAGAACTGAAGATTTTGTCCGCACCAGGGCTGCTCACAGGTCCTGACATTCACTGCCACAGTAGGAGAATCTGGAGGAGAGGAATCAGGGGACCTATGGTAGGGCTTCAACATATTTATATGGAATACTTGCGTGGGCCTTTCTCCTGTCTGGGGTAGTTACTAGATAATCGGTAATGCTCACCCTCCGAATGATCTTATATGGGCCCCTGAACTTGGCAGATAAAGGTTGGCCAAAAACTAGCTCATTAGGGGAAAAAACACAGGGATTCAGTTGGAACCTCACGAGTAGCAAATAAAAGAAAAGGTACCCCCTTATCCCACTCAACTCCGGTCTCTGTACAATACTTACGTAACATTCCCTTTAATGTCTGATGATATCGTTCGAGAACCCCTTGACTCTCTGGGTGGTAGGTGCTAGACTTTACATGCTCGATAACCAACTCCTTCAGGGACTGCTGGAAAATGTTAGAGGTAAAAATAGTTCCTTGATCACTTTGCACCTCATGGGGGAAACCCATTCTGGTGAAAAATTTGAGCAGTTCCTTGATTACAGTTGGAGCAGAGGTAGTCCTTAAGGGTATAGCCTCTGGGTAGCGAGTTGCCATGTCCATGATAGTTAATAAATAAATGTTACCTTGGGAAGTCTTAGGCAATGGGCCTACAATGTCCACTACCACCCGAGGAAAAGGATTCTCGAAAACGGGCAAGGGCACCAGAGGATGTACAGGCACCTTCTGATTGAGTTTTCCTGTCATCTGGCAAGTGTGACACACTCTACAAAACTCCACTACATCTGCACGCACATCTGGCCAGTAAAAGTGGGATCTGATTCTGTCTAGAGTTTTTCTCACACCTAGGTGTCCTGCCAATGGTATACAATGTGCCATTTCCATGATATCTCTAAGACAAGGTTTGGGGACTACTACTTGATGGACGTCCCAAGCCCCGTCATCGATTGGTCTGTGTGGCGGTCTCCATCTTTGCCACAATACTCCTCCTTTGAGGTAGAAACATTCACCACCCTCCTTCTCACATTCATCTTCACTCACGGACCTGGCAGCTAACTCCTTGCATTCACGATCATCTCTCTGTAGCTCTACCAGGCCGCTAGGACAATTTTGAGGGGTTTCATGGTCATCGTTAGGGTCAAGATGAGCCATAAAGGTGTCAGATAAATCCACCTCAGTCACATCATCAGGCACAGTTGGAGCATCATTCACACTCTCATCATCCCTTTCATCAACTCTTACATTCGGTACATTTCTGTCTGAGGGAACTGCTACTTGAGACATTGAACGTTTGTCAGCACACACAGGGAAAACAGTTGGCAACTCCTTGTCGAGCCCACCGGTTAGTGGCTCGTTAACAGGGGAAAGTGACAAAATGGGGTCTGGTCGGACCTTCTCACCTGCTACATCATTCCCCAAAAGGAGTGTTACCCCAGGCACAGGGATATCTTGGGACCTACACAAAGCTATGGTGGCCTCACCCTGTAGTAACTCACATTCAATTTCGCCTTTTACCAAGTATGCATAAAACTGGCCTCCAGCACCTCTCATTACAACTGGTTCGCCAGGTGGGCACTCCGTGTAAGGATTCACCATGAGGGTGCTAGTAGAACCTGTGTCTCTCAGAATTTTTACCCTCATGCATGCAACCATTTAATCTCACGTTGCCAGATGAAATAAAGGGACGGGAACTGTCCTGCACTGATGGTGAAATTATTATTGGTTTAACCCTTGTGGGTTGCACCACACATGCTACTACACCCCTGTCTAGATGATTTACGTTAGCTGCTAGTTACTCCTTCTGTCGAGAGTCCTGCATAAAGGAACTTTTGGTGCTAGGTACTCCTTCTGTCGGGAGTCCTGCATTGCACATATAAAGGCACACATGGAATTTGAGATACGGCGGCAACTGTCTGCCCCGATCTCTCGGTTTTTTTTCCTTGGCCCAGCACTGATAAGCTAGGTGGCCTCTCATGCCACAAAAAGTACATACTTTAGGGGATACGGGAAAGTTCCCTCTTTGAGCATTACTATTAGTTTGGGGCCCACCTCTGTTACCATTGCCCTGAGTCGCATTTTTAGTTGGGGGAACATTTCTATTTTGGCTAGCTGGGGAAGACGTTATAGGCTTTGTGACTGGGTCGGTCAGATTTGTGATTGGGATACTTAAAATTAGAACTAGAATTATCGTAGGGCTTCTTTCCACGAAATTTGTTGTTGAGCACGTATGTGTCAGCCATGTCAGCAGCGTCGGCAAGACAATCTACCCTTTTCCCCTTTAAATGATAGGGATACAGAAGAATCAATTTTCCATAGGAAATTTTCTAACAGGACCAACTCCTTCAGATCGTTGTAGCTTGTGACTTGTCTTACTCTTGACCCAATGATTGAAAGTTTTAGTCATGGTCCTGGCAAATACCTTATGAGTTTCTTCTACTTTCTTCTGGTTTTTACGGAAAGATTTGCCTGTAAGCCTCAGGCTGCAATTGATAGGTTTTTAGGATAGCTTCTTTGAGATTGTCATAATCCTGCCAACTTCTGCTACTTCTGACAATACGTGGCTCGAGCCTGCCCTGTCAAAACAGTTTGTAACATAAAAGGCCCATGATCTCTTGTCCACTTCATACCTCCAGCAACTTCCTCAAACAAAACAAAGAAATCCTGCACATTATCCTCAGTGAAAGGTGGAATGACACTAGTCATAGTTAATCCCAGAGGGGGAGCAATTCGGGAGCATTTGTATGGACATTTAGTTGAGCCGTACGATATTGATATTCACATTGTTCGGTCGTTGCACTGGCATTTAGTCTGGCTTGTTCGGTCTTTGCTTCGGCATTTAGTCTGGCTAGTTCTAAGTCAGTGTTTGCTTTTATTCTGGCTAGTTCTAATATTTGATCACCGGTCAAACCAGGTGGCAATTGTTCATCAAGTTGGCTAGGATTACTGGGGATCCCACCAACTGCTCCGTCACCCTCCCCGCCTTCTACAGGGAACAGGTGGGTTTTTCATGGTCTGAGCCACCTCCTACCTTTAGACATGTTTGAGACAGATAATATGGAGATGTGAGGCAAGCACTTTCAGTTCAGATTTTGACTAGACAGGTTCGCAATTATTCAGGGGCTGTGGGTTCTGATTCTATGAAAAACTCGAGAATCTTCTTTCATTAACATTCAGTTGAGGCAATGATTACCATATTTGGGTTTTAAGTAGTGAAACGTTAATGAAAACAGAGTGAAAACTGTAATGAAACGAATCCTGGCGAGGTCGACACTCTTCTGTTACGTATCTTGATCCATCAAAGTGGTTAACTTGATGAATCTAGATAGCACCAGAGATATATATTAAGGTATCAGTCGAGCTGAAGAGCAAAACACAAAAGTAAAATCTAATTAAAATTAATTTCCTGTTGTTGCCTCTTCCTTTCCTTTTGGATCTTAGGAACTTAGTATACCCTTTATTGACTGAATACTCTTTAACTTATGAACAACAATCACTGAAACTAATTAAAGTTCATAGGACTACTAACGTAGTATTTATAAAGAATTATTTATTTAACCGAAAGCTTAGTCAGGGCTAGGGTTATGAACCGAATAAGTTATAGCTAAAAGAAGGACTATTAATTTTATAACCAAAGTCTTGAAAGATTAAAATATTAAAGTAAGACATATTTCTGTCTCTTACCCTTTTTGAAATGAATACGATAGTTTTCTTTTCTATTGTCCTTTTATTTTATATTTAATGTAATTATTCTTGGTTCTTGTCTTACAGTTAATAGTATTTCTATTATTATTATCCTCACGGAGTAATATCAAAGTCACATAAAAACAAGAAGAACAAGTTAGATATATATTTAACTAATTAGTTAAATTTATTTCTTAACCCACGTAACATTGAAGGTTTGATTATGAGGTGAAAGAAAGTTTTACAGGATCGTTTCAGAGATTCGATTAAGGTCTCACCTCAAATAATATGAAAAGCAAAAATATAATCAGGTGGAAGCAAAAAGAATTTTCTTCACGCCTGTTTTTAAGGAAAATCACTATAAGAATATTACACACAGGCCATGTTAGTCTAAAGGCGATATTACTAATACGAGACAAGTAGCATCACCGGTAACTAAAGCACCATTAAGCACTGTAAGCTTATGATTGTCAAAGAAAATGGACAAGAAACTCGTAAGTATTAATATAAAACAATACGTATTACTGTGCATCATAAACCCAATTACTTAAAGAGTTGCTTTAGTCCACAAGTTAGTCAACTAAATAGTTAAGTAACATAAATAATAGTGTTAACGTTAATTCCCAATCAAATAGTTAAACCACATAATAGTGTTCACGTTACTTGCCCAATTAAATAGTTAAGCACGTAATAGTAGCGTTTCCACGTTAATTCCCAATTAAATAGTGTAAACACATTACACACATTAAACACATCCAACGTTAATATCCCAATCACATATCTCACTAACCAACATAACATAAGTGTTTACACCGAACACACTTAACCACACATTTATATAATCCTGACTGGGGGGGACCAGTCACAATCCCATTATAATACTTTCACACACCCCGTCTTCCTCCAGCTGCAAGTTCACCTTCCCCAACTACCAAATGCGACTGATTTGAATTGCCCCACAACTCGGGTCTTATATACCAAACAATGATTGTGTAGGAACTAATCAGGAGGCGGCGGGTGGTGCCAGGCGCCCCAATCATATCCTCCATCGAATCACATACACAGGTAGCGAGGTCCATTCACAGCTCCCTGGCGTCGATCATACGTTCATAGCATATCGCGTCCTCGAGTGTGTGAAGGCCTTAGCATGCTGGGAGATGGTTTGCCCACTCGCTCGTTCGCGTAGTCCTGCTTCACCGTCTTTGGGTAGTGGGCTCCTTCAAACTCTAATTCTAAGCTCTTAAATTAAACATACAGGGCTTTCCGTATGTCAGAATAATCGATCTATATATATTATATATATACATCTACTATATATATTATATCTATATATATATATATAATATATATTATAGTATTATATATATATATATATATATATATTAGATAGAGATATATATATATATATCTACTTCCTTTTAACTTGGTCTTGGCAGGTATGTTTCTGATACTTAATCTTCACAGTTGCTCCTGATGATCTACTATATTACATAGTGTGAATGGGAGAGTTTGTGACGAGGATTTTTGATATTGTAGATGTGTGGATATCATATGTTATGGGAGCATAGCGTCCTTAGAGTGGGAAGTGGCTACTGGGCCGAATGACTTAAATATGTCTTTGTTTAGCGGTCATATTCAATGCGGAAAATATTATTCTTTAGTAACAATTTAGGGAGAACTTTGCAATAGTATCAGCAACTAGAGAGGGAGGGGCCATATATTATTGTATTAGGAAGCATCAAGAGGCCGAATTCGACACATATATATTAGTTTTTAAAGCCACGCCATACTAAACCTTGCCTTAAACCCTTTCTGTACCAGCGACGTGTTTATATCTTATTCTAAGCTATATTGAGACTATTTGGTTATGCAGCTTAAGAAGGATCTGTGGTAGCAAAAAAGGGTTAATTACGAGAATCTGTAGCATTTTAAATGTGTACACGTCTTTCTTAAGCTGAATAAAATAGTCTAATAGTTGGCAGAATATTATGAAAAATATGGAATGGGTTAATAAGGCCTTGTAAATGGGGTTGGGTGTGAAAGGGATCTGCCTTGTGTGGGCCAATCGACTTTCTGCAGACTCCCATTTTCTTAGGTTCTTATAAGCTTGTCCTAATAAGTGCCTAATCATAACGCTCCCCCCCCCCCCCCAATACAGCGGGAGTAATGCAGGTGATGCTAGACGTGGAGCAAGGAGACTCACCTGAAGGAGGAGGAGGAGGAGGAAGAGGAGGAGAGCGAGAGCGAGAGAGAAAGAAAGACAGAAAGAGAGAGAGAGAGAGAGAGAGAGAGAGAGAGAGAGAGAGAGAGAGAGAGAGAGAGACCTTGGTGAAGTGAGAATATGGTTGGAAATCGAAAATACACAAACGAAATATGAGGAAGACGATGTGATAAACTAGTATACAGGTTGGGAAGGTTAAGCAGTCAAATGAACCACAACGCATTAACACAAGGAATATAGCACGACATAATGAAGTTATTGATATATTGTATGCTAAAAAAAAATATCACATCCTATCAAAAATAAAAATAAGATAATAATAACAAAATAATTAGCATACATCACAAATGTGAAGACAAGCAAATTAAATATTTCACTTGGTCTTTCCCATTTAGATAATTTTCGCGTCTCATGTCTTCAGCCTGCGTATCACTTTATACTATACACATAATACGTTATAGTATTTTTGTTACTGTGTTCATATGCAATTTGTATGGTATTAACTACACATCCTTGCAGAAGATTGGCGGGACGTTGATGTGAGTGACTTGTAAAAAGCTGTGGGACTATTAGATACAATTTAGAGGAGGCGTTAGTGATTATGATGTACATAATTATATTACTTTACTAATATTGCTAATCAAATTTGTGATGGCTATTACTATTATGCATCATCACTGATATATTGTATTTGTCATGATATTTGGATCACTTACACTGAGGCAGGCTTACAATTTAAATTTAGGTGAAGTACGAAGATGTAATCAACACACTTCCTCACCATCCCACCTAGCTCACAAGTGTATTATTCACACCCGAGTTAGGCAGTCCGTACGTGTCAAACCACAGCATATGTTGTGAATTAATCTTTTCACAGCATATATACAGTTCTTCTCCAACGTCCTTTATTCGCATTGATTTATGTCATATATGTTATAATGGAATTGTTTTTTCTATGTGGATGAGGGAGACAAAAGGCACAACTGCCTGTAATGAGTGTTTCCCCAGTTGAAAGAGTGACAGGGCCAACATTAAGACACGTTCGAGCCAAAATGCCCGAACACACGGAGTTGAAGCAATTAAGTCATAGGATGAGGGGAAGATGGTTACAGGGAGAGAGTTCCAGAGCTCAGTTATTGAATAGAAGAAGGTTTGACAATATCGTTTCACTCTTGGATTGGAGAGTTGCACAGAGTGGGGATGGGATTGTTAGATTATGTTAGCCGATAAATATCAATTGTGCAATAATCTAAGAGTTGTTCCATCTCGGTTGCATAATAAAGCTCACAACCCCACTCAGTAGGCCAGTGGGTGGGGTGGAGGAGGGGCGTGGGGCGATATACCCAGGGAGACAAACGGGGTCGGGAGGTTAAGAGCCTGTTCCGACTATCTCACCTCATCAGAGACCCACTATACAAAACGTCGATTTAATGTTCGTGATGGAGCCTCCTTGCTGGCTTGTCTTCACAGCAGCTCTTCAACACGATTTTAATCATTCCTTACATTGTTTTAACAATGCTATTCAATTTGACTAGCGTATGGCTCTCCAAAGAAGCAATACACTTTAGAGAACTTTTCATCATGACTCTCCTTGGGAATATTAACACATGATTAAGCAAATTATAAATATGCTGCAATTTATGTGAATTAGGTAAATTATTCATGGATTTCTTATGTGAAATAAAGATGGCTGAACGTGTCTAAACGATATATATTTCGAAGCCAATAATAATTGTTAATACCATTAAGTTGGTTTCTAGTAGCAGTCCCCTAGGTGGCGGTCACTGTCTACTGTTCCATCATCATTGAGGTCATATCGGTTGAAAAAGAAAATGTTAGGCGGACATGGTGTTAGGGTGGACTGTCTGGGAGATGATGGGAAGTGAGATAATTGCTAAACAGTGTATGAAGGTGTGAAGTGGAAGGGAGATGCAGACATATCATGATATGACAGGATGGAGCCTAGATATTTACGAGTGAAAGCAGTGTTGGGGAAAAAAAAGGCGCCAGTTGACAGATAACAGAGTATAATGGAGACGATTCATTCGTGGACACCTTCTCGAGCATCAAGGCATCTGTTAATAGATGGGCAGATATAGATATGTAAATTGTAAAAGTAATTAATGAGTTCTCCTAAATCAGTTCATATGTTATCAAGTTGTCGACACACTTTTGAATCTTTACATGACGTGGAACGAAGGTCACAATAAATATGCTCCAGTTAGTAAACTTGTATCATATGATTATAATATTGGCGACTCATGTTTTAGTATACTAATTGTGTACTCTCAAAACAAATTGAACATTGTGATATGATAAATATTTATAACCAGTAGACCAGTATATACACAAATATAAGACAGGAACACTCGTTCGTATTTATATTCTTCTGTCTGACTTACAGTATATCCATTCAGCTGTCCACCTTAAGCTCTCCTCAGGTGTAACACTCCATTTGTCAGGCCCGGCAGAACAACAAGGCCAAGCTCACTTAGGTAACCTCGCCACACACACTTCAGTAGAGTTTACCAAATACTAGAGCGGCGGAGGATAATAATTCATATCATGTTGGTTGCTTAAGCATACAAATTCTTGTCATATATAAGCTAATGTGTCTAGGGATATCACGTTTTCATACCTTTTTTCGGATAAGATTAGAAGGAGAAAAAAAATGCATTTTTAATATAGGCTACAGTACTATTTGAAATAAAATGCAGTGTGTTAAGATATACGTGAAGTGAACAATATTACTTATCTAATCTTCAGGGTTTGTGAAGAATGTAATGCCAATAATTTGTTTTAGACAAATGATTTCAGTCCATAAAGTTCAATGTTACGTGTATTAGCAATCTATCGTTAAATCAGTATAGAATGCATACTCTTGGTGATACTATGATACAATAGAGTATATTGCACAAACAAAATAGTTATTCATCTTATTACTTACATTTCTGTAAATCATAATGTACTGTATATGCAAAATGTTGTATTGAAAATTTTTAAGAACATGTTTTCTTACCCAAAAATAGCATGACCATTTCATAAGACAAGACAAAGTAAGGCATGTATTTGTGATGTGGATATAAGCTCGATTTTATCAAAGGTTTTATATTAATGTTCGATGGAGTGATCCCATGCGCCTTTACTTACACCTTAATTCAATATATCTGGATGCAATTTAATTGTCGACGCTACATTCATTGTTCCTTTATTGGGTAATCTGACCAACGCCTGACTTCCATTCGGTTTCTAAGAGAGAGCACAGACGTGTGGGAAACAAGGGAGCAAAATGTAGTCCCTTCATATGATTATCTAATATCTCTCTCTCTCTCTCTCTCTCTCTCTCTCTCTCTCTCGTCAGTAATTATATTGATACGTTTAAGAAGACTGGACGATCGTCTAATGAAGATTGGATTAATAGGAATTTATCAGTAGGCATGTGTAATTTCCTTTCGAAACTAATTTCTTCCTATACTGTATAAAAACTCCTAGTGGGCATTTCCTGACCCATAAGGTTACAGTTCATCCTATTTTCCGGTACGGCTAATTAGCCGGAGGAAGCGGAGGGTGGGGAGAGAGCCTTCTACTCTACTGTCCTATTCTTCCAATATAAACTGTCCCTGTCTAGTAGTATTAAGGCCGGACCACCTAGTTGGGACCGCAAGGTCTGTGTGGTCTGAGTATATGTGTAACTCTGTGCAACTCTCTCTTTCCTCATGTATACATAAACTAGTGACGAGAAACGCAACGCAGGTAAAGGTTTGGCTTAAGTTTTCAATATCGGCAATAGTCAGCCGGAAATAATTTGTATTGTATCATTCAAACTATCGTGATAATTTTTTTCGACAGTAATCAATAGCTAAAATATAGACCAATAAATTCCAACGTTGCCATGACATAAATATATATGCGAAATGTTAATATGCTCTCATAAAATGTACACTGAACTCGAGTTTCAGATGGAACATTGTCATGAGAATATTATTTTCTGCCAATGGTCAAAGGAATTCTTTATTCCATCCAACCAGCTCCTTTTATGTGTGTAGCTACTTCAGATAATGATCCCTGGAGGTTCGCTTAGCATTGTTCAAGCGAAAATTAAAATACACTATATAGGAGAAATTTGTGTTGTGGTTCCCAGGTATTGTACCAGCACCTGTTTTCATTTTTGTAGGAACATATATTGTAGAGCATTAAATAAATATACTTTTAAGATAACCTTCTATAAAGGCTAAAATCAATTGAGAGGGCCAATAGCCTCAAATGCTTCAAATGAAAGCAATTTTAGGAAGGAAAGTTCCTAGTAAGATAAGGAATATTAAGAAGTGTCTCACGGGACTTTCCGATTAATAACCAACCCTAACTACGAAACATACTAAGCACTGCGAGACCATTTTGTTTGTACAGTTGCGTGCTCATGAATATTTGAAAAAACTAGTAAATTTTGGTGAAATTCATCAGTGCAAATTTGGTTATTATTGCATAATTTGATTTAGAAACACCTACAAACCTTCAACTGTTAGAGTTCAGAAAACTACCCATCACAAATAAAATACAACATGCCTCTTTTCATCTAAATATGCGCACATGAAAGCAAGTGTAGCTGCCGTACTTTTACTTTTCACACTAAAAATGTTTCATTCGTATTATGTACTAAATGTATTTCAATACCAATATGTTCAATGTGTCTTCTCATCAAATATGTCATTCTATATAAACACGTACCAAGGAATTTGGATCAATTAAGTTGGCAGGAGCAATAACGGTATTTTTTTATGTTGTTAAGATATGTAATATTTTATGTATTCTAATTTTTCTATGAAGAATATAGTTATGCAATGCTGATAAAAAGTGTTCTATAGTGGTGAAATTAATAAAAACAAAATAGATTATATATAATTATCCATTGGGTGGATGGGACTCGTTAGCCTTGGTCGGCAACTCATCTAGGGGAGACAACCTTATACAAATCCGGGTGGATGGGACTCGTCAGCCTTGGTTGGCAACCTGTCTAGGGGAGTAAACCTGATACAAATCCGTACTGCTTACCTAAGGGTAAGGCAGGTTAGTGGATGGATTAGCCGAACACCACTGTAGAAAAAGAGTGCTAACAAGATACACAGAGGGTCTCGGAGTCGGACGGATCCTAAATTGAGTGGTCAGTCCTGTAAATCCTTTACTAAACTGGCTCGGGTTGTCCCTCTCACAGGGAATAGGTCCGCTTGGGGGCATTCTGTGTATGGCCACCCTCGTAAGGGGAGTAAGGCGTCCGGCAATAGATAGATAGATAGATCCATTGGAAAGCTACCTAAACTTTAAATTTTAAAGTATGTATGGTACTATATAACGGACAATTTTTAATTATATAAATGCATTTATGAATTGCAATGAGTAGCATACATATTCCGGAAAGTGAAACAGTGGACAATAAATATAAAAGATTTATATCTAATAATGAAAATCTATTATTATCCCAAAGCCGGGTATGAATTAACAGAAAATTAGATCCCTCCTCTCTCATTTGCACATCAACTAGAAAGCTCAAGATTCAGTCCTCATTACTTTCCTACAGATTGATATACTCGCCCGCGTTCTCTGGGTTACGGTCTGGAATATACGAAAGTGGAAGGAAAGTGTGATCAAAGGTCATAATAAGTCAGAGTAGGTCATAATACAAGGCAGGCGGACATATTTACAATGAAGGGTAATTAACAGTCAAGGGTCACGGCTCTGCTGGGGTGCCGCGAGAAAATAAGAACGTTCGTGTTTCGGCCGACAGTGCAAATGCATTAACTCGCATTCGTGCAAAACATAATGACTAAGTATGCAACACTTGGGAACAAATTATTGAAATAGTACGATTATTTTACTCTACCATTAATTATTCTGAGGTGTTTTAAGTTTGCTTAAAGATACACTACAAAGTTGATCTCTCTTCATCATTTCATATTCCTATACAGACTAGTATAGGATATGTTAATTGTTGTAGTGTGATAACATAAGCAAGATTTTGATTTTAAGAAACTATTTTTGATTCTCCGAGCTGCTGCCACCAACCCCGACTTTCTATGACATATGCTTATTACAAATACCACAACATGTTGTGAACAATATTGTATCTTCCATTCTGATTATTTGCGAAGCTATCATGTCTCTATCTTAAAGAAACTACTCCTATTATTACCCACGTTTTGCTTAGCTATAGTGCATTCCCATGTTTGCAATAATTCCTTTCTATTCCATTAAAATGTTTATATGTGTTCCTGAAAATCCTAATTATATTTTTGTGTTGTATCAAGAGTTGTAAATACATAGCTATACATTACTACATATAGGACGCATAATAGAAGTGTATATGTGTGCAGGTGTGTGTGTTTGTGTATGTTTCGTAATTGAATCCAAAGTGAAAATATATTCTTGAGCAGTAAGCTCTATTTTCTAATGCCAGGCAAATTTTCAACATGGAGAAAGCCAATCAAACCTCTGCTATCAGTACGCAGTGACTTGCCGGAAACTGGCACCGTTCATGATAGGTATCCAGATCACTGTCTACATATCAGGAAACTTCACATCGTTTCAAGGATCTGACGCTTACCATGCAAACCTTTAATTACCTTCAACATGGAACTCTTTCTTTTCTGCATGTGTGTATATATTCAGGTTGTCACAGGTGAGAATAATCTGGTAGGAACAGAAATGACTCAAGCTTTATAAAGTATTTCATGATATAGGTAAGATATTTGCTTCCGTTTAATATATTTATATCGTAAGTTAAATAAATGGCAACAAATAAAAATTAGCAAAACATAGAGTAAGTTATAATTAATTAAAATGGTAACAATGAGTGATGAAAAGCCATATACAAAATGGAATGGAATCTTATATAGATGCATAGTCGTGGCTTGTTGAAGAGATATACAGCAATGATAAGTGTGAAGGATAAAAGTGTATGGATATCGTGTTATTACAGTAGGTTTACTAATGGAGGTGGCAGTCCTTTATATACAGTATACAATTGTCTCAACTCTCGACAAGAATTATCAGTACTTTGGAATAGTATATAATCTAGTAAACTGAAATATACCAAAATATATCCTAACACATGTGATTGGCAAACAAGACAAAACCAATTTACGACACGAACAAATAATAAACTTTCTCGCTTTGTGTAAACCTGCAATAATTATCAGTTAACAATGTTGCTGTCATAAAGTACACGACTAATAAGGAGGGAGGCCCAGCCGAAGTGTGCTATCTCTTAATTACTTTGTTGACCCTTGACCCCAACCTGTCCTCCTGATTCTTTACGAGTGACCTGACCTTTCACAGCTGGAGACCATACAGTTATCAGACTCTGGACAATTGTATTTTTCTTCGCCATTGCCACTATCAGATCCAACGTCTTGTGGGTAATTATGATATTTTGTTTACGATTGTTTTAGGATTTTTACTTGATGTCATTTACGAGCAATGTATTTTAGTTTGCCCTTTCGGCTAACAAAAAGGCCTTCCCAGACAATTTTCAAAACGATAATATACCCACCCAGATCCCTTTCAACCTAAATTTGTAAATTTGTCGATAGAAAAATATCCTGGCCGAAGGTTGATAAATTCTAAATTACAGCCTTGCTATCGCTCGCCCAGAAAACAATTGATATATGAATACGAGGCAGCCTATTATCATCGCTAAGCTAATGGGGAAGAAACGTCTTATAATCTCTAAACAAATAGAGTGGAACATGGCGGGTCAACAACACCCACCTCGGATCAAATAGGGTTAACAGAGACAGGACAATTGTAACCTTTAGTTTTCAATAAGGTGAGTGTCTGCTCCTATCATTTTGATGTTTAAGTACATTCGGATGCCATAGTTTCTAGTAGCCCACTCAGAAATATTCGTGGACTTCACTTATCTTTATTAAATTGAAGTAAACCTCTGGAAACGAATTATTGAACATAATTTTAACTACAAAACTAGATATAATACTTATTGAAAAGCAAGTTCTATCCAAATAGCAATCAAGATATAGTTATATTTGCAAAAAGAAAAACTAGGGAGTCCACGAATTTATATGAATGGGCTAGAGACTATGGTATCCGAGTGTACCTTATCTCTTTCACAGTTTTGTTTTAGACCACTGACATACTTTAACAATACGTCTGTAATCATCCCAGTGTTGTGACGATTGTGTGCATACCGATCTAGCTTCCTCAAAACACATTTTATCTGGCTTATGAAGGGCTTGTCATATTTAATGTTAGTAATGTTATCTAAGGTAGACTAAATTGACTCTTTTATAAACAAAAACAGATGTAGGAAGAAAAGAGTACCCAGGTATTAACAGAGCTAAGGTCTCATTGTTTTAAGGAGTTATGGGGAAACTTGTGGAGGCTATAGAGAAGACCTAATATCTCTCTCTCTCTCTCTCAATATTAAGTGAGAGAGAAAATATTCTACGTCTCTAATAATAGAAAATCGTATTATTCTCGCATGATTCCAAATTAAGATGACTGCACAATAAGCCTAGCAACGTATTTGATTTGTGAACCATTTGGTGAAAAAAATAGTCACAATCTGGTATTATTTACACTAGTCTTCTTAATTCCTGTAGTATGATAAATCTGTTTTTAAAAGTGACTACAGTTTAAAACGCTTATTTACTATAGAAATGTCTGAACATAGGCATTGCACGTATTCAATACTGTGAAAGTGATATGCAATCATTATATATATTTTGTCCTTAAGGAAGTAGCGTATTATATTTTGTCCTTAACACCTTACAAGCGGCCTATGCGGTTTATTTATGTGTACCGCCCAGCGGGGTGTTTTTAGCCAAAATAGGGCTGTTTACGTGATCATTTTCATGCCTAAATAAGACCCAGAACGTAAAACAAGTATCTATCCCTGAAAGGGCATAAACAGAGCTTTCGAATGACACCATAACGATCCTTGTATGATGGATAGTTTTCTTGCAATAACCGTGCAACGCGAGTGCAAAAAGCCGGTAATTCGGTATTTTCGGTACATAATTGAGTATGTAGCGAGTGAGAGAGGGAGGAGGGAGCTGAGATTTGTGTCAGTAGGTTCGCCGCGGTGGTCTGGAGCAGTCATACGCTCGCTAGTCTCCTGCCACCACTTGTCTCTCTCTCTCAGCCACATTACGTGCTGAAATTGCCACTCGATTTATGTCGAGCGCCGCCACATAGTCCAGCTTTATTTAACTCGACTTAACCCGTTGAGACCCAGCGTCGCACGTGTTGCGTCGGCAGTCTTTGATCACCAACTCCCAGCGACGCATCATGTGCGTCCGACATATAAAAAACACTTACGTGGCTCGTAAGGTAGGAAATGGCGGGAGAATAGGAGGGGGCGGTACCGTAGTGTGTGGGGGAGCCGGGCCAGTAGGTGTGAGCGGGCCGAGACAGCCGCGCGGCTGGTGGTGGTGGGCTTAGTGGGGATAGTTTACACCCCTAGTTTACCGCCACTTTGAACCTTCATTACTCCGGTTGTATGGGAGCTAGAGGCTTGAGATTTATGTGAGATACTCCTTAGGATGTATGCCGTACAATGCCATACTCAGTTTTTACCCTAGTGCTCCCGGGCGGGTGGTCATGCGGGGGAGACGAACTATTGAAACCCCCCCCCCCCCCCCCCCCCCCCGCCCCCCAAATGACCGAAATGAGTTTTTTTTATTTGTGTGTTCATTTCTCACCATTCTCTTCCATTTTGGCTCAACAAATTTTTTTGAAGCTCCCCCCCCCCCCAACCCCCCACCGGCCCCCCCCCCCCCCCCCAAAAAAAAATGTCAGAGGTGATTTTTTTTTTTTTTTTTTCATTTCTCATCCTTGTCTTCCATTTTAGCAAACAAAAAAAATAAGTGAAAATGGCTTGGGACTGGGGTGAACAAAATATTATAACTAGCCGGGGCTCAACGGGTTAAGTGGTGGGCCGCTTTTTAAGGGTTAAGGAAGTAGCGTACTATACTGTAGGTAGCGCCAACGAACTTGACAATAATTTTGATTCCTGACCTCTGTAACTAAAAAGGGCCTAGAGCAAACTGGTTGTAGATATTCACACCTATTTCCTGGTGCACTCTTCCCAAATTATAGAAACGTCAGCCCGATTGCTTTCATTAATTTTAAGTTCTAAGAAGATAAGGGGTCAAGATTATTGTCAAGTTCGCTGGCGCTACCTATAGTAGTTTTCATTCTTAGGTAATGTATAAACTGTGTTGGTCTTTGTTCTGTGTAATGAAGACCGGCCAGAACATTGTGCAGGTGAAGGACGTGAACATAAGGCAGCATAAAGGCCCCTTCTCAGACACAATGTGGTGTTTTCAGCTCCATTATGGCTCACAACTGCCGGGTCGGGTTTAACATCTTTATCTGGCCAGCCTCTGGAACCGTTTTAACCCGGCAAGCGCGATAGGCCTTACGGAAGGCTTCCTATAGGGAACGCGATAGGCCTCACGGAAGCAGGACCATAAAAAAAGCCTTCCATAAAAAAAAGGGCCTATCAAAACAAAGGAATTTGTCTCTAGGTGAGATAATTCCCCTCCAGTACTCATCCATGTAAATCTCACCCACCCCCCTCCCCTCCTTCCCCACCTTATTCCCCCCTCCCTCCCCTCCTCAATTATCACCTATTTTTCCTCTTATTATCATCATTTATCGGTTATTTTTCTCTCCCGCGATAATGTAGCACAAGTGGGTTGCATAAAAGATCGTTATGCAACACCCAGACACCGGCACACACCGCCCCGCTCGTCTCAGTTGACTCCCAGACAGCGAGAGGGGAGGGCTGCCTGTGTCTCTCTCTCGCCTGAGATTATGACCGGGGGGCCAATATCTTCGTTTTTCACCACCCAAATGCTTTTCCCACTTATTTTAGCACTCTTGAAGGTTCATATATACATCATATATGTAAAATAAAAGCATACCGAAAACAAATAATGGTTTATATTGTAAATATAACGAATTCTGTCAGAATCCAGGGCTAGAAATGCACAAATAACTACCCTAGCACCTAGGTCTATATCGCGCTTGTCAGGTTAAGGAAGGCCGAGTACGATGTTTTGATATTTTCAAATTTGTCTGTTAACATATATGTCAAAAATTATAATTAGTTATTATATTTTTGCTCTGTTTTGTAGACAATATTGATATCTTGCGAAAGATAAACTGTTGTATCTGTTCTCAAAATAATCCGACACTGCCGGCTTGCTCAGGCCAAGCATATATACAGTATGTGTATACTGTTTACGATCCAGGTTCTCAAAGACACAGGGCTCTTCAACATTGGACTAGATAATGGCAAAATGCAACAACGGTAACACTAGATCCAACCCCTGCCTTACACTGGAAACAAAACACCATTACCGCCCTGAGTCGTGCCTGGACAACGAGGTATCCTATGACTCGGTAACTGGTGCACACACACTAGGCTGACGCTCAATGAAACAGCCTATTCTCAAACAGTAAAAGATTACTCGATTATGTTACACAAAGAAAAGATAGTTAACGTGATTAATTAACGTTATGGTAGATACTCAAATAACTGGCACTCCTGTATTAAAGAAAGTGCAATGCTAGTCCTGCAACATCAACTGGAAACTTCTGAAATAAGTCTGATGCTGGGAAGATGTTCGTAAAGAATCTTGAACAATTATAATGCAGAATACGGGTCACAATAAATGCTAGGACATATAGTAATAATAGGCAGGCGAATAATAAAGACTGCGCAAAGGTAGTAATGCTCGACAACTAAAGAAATGCTTCGTGACACAACGCAACAGCCTACTAGGGTTGTGCAACTCAACAACAACCTCGGCTCAAAAGTGCAGTGAATAATAATGTTGCATACATATAATAATGGGGCTTATCTCTAACCAGTGTCTGCTCAGGTGAGCATGCGGCTCGTAGCCTAACGTTGTCCGAAGGTGGTATAATGAAGATTACGTTATATGACGGGGATGCTCTCTTGATAAATCTAGGTCTTTAGTACCTAGTTCTATCCTGGCGATCCCTCAGAAGTCAACACAAAGAGGCAGCACTATGTTGTGAGGGATAGGCTATGGCCCTCTCACATCACAGCGCTGTGCTCGCAAAGTAAACCCACCCGAAGATAACTTAGGCTCCCACAGTACCTGTCGATGTCGTGCAGGGCTTAGCTAACACAGCACACATCGGAGACAACGACACAGTAACCTTACCCCTAGTCTAGCTTTAGATAACCAAGCAGAATCACTCAACACCTTGCCAGGGAGACATATACCGTCTACAATCTTCCTGAGAGAGGACACATACGGAAAAGTCTGTCTCTCTAACCCTCAATAAAGCATAATACCTCCTTAACCTAATACATGGAAATCTCTGAGAGCTTAGCGTACAATACGACTGGTCGACGGTGAACGTCTATGCTGAAACCAGAAGGGATGTTGAGTTTAATAAAGATTAGAGAATGAGAAAGGAGAAGTCGAGAGAGAGAAATAGTATGCAAAGTGGCGAGTATGGGGGACAGAATTGCAAAGGATGTAGGCGATACGCGTGTCAGGCAAGCTCTGAGCTGGTAAAAAACATGAGGCCGCGACGGGAAGGGACTAGTTGACCACCCGGCCGCCAACGCCGTCAGCGCCCAAGCGAGCCGCGTCATAGCTCACCCCGCTGCCAGGAGAGCGTTCAGTCTACCCAAACACGCAAACGGGATAGCTCTACTGAACGTGATCGCCTCTGATTCGATGAATCACGTTTGTGATTGTTTGCAAACAGACGGCGATCACGCTAACACTCCCTGGAGGTGACTAGCGAAGCTATCATAACAGTAGGCCTAAATCTCTCCTCTACATTATATTATCATAATTAAGCTTAATTAGCCTACCTCCATATTATATTTATGTGTCGCAATCTCAATTGTAAGGTGGCACACCTATAAAAATCATAGTTATCATGACCATTTTGCTATATATAACATAAAACAAGCAGCTTGGAGCGCAAGTCTCACAGCTAGTTCGTCAGGGCTTCAGTGCGGTAAGCGTAGCCTACTATGGGTTTCAGAGGCCGTGTTACATGGTTTTTCGGGAATAACTTATTAACACAAATTTGGATTAGTATGATATTTTGACACAGCTTTATTCACACCCTGCCCTAATTTTCGCCAATATCGTGCATTACCAAAAGTGAAGAATTAAGGTACTTGTCCCTGTGTCATGAGGTTAAAGTCGCACCTGGTCACACCTGGATGATGAGGAAACGAACAAGGTTAGTCACCCCCCCATCTCTCTTTCTTTCCCTCTCGCTCTCTCTCTCTCTCTCTCTCTTTCTCACACGTGGAAACTATGGCCACTGGCGCATTCATTATACATATAAAAGTGAGGCATGCAAAATGTGTTAATTTTATATTAATATAATTATGATAGTGACATAAACTGACTGCAAGGGCAACAGTAGGGTAGGGTGGTGGGTATAAAACGAGCGTGTGTGATGGAAGAGCAGTGGTTTGGTGGTTTCCAGGTGTTGTGTGGTTTTGTGTTGGCATGATATTGCATCTACTGTAAGGTGTAATATGGTCATCGTATCGTCAGGTTGTGTTGGATGTCAGGTGGGATGGGGCAGTTGACGCTTGGTCATTAATTACGGGTTGGGAAGGGGTGAGGATGGGAAAATGTTGGGGGAGGAAGGGTAGTGTAGGGTAAGTAAGTACAGCCACTTATACAAAATGGTGGACCGGTACGATTTTCGTTATGCAATTACTATCTGGGTTGATTATTTGCTGGGACTTGCTTTACAATCAATGGTATATGTAGGTTCGTAATTGATGTATAGAAAATCATATTCGTAAATCCGTTTGTAGAGATATACTTCCATAATTAGAAAAAAGCTGAGGTCCATGAATTGTTTTGAGTGATGGTACGTTGAGGAAGATGCTGCCGACAATAAAACAAACAATACATAAAAACACGGAGGAGAAGGGTGGGACAATGTGACATTTATACAAAGTTTATAGGAATGTGGAGGGGTGAGTGTGGCCAGGTTTTATTAATAGGTCATTTTATACAACGAAGGAAGCGGAGACATGAAGGGTGGACAAATGATACACACAAAATACACAGCAAACAGTTTATTTTATTCATCGTCACTATCTAAAAACAAGTCGTCCTCTTCATCACTAGCAAGGTTGATGATGACGGGATCCACACCTTCGTGGATGTTGTCCGTGGACCAGTACTCGTCTTCGAAGGCTCGGGATCGTCGGATCGCACCCGCCCACACCTCTTCAGTGGCGCAAAGCCTGGCTTCCTCCAGCCTTTCCTGTAGATCCGCCCGGGTGAAACGATGTAGGGAGGAGCGCACGTGCCGTTTCATGCACCCCCATACCTGATCGATGGCATTGAGCTCTGGATGAGCGGGTGCCTGACGGACGACCTCGTGGCCCCACGCGCGGATGGTGTCATCAACCGTGTATTGTGGCTATGGCCGGTTTTGCTTTCAGATGAGCAGCAGTTCAGGACGTGTGGCATGTGGTGGGAAGGGTAGCCTGTGGTGGTCCAGCCATTTTATAAGATCCGGTTTCTTGGTGGCGGTGGTGGGGCAGCAACTCTCCTCCGTCAGCTGGCTGTGATATGGCGCATTATCCATCACCAGTACCGATGGCTGAGCCAGCGACGGCAGAAGTTGTGACGTCATCCAGCGGAGGAAGAGCTTGCTGTTCATCTCGCCGTGATAGTCGCCGCTGGTGTTCTTGGCCGGGAAGCACAGGAATGTGTTTTCGACGAAACCGTCGGCTGTGCCAGCTGCTACCACCACGAAACGCTCCCCTTCTCCGGGCGGCACTTGACGACTGAACGTGGTGCTGGTGGCAGGCTGAGTGCTGTCGACCCACTCCATGCTGTGGTTCATCCTGGTGGTAAACCAGGTCTCGTCCAGGTAAACCACCTGCCTCCCATCCTCCCGGAATTGTTTGAGTGCCCGGAGAGCGTTGATCCGGCGGCACACAATGTCCAGCGACTCCTTCATCACATACATCTTACGCTATGAGGTTTTGTAGCGGAATCCCATGTTGTGGATGAGTCGCCAAACCGACGTCTCCGAGGTTGCCTCCGGGATGATGCTCGCCATCTTTAGGTCTTCCGTCATGGAGCCAATCGTGAAGGTTTGCTTGGCAGCAAACTTTGCGTGGATATTTCGGCGAATGGCACCGATGGCGAAACTGTCAAAGGCGCCCAGTGTTGGGGGTGCTGTCGGTGTTGGCGGTGCTGTCGCTGTCCCAGGCCGAGACTGGGTGCTGCGGTGCACCATCATCTGCACTGCTCTCATCGTCATTCTCACGGCTTCCGCTACGCGGTCATAAGGCCTGTGTGGTGAAAGTCCAATTA
>CM064513.1:2188219-2259303 GCA_032716605.1 Paralithodes platypus | reverse complement strand
TCCCTTCTCCTTCATGTTTAGCCCTATTAGTTATGAGATTTCAAGAAATTCGCCCCATTAGTTTGGCGATTTTCAGACCTTTTGCCCCATTTCTTTGCCAATATTAAGACCTTTTATGCCATTTAGGTGTCTATTTTTTTCCTGGCGAGCGATAGCGAGCCTCTATTTGAAGAGGAATCGGCCTTCGGCCGGGAAATTTTTCTACCGAAATATGTACAAATTTATATCGAAGGGGGGTCTTGTGGGTGTTTTTTTAAGTTTGATAGAGGTTTAGAGAGCAAACTAAACCCCCTCCTTAAACCATTGAGCTGAACCAGTAAATTATGCTTCACAATACCGTCACTTATATTCCAGCCGAATTAATTACCAAGGTGAATAAACCTTGCTGTCAGTATCCATAATAAAAACGGCAGATTATACAGCATAGCATTGGCGTGTCAAAGTTGTAAGTCGGCCGGACCACTTATCCAGTAGGACAGGTTTGGTATTGGGGTTCAAGGTCGTTTATACTCAAGGTTATTTTTTGTTTTTCTTTTGTCTTTTTTATTTTTATTTTTTAGTATCTATTATTTTTATTATTATTTTGTATGTTTAATTTTTTATTTATTTTTTATATTTTTTGTATTTATTTTTGTATTTATTTTTTTTACACGTTAGTTCATGAATAATACAGGTGCAGTCACTTATGAATATCCGTGGACCCCATACGTTTTTTATTTATGCAATTATAACTATCTGGATTTAGTATAACTATCTGGATTAATTATAACTATCTGGATTAATTTTTGGATGGAACTTGCTTGTCAATTAATTGTATATATTGTTTTGTGTTTGATGTTAGAAAATTATATCCATAAATTGGATTCCAGATAATTATATACTTCCATAACTTAGAAATAAAAAAGGTCCTCGATTTTTTATGAGTGACTGTACGGTGGCGCTAATAAGTCATGTCCCAGCTGTCATTACGTTTGGCTTGCTCTGGGCTGTATTAATGTCTGTCAGATGTTGAATAGGGTGGGCAAGTGAAGGAACATGTTTGTGTATTTCACTCGATATGAAGAAATCTATCTATCCATCAATATACTGGCTTGCTCTGTACTGTATTAATGTCTGACAGATGTTGAATAGCTTTGGTAAGTGTAGGAACATGTTTGTATATTTCACTCGATATGAAGAAATGAAGCTTAGATATTGCTGATACCAATTATTGATCAAAATATACTTGGTGCCGAGACATCACTTATTAGCGCGATTGTACGGTGGCGCTAATAAGTCATGTCCCAGCTGTCATTACGTTTGGCTGGCTCTGGGCTGTATTAATGTCTGTCAGATGTTGAATAGGGTGGGTAAGTGAAGGAACATGTTGGTATATCTCACTCAATCCATAAGTCATTTTCAAATATAAGGCATAATTCGTCCACAAATCATAATAGCCCACAAGTCTTATCGTCCACTATACCCTGTTCCAAATAGGTAGGCTGGAAATCGTGAACCCTAACCTCTGTAACTCAAAAAGGGCTAGAACGGAAGCTGTCCACACTAAAGTTGTGCAACCCAGTATAGGCACTCAGGAGTCTGCATGCAATCTACTATGTTTCTAAACTGGGGAGTCTTTCCCCTGGGTTTTATAGTTATTTCCTATGTTTACCCTTATGATTTGCTTTGTTCTCTTTTCCACATTTACATTACGCTAGGTTTTATAATTGTTAGGTATTTGTTCCTTTATATATTGTTAGGTATTTGTTCCTTTATATATTGTTAGGTATTTGTTCCTTTATATATTGTTAGGTATTTGTTCCTTTATATTGTTAGGTATTTGTTCCTTTATATATTGTTAGGTATTTGTTCCTTTATATATTGTTAGGTATTTGTTCCTTTATATATTGTTAGGTATTTGTTCCTTTATAATTGTTAGGTATTTGTTCCTTTATATATTGTTAGGTATTTGTTCCTTTATATATTGTTAGGTATTTGTTCCTTTATATATTTTCTCACTTCGACATGTACTCAACTCAATTCTTGTAAGAATTTTAAATTTTTCGGATTTTTTTAGTTAGTCTATCTCCAATAGATTTTTCATTTCTTTCGTCTCTCAATAATACATGTATGTATTATTTATCGACCTCGTGCACTCCGCGTGTTATTATTTTTCTTGAACAATTTTTTTAGATTTAATAAACCTCGTAATATTACCTATCGAGTAAAATGTTTTGTATGTACTTTGTATTATATAATTTCATTAGCTTAACATCAGTTTTTTTTCTCTTTGTTTGTAGACCTGAAGATGAGAATAGGTTTATCGAAACGTCAAAATTAGTTATTAATATATATGTATAGACCAAAAACCAAGCACTACCCCCTTAACTTATCCTCTCAACAGTACGCATCACATCACACTTGCGGTTGCCAGGGAATGTGTGGGGTTGCTATTACGCCCAAGGTCACTAGAGTTGTATCTGGGAACTTTCCAACCCCACAAGAACAAGAAGAAGAACTTTCCTGATGGTGGTGTGGGCGGGGCTGTGGTTCACTTACACTGGATGGCCGGGGAGATAAGGTTCGAATCCCGGGTAAGAGAGATGGCTATGTATCCTCACAACCGATGTCTCTGTGTTTATCCTCATTATTTTCATCATCATTATCGTCATCATTTTCATCATCATTATCATCATCAATGTTATTATCATTATCATCATTATCGTCATCATTAGCTTCATCATCAATATTCTCACACACACACACCACACACACACACACACACACACAAACAAGACTGGTCCCAATACTGACCCCTGCGGCACACCCAGCAAAGCGTCAATAAAATCTGAGGCTATTCCGTTTACAAGTTCGCCCTATTATTTGCTTCCACTCTTTAAAGGGGATGGGCGATTTTTCTGGAACCCCCTCTCCCTCATGCTTAGCCCTATTAGTTTTGAGATTTTAACCCTTGTCTAGCGGGGTTTTTTGGGCTTATTTGGAGATATTCAGGCTCTCCTGAATGATAAATCAAGTATCTGCATGAAAAGAAATGTATTCAGCAAAAAACTAGGCGCTAAAACCTTCAAAATGAGACCAGAAAACAGAACGAGCTACGTAGCACTCGTGGTTCTCATACAGTGGTACCAGTAACATGGGAGTTTAGCATATAGCGGTATATTTTTCCCAGCTACGCTCACTACTGGCTACACTGCCGGCCTCTCGAGAACACAGGGAGGGTGAGTTAGTGGGCGGCGGTAAGCCCTGGGTGTCGGCCGTGTGGCCTGCTGCGCTCCCGGCCATTTGCACTCGATTTTAACCCTTTAAAAGCCTTAATAATGCTCCTAACTTGCTGCTTTTTAGATACGGACTTAAGTCAGGCCCCGCTCTTTAAGTGTTAAGACGTTCGCCCCATTAGTTTAGCTATTTTAAGACCTTGCCCACCATTTCTTTGTCAATTTTAAGACCTTTAATGCTATTTAAATGTCTTATTTTTTTCTTGGCGAGCGATACCTAGCCTGCAATTTAGGAGGCATTTTTCTACCAAATAAGCACAAATATATCTCAAAGGGCGATTTTTTTTTCTTTTTTTTTTCTATGTGATTGAGGGAGGCAAAAGGCCTAACTGCCTATAGCGAGTGCCTCCCCCATAGTTGAAAGAGTGACAGGGCCAAAATCAAGGGACGTTCGAGCCAAAATGCCTGGACACACGGAGTTTGAAGCAATTTAAGTCATAGGAAGAGGGAAAGACTAATTCTGGGAGAGAGTTCCAGAGCTCAGCTGTTGAGTAGAAGAAAGTTTGAGAGTAACGTTTCACTCTTGGGTTGGAGAGTTGCACAGAGTAGGGGTGGGATTGAGTTGCAAGACGGGTACCACGTGCCCTACGTAAAGGAGGTGGTATGCACTGGGATAGCTCTGAGGAACACTGATTATTATAGTAGCGATAGAATAGCGAGAGAGATGCAACATTGCGGCGGAGAGAGAGAGATTGCAGAGAGTTGGTGAGTGGACGGGAGTTAATGATACGAAAGGCCTTCCTTTTTTACTTTATCTAGGAGTGCGGTGTGAGAGGAACCTCCCCACACATGTGAACAATACTCAATACAAGGGTGCACTATGCCCTGTACAGAGCAAGAAGCTTGCAGGGGAAAAGAATCCCCTAAGGCGGTTGAGCACACCCAGCTTCTGGGAGGCTGCCTTAGCAAGACTGGTAATATGGTCCTTCCAAATGAGAGCAGAAGAAAAAGAGACACCAAGAATATTGAGAGAAGATGAAGGGTTGATTTTTGTATTGTTGAAGAATAAGGGATAGTCCGCTGGGAGATCCTGACGGGTAGATAGATGGAGAAATTGGGTTTTGGAAGCATTAAAGTTAACAAGGTTTTCTCTGCCCCAATTGGAAATAGTATTTAGATCAGAATTTAAGAGTTCTATGGCTTCATTACGTTTGTCGTTGAGGGATTGCTGGCTGGGGCGTTCTGAAAAAACTAATGGAGTAGTGTAAGGTTGAGTCGTCTGTGTATGAATGGATGGGAATTAAGGTACAGCTAAGGAAATCATTTATAAAAATTAGAAAGAGAATAGGAGATAGGACAGAGCCCTGAGGAACACCGGAGTTTATAGGGTGAGGAAGTGAACAATGGCCGTCCACAACCGCGGCTATGGAATGGCCGGAAAGGAAATTAGAGACAAAGGCACAGATGGAGGGATAGAAACCGAAGGAGGGTAGTTTAGAAATTAAAGATTTATGCCAGACTCTATCGAAGGCTTTCGATATGTCTAGTGCAATAGAAAAAGTCTCACCGAAGTCCCGAAAGGCGGATGACCAAGAGTTAGTAAGATATGAAAGAAGATCACCAGTAGAGCGACCCTTAAGAGCCCCGGCGATCTGAAGTGTTCACCAGAATGGGCAAAATTTTTGTTTATTAAACAAATGGGTTAGGAAAGAAAAACCAAAAAACGCTCAAAAATCTTAACAAATGGTCCTACAGAGAAAACGTATTTTACAAGAGTAAAAATTGAAGGCAATTACTTTATTGCGCTCACACGCACGCACGTGGACTTTGAGAGTTTTCAACCATCGGCACGGTTGCGTGGATACGTATTCCATACAAATCTGAGCCTCTTGAGGGCTACACTGAAGGTTACGGTCTTAGGGTGAGTCAGGCGCGTCTCTGGGGCTGCGTTACATACATCGCCGGTCAACGCGCTGGGGCTGTACGGGTTAAGGAAGCCATACTGGCGATCTGAGAGCAGATTATGAGAAGAGAATCTTAGGGGTATATTTAAAAGTTTGATGGAGGTCTATAAAAAGGAAACTAAAATATATATATATATATATATATATATATATATATATATATATATATATATATATATATTATTTTATTTTTTTAATATCTCGCCTATTGTCAAATGTTGATAGACTGTGCACATACCCTTCAATTCCAAGAGTTTTTAGATACCTCCACCAATGAAGTTGGACGGAGAGTTATATTGTTTGCCTCCGCTTGTCTGTTTGTTTGTCTGTTTGCCTGTGAAAAAGATATCTCAAAAGTTATGAACCGATGTTCTCGAAATTTGGTGGGCAGATAGAATATGCGCCATGGAAGAAGTCACTCCCGAGTGCCCCTCTTGTTTTAATAGAAGTTATCTTTAATGTATGTTACTCTGCCAGAGGCCTTTTGATAATCTATATAGAAAAATAGCTACTTCGCTGTCATCATACATATTGAGGAAAGTAAAGAATAACGGATGTATTCTTAAATATTTATTTCCCTTTGCGGAGCCGCCGTTAATGGACGAAATAGCTTGAAAATTACATAACTTTGAGAAATGTGGATGTTTAATCCGTGTAGTCTCTGTTAAGGGGAGATCTCCACTTGAGGGATTTTTTTCTTGACCCCTTTCTCCCTTTTGTTTAGCTCCATTGCTTTTGATATTATAAACGTTTGCCCCATTAGTTTAGCGATTTTAAGAACTTTCAACCCATATTAAGACCTTTCGTGCCATTCAGGTGTCAATTTTATCCTGGCGAGCGATAGCGAGCCTGTAATTTAAGAGGAACCGGCCTTCGGCCGGGACATTTTTCTACCGAAAAATGTACAAATATATCTTGAAAGGGACTCAAGGGGGTGTAATTTTAAGCTTGATGGAGGTCTAGGGAACAAACTAAATACCTCCCCTTAACAACAATAATCCCCACAGTATTCGCTCGGTATCAGGCGCAGCGAAGGGAGAGAATGGTTTAATTTATGAATACAAGAGTAAGTCTGTTACGCATCCCTTGCTGGAAATTTGTTATGAAAACTGTTTTCTTCCAAGTGTTTAATCATTTTGTCGCCATTGATAATTTCAAGTAGTTTACATTGCGTTAAATTTATTGACAAGATAATAGTTCCTGTGTGTGCGTGCGTGTGTCTATGTGTGTATGTAAGTGTGGGTGTGGTCATGGGCGTGTAAGTGGGTGTGAAAATGGGCGGGGATATGTTTAAAATAGAAGGTGTGGGGTCAGGGGCGGGCTAGACAGACTTACATGTGTACTGTGGATTGATTAGGGCAGGGGCATTGATCTCTTTTGTGTGTGTGTGTGTGTGTGTGTGTGTTTATTTTTTCTTTCAGCATTGAGTGAGTGTGCTCCGGGTGAATGTACTGTATGTACAGTATGTGTGTGTGTGTGTGTGTGTGTGAGAGAGAGAGAGAGAGAGCAAGTGTGTGTGTATAATTTTTCTTTTAGCATTGAGTGAGTGTGCTCCGCGAGACTGTAATAATGTTTCGTATATAATAATAATAATAATAATAATAATAATATTTATTCAGTTAGCAATTTACAGAGTTGGTACCACATAGTTTGTTACAAAATATACATGTAGTTTGCCAACTAGGAAATAGGCCGTTAGGCGTATTTATTTGTAATACACATATACTGTATGTGTGTGTGTGTGTGTGTGTGTATGTGTATGTAGGAAACATGCTTACATTACTGAAATGTTTGTGGACATGCAGTAATGCAAGTAATGGTCGCTCCTCTGTAAATCTAAAATGGCTTACTTAAGAATGGGAAAGGGGTGGGGCCTTCTATTTTGTTTTGTTTAGACAAAATGTGTGTGTGTGTGTGTGTGTGTGTGTAGGTGTGTAGTTGGACAGACAGATACATATAGCTCAATCTATATATTTGTTAATTGAGTATCTAGGTGTGGTATGTGTGTATAAGGAGAGTGAGTAATAGTGGCTGTCTCCATGTACAGAGTGGGTAAGTGTATGGTGGTGGTGGTTGTGGTCTTTGTGTGTGTGTGTGGTGGTGTGTGTATGTGGGTGTGTGGTAGTGGTGGTGGTGGTGGTGGTGTGTGTGGTAGTGGTGGTGGTGGTGTGTGTAGTAGTGGTGGTGGTGGTGGTGTGTGTAGTAGTGGTGGTGGTGGTGGTGTGTGTGGTAGTGGTGGTGGTGTGTGTAGTGGTGGTGGTGGAGTGTGTGTGGTAGTGGTGGTGGTGGAGTGTGTGTGGTAGTGGTGGTGGTGGAGTGTGTGTGGTGGTGGTGGAGTGTGTGTGGTAGTGGTGGTGGTGGTGGTGTGTGTGGTAGTGGTGTGTGTAGTAGTGGTGGTGGTGGTGGTGTGTGTGGTAGTGGTGGTCTTTGTGTGTGTGGTGGTGGTGGTGGTGGTGTGTGTGGTAGTGGTGGTGGTGGTGTGTGGTAGTTTGTGTGTGTGGTGGTAGGTGGTTGTGTGTGGTAGTGGTGGTGCTGGTGGTGTGTTGGTATGGTGGTGGTGTGTGGTAGTGGTGGTGGTGGGGGTGGTAGTGGTGGTGGTGGTGTGTGTGGTAGTGGTGGTGGTGGTGTGTGTGGTAGTGGTGGTCTTTGTGTGTGTGTGTGGTAGTGGTGGTGGTGTGTGTAGTAGTGGTGGTGGTGTGTGTGGTAGTGGTGGTGGTGTGTGGTAGTGGTGGTGGTGGGGGTGGTAGTGGTGGTCTTTGTGTGTGTGTGTGTGTGTGTGGTGGTGGTGGTGTGTGTGGTAGTGGTGGTGTGTGTGGTAGTGTGGTGGTGTGTGGTAGTGGTGGTGGTGGGGGTGGTAGTGGGGGTCTTTGTGTTGTGGTGTGGTGGTGTGTGGTAGTGGTGTCTTGTGTGTGTGTGTGGTGGTGTGGTTGTGGTGTGTGGGAGTGGTGGTGGTGGTGTAGTGTGTGGTAGTGGTGGATGGTAGTGGTGTGGTGTGGTGGTGTGATGGTGGTGTGTGTGGTAGTGGTGGTGGTGGTATGGAGTGGTAGTAGGTAGTGGTGGTGGTTGTGGTGGTGGTGGACAGGTGTGTGTGGTTGGTAGTGGTGGTGGTGGTTTGTGTGTGTGGTAGTTGTGTAGTGGTGGTGGTTGTGGGTGTGGTGGTGTGTTAGTGGTGGTGGTGGGGGTGGTGTGTGATAGTGGTAGTGGTGGTGTGTGTGTGGGTGGGGGTGGTGTGGTGTGGTGTGTGTGGTTGGTGTGGTGGTGGTGGTGTGGTGTGTGGTAGTGGTAGTGGTGGTGGGGGGTGGTGGTGGTGGGGGTGGGGGTGGCGGTGTGTGTGGTAGTGGTAGTGGTGGTGGTGGTGGTGGGGGTGTGTGTGGTAGTGGTAGTGGTGGTGGGGGGTGGTGGTGGTGGCGGTGTGTATGGTAGTGGTAGTGGTGGTGGGGGGGGGGGGTGGCGGTGTGTGTGGTGGTGGTGGTGTGTGGTGGATTGGTGTGGTAGTGGTAGTGGTGGTGGTGGGGGTGGCGGTGTGTGTGGTAGTGGTAGTGGTGGTGGTGGGGAAGGTGCTAATGATGGTGGAGGGGAGTATGGAGATGGGTCTTATTGTACATATTGCACAGTTGTATGGTTCTATGGTGGTATGGTTTGTGTAGTTGTGGTGGTGATGGGGTTGGGGGTAATAGGGGCTTTGGTGGTGTTGTTGTTGATGGTAGTGGTGGTGGTGTTGGTAGGGTCTTTCATGATGTTGTTGGTGGTGGTAGTGGTGATGTTGTTGGTGGTGATAGTGGTGATGATGGCGGTGGTGTTGGTAGGGTCTTTGGTGATGACGTTGTTGGTGGTAGTGGTGATAATGATGGTGTTGGTGGTAGTGGTGGTGGTTGTGGCATTGTGGTGGTGATGGTGGTTGTGGGATGGAGGCGTCGGTAGGGTCTTTGGGGGTGTTATTTTTGGTGGTAGTGGTGGTGGGGGTACGGTCTTTGGTGAAGACGTTGTTGATGGTGGTAGGGGTTGTGGTAGAAGTGATGGTAGTGGTGGTGGTGGTGGCGATAGGGTCTTTGGTGATGATATTGGTGGTAGTGGTGTAGTGAAGAATATGGTGGTGGCATAGTGAGATACATTTGTGTGTAAGTACCACAGTTTTTTTCAATGTGTATGAAGGCTAGGTAAATGCTATACAGCTGTCTATTCTGTATAATTAGGCTAGAATGTTTTACCATTAACCTCTATAACTAAAATGTTGTGGGGTAATTGAGCTAATATTATTCCATTTGGAAAGAGTCAGCCAGGTAATAGGTGTGGAAAGTTACAGCCCATTTGCTCTAGTCCATTATGAATTACAGAGAACAGAGGTCAAGACTTCTGGCCCACTTTCCATGAATATATTATATAAATTGCGACTCTATAATCTACCCCCTCCCTGAAATATACCCTACTTATGCAATAGGCGCGCTTACAGAACCCACTTGTCCGTCATTGTCTGTCTGATTAGTTTGCTTGATGGCTAGATATGGGCCATAGCTCATAGTGGCCATCTTGAATCTTGCCAGGGTCTATCAGTGTCATAATATTGCCTTACTGTTTCTACCTGTTAACCTCTTCAGCACGATGACATTTTTTCACTTGGATTCTGGCTAATATTAGATTATGTTATGCAGTTTAAGAAGGACCTATGTTATTATGAGGGTTTATTGAGATCATATTTACCCCTTTGAGCCCTAGAGGTATGTTATAAGTAAAAGAAACCCGGCTAATGGCAACCAGAATATGCGGAAAAATTACGGCATCGTGCTGAAGGGGTTAATCTTGGAATGTCTCGTTGAGCAAAAATGTGAGAGTGAGAATGAGAGCAAGAAAGAGGGAAGAGGGGAGGTGTGTGTGTGTGTGTGTGTGTTTGTAGAGTTACGTAGATACTCAGACTGCACAGACCTTACGGCCCCTACTAGGCAGTTAGGACTTAATTCTAACAAAGACAGAGAGAGAGAGAGAGAGAGACAGACAGACAGACACAGAGAGAAAATGAGAGAGTGTATGTGTGTGTGGGGGGGGGGGGGGGTATGTGTGTGTGAGAAAGAGAAAGAGAGAGGCAGGTAGAGAGAGAGGCAGGTAGAGAGAGAGAGAAGGACAGCCTTAGGTGAGGGTGTGTCCCGGATGATGATGATGATAATGACACTGAGGCTCATCCTGCCCTCATCAAGTCACGTACAGTATAATGACTACTTCTTCTTCTTCTTCTCCTCCTTCTTCTTCCTTTCTTTCTTCTTCTTCAACATCTTCTTATTATTATTATTATTTTCCTTCCTTCTTCTGTTTCTTCGTTTTCTTCTTCTTATTTTTTCATCATCATCAGGTGAAGGTATTAAGGGATAAGCCTTTACAACGGCACCATCATCTTCATATACTTCTTCTTTTTCGCTTTGTTCTTCTTCTTCATCTTCCTCACACCTCGCTACCGCCAGACGCTGCAGACGCTCTGTCAACGCTCTCACGATATCGATCATAATTTGAGTATTAACTACTCATCCTCTTCATTCTTGTGCATGAAAGGTGGTTAAGAGCACGTTTAACCATCCTGTAGCTTAGTAAGTAACACTGCACGATATTTCGCTGTGTATTGACTGATAAACTTTGTGTTTATCACAAGACTCCTGCTCGGACAGGGCGCCACTAGCGCCATCTGTTGTTTTGTTTTGTTTTGTTTGTAAACAAACGCTCTCTTATTTGATATAAAATCGTAGCCCCTAATTTTACCCATTACCTTCTGTAGTAAGTATCAATTTAACTGCCTTGTATGTAAGTAAAGCTTTGCATATTAATTTGCTAATAAACAATATTGTGTACTAACTAACCTGCCTACAGGAACGAACGCCGACGCCATTTTGTAAACAAACTTTTTTGGGGGGGATTATACATATTAAATTCCAGCCAATTTTGTAGTAAATTTAAGTGCATTCATTTATTTTTTCCCCCTAGATATATTCTTGACTTTTTCTCCTCAGAGTGATTTTACTTTAAGCTAAGGGTGGTATTTGTACAAACTAACCTAGCCTAACCCAACCTGCCAAGCTTTTAACCTAATCCAAACCTAGCCTAGCCTATAGCCAGCCAATCTGTTGTTCTTATTAACTCTAGTAGATATTGTATTTAGTATCCTACTGTAGCTATATATATCTGTAATTTTCGTTGTTGCTTGCACGATCTTGTAGTAACCTTTGACTGATTTTTTTTTTTTTTTTTTTTTTTTTTATCTAAACAGAGTAGGCTACTGCTTTACTAGGCTACAGTGACACCAGGGCCATCTGTTGATACAGTATATTAACCCCTTGTGTGCGGTCACACTTTATTTTTATATAATCTCTATTTGGTGAATTGTATATTTAGTTACATATTCTGTTATATATATATATATTTGTTTAAGGTTAGGTTATCACACCTGGTAGCCTATTTCTGCGTATCTCAAATTTTTTGTTTTCGGTTAGGCTATCACCCCTGATAACCTATTGTGTATTTTAACATATTTGTTTTCGGTTGAAGTGATTGAAGTGTTTCTAAAGTGAGTGAAGTGTTTTAAAGTGAGTTAAGTGTTTTAAAGTGAGTGAAGTGATCTGAAGAAACTGACTGTTACCATGCCTCGCACTTGTACGAACTGCGCCGGTAGGTTTGGTGAGTCCATGTTTGTTACTGTCGATCTTCAAGTCTGCCGTCTCTGCCAGCAACAAGAGAATTTGACAGTGAAATTAGATGAAGCCTACAACAAGATCAACGTCCTCACCATGAAGCTGGAATCACTCCAAGAGTTTGTAACACTCAACGTTGGAGTACCACAAACTTCAATTGTCACCGCAACTCCAGCAGCCACCAACGCCCCAACGTCAACTGCCAACAATTCAACGCCTGCAGTAGCCATTTCATCTGATGGTTCCGATACTCAAGAAACAAATAGTAACTCCCTTCCCCCTCAAGACAACTTCCGTGTCGTGAGGAACAACGTTTGCCCCAAGACCAGGAAACCCCTACCGATTACCGAGTGTCAAAACCGCTTCCAGATACTCGCAGACTCAGATGACGAAGCGGAAATAGAAGAAGTCCGGCTCGTGGGAGACTCGATGATACGTGGTCAGCTCACAGAGTTTTGCGCCAGAGCACCTAAGACCAGGAAGCGTTTTTGTATCCCTGGTGGTGGTGTGGACGACGTAGTTGCTGCAGTTGACGAAGTATCTAAGCTGGCCCCTGCTAATACAATGTACGTCATACAGCGAACCCGGTCGGAAGATTTGCTTTTAAAGTACCAGCAGCTGATCAAGTCGTTTAAGGAGAAGTCATCAAGGATCAGCGTCTCAGGAATCGTCCCCCGGCTTGGTGTAGAGAGCCGATTTTACAACATAGCCACCAGCACAAATCGTTGTCTAGCAAACCTCTGCAGGAAGGAAAACGTGGGATCGTCGACACCTGGGACAATTTCTACTACGATGACTATTTGTTTTCGGACGATGGAGTTCATCTGAACCAGGTGGGAGCAGCACGTTTGGGCGTCTTCTCAACGATGCGGTGAAGGATTTTCGGAGAAGAAATCGACTCAGCACAGGACAACCAGGAAGGAGGACCGAAGACAGCGAGGGCGGCAACCTGCGAAGGAATTAAATGCTAATCTGTCAAGAACCGCGAATTTGGATAAAGCTCCACCAACACGACCCAAATTCAAAACCACCAGGGATAACGACCGAGGACCGATGTCAGCCATGAATGTAAATGTAGATCCGATCAGAACCAAAAATTTGATTAAAGAACGTTCTGTGAGTTCTAAAACCGCAACTTTAAAGGTTTTCTATGCAAACGCTCGTAGCATATGCAATAAATTTTCAGATTTAGAGGAACTAGTGTTTACTGAAAATTATGATCTATCTATCTATCTTGGCTCAATACAGTGATCGAGATTTTTAGCAGCGTATTCACTTCCGGTTATGTAATGGGTGAGAACGCCGAACGAAATAAAAAGTCAGTCGAGCCCCTCCCCCCAACCAGCACCACCTTCGTTCATGTACTTCCTCACTCCATCCTTCCACCTCATATTCGGTCTACCTCTCCCCCTCTGTCCCTCCACCTCGCTCTCATACACCCTCTTAGTCATTCTCTCGCTTTCCATACGTTCCATATGGCCGAACCATCTCAAGTTGTTCCTTTTCACACTTTCCAGCACATCTACCTCCACACCACACCTCCTTCTTACTTCCTCATTAGTCTGTCTATCCCTCCATGAAACTCCGCACGCACTCCTTAAGTAATTCATTTCCACTGCTCTCACTCTTGGTCTGAGTCTCTCAACCAACGTCCATGCTTCGCTTCCGTAAGTCAGTGTCGGGATTACCACACTGTCATGCAAGGACTTCTTCACTTCCATACTGACCACCCTATTTCTTGTTACTGCTTTTAGCGTTCCTACAACCCTCTTCCCCTGTTGTACCCTCTCCCGCACCTCTTCATCCATAGTCCCATCTTTACTCAACACACTGCCCAGATACTTAAAAGAGTTGACGATCTCCATAGCCTGACCGTTCAGCTTCACCTCACACTCTGTGACTTCACCCCTTTCGAAGACCCATAACCTTGCTCTTCCCCGTATTTACCTTCAAATTCCGTTTTTCGCACACTGTTCCAAACTCATTTACCAGACCCTGCAACTCCCATTCATTATCACTCATCAGAACTGTATCATCCGCAAACAGCAGTATAGGTAGCTTCCACTCAATTCCCTCCCTTTTCAGCGATACACCAACATCCACTGCTCTTGATAGTATTTCTTTCATAACTCCATCCATATATACAGTAAACAACCACGGGGACATCACACACCCCTGTTTCAAACCAACATTCAGGTCAAAGAACTCGCTCTGCTCACTCTCCACACGTACTGCCGCCTTTGCACCCTCATACATGCTCTTCACTGCTTTCAGCAACTTGCCCTCTACTCCGTATATTCTAAGTACTTTCCACAAACCTTCTCTATCCACTCTGTCATAGGCCTTCTCCAAGTCCATAAAGGCAACATACACCTTTTGTTTCTTCTCCAGATACTTCTCCACAACACAATTCAGGGTAAAAATCTGATCTACACATCCTCTTCCCTTCCTAAAACCTCCCTGCTCGTCGCCTATCCATTTCTCCGTTCTCACTCTCACTCTCTCAATCACTACCCTACTGTATACCTTCCCTACTACGCTTAGAAGACATATTCCTCGGTGGTTACCACACACTCCTCTTTCCCCTTTGCCCTTATATAGGGGGACTATTATGCCAGTCTTCCAGTCATCGGGTGCACTCCCCTTCTCCCATGCTAGTTTGCACATTTTCCATACCCATTCTATCACTATCTCACCACCATACCTCAACATTTCCCCACACACTCCATCTGTTCCTGGTGCTTTCCCCAACTTCACTCTTTTCATGGCTTCCCACACTTCTGACCTCCTGATCCCCACCTCCTCCTCCACTACTTCTCTTCTTCTCCCTCCCATACCATATCCAGCTATGTTTGCTGGCTCTTCATTCCTTTCATTTAGCAACTCACTGAAGTACTCCCTCCATCTTTCGACTCTCTCTTGCTTCTCGGCTAGCATTCTCCCATTCTTATCTTTCACACCCTTACTGTTTCCCTTGCTACCTTCCCTAACTTTCTTGACTTCTTTCCAGAACAGTTTCTTACTCTCCCTCCATTTTACACTCAGATTCCTTCCAAATACCTCATCTACTCTTCTCTTACTTTCCTTCACTACTCTCTTCACCACCCTCTTACTCTCCACGTACCTCGCTCGTTTCTGTCTCTCGGAATCTTCATTCCCTCTGCTACCCAACCACTCTCTATATGCTTTCTTCTTTTCTTCCACAGCTATTCGTACCTCTTCTGTCCACCATGCTGTACCTTTCACTCCCCTCCCTCTTCTCCTCAATCCACACACCTCCTCACATGCTGCACAGATCTCATCCTTAAACACCTTGCTCATCTCCTCCACTTCCTCCATAACTTCCAGGTCGAACCCACCTAGTCGTCTTTCCACTGCTCTCCTGTACTCCTCCCTGATTTCCTCCTCCTGCAACCTCTCCACCCTCCTCACCATTCCACCCTCCTCTCGCCTCCCTCCCGCTCTCCTCACCCACTTCTTTTGTATCCTAACCTTAGCTACCACTACATAATGATCAGACAGACCCCCTCCAATACCCCTATACACCCTAGCATCCATCACAGATTTCTTCATTCGTTCACCAAAATTATGATGTGATTGGTATAACAGAATCTTGGCTCAATACAGTAGATAGAGACTTTTTAGCAGAGTATTCACTTCCTGGTTATGTAATGTTTGAGAAAAGCCGAATAAATAAAAATGGAGGTGGCGTTTTATTTTATATCAAAGAAAGTCTTAACCCGACCCTCTTGTCAAAACCTCAAATTGTGAACGTCGACACATCTTTTGTGCTAATAAAGAATAATAAAGGTACAAAAATAATACTTGCGTTAATATACAGACCTCCAGCTCAATCAGTGCAAACTGACCGAGAAATTTATGAACAAATTGCAGATGTAAGTAACTCACAAGATACCGTATTTTTTGGCGACTTTAATTTACCTGTGACCAAGTGGGGCGATACTCTTACTTCACACTCCAGACATGACTTGTATACGAACTTGCAAGAGAGTTCGCTTTATCAATTTGTTCGAACACCGACCCGTGGTAATAACGTTCTTGACATTGTACTTGCAACAAAAGAAGAATTAATAGAGAATTTGAATGTTGGTGATGGATTCAGTAACAGCGACCATCGTACGATAACTTTCACTTTAAACTTTACTAGTAACGAACCAAATAGTAGCATCGAAAAAGTCCCTAATTTCAAGAAAGCAAACTTTCATAAACTTAGAGCTATGTTTAAAGAAACTGACTGGAGCTTTTTAATTAACAATAACGACATAAATACATCTTGGAAGTTATTCGAAACCACTTACCTAAAAGCAGTGCAAGACTGCATACCATCGAAAATACGGCGTCCAGGCCATAATAATAAGCCCAAATGGTGGAATAAAGATATTTCAAACTGCCTGCTTGCTAAAAAATTTGCTAATGATAGATTAAAATCCTCACAAAATGACGAAGAACGGGTGAAATTTGTAGAGCTACGACGCAAAGCCAAAAAGTTAATTAAGCAAAGTAAAAAGACCCTAGAGTTACATATTGCGAATCAAAGTAAAACAAACCCGAAAGAATTCTATAGTTATATCAGAAAGAAAAAAGTAGTTACTTCAACTGTTGGACCGTTAGTCGATGAAAATGGAGAATACACCAAAGACGAAGTACAAATGAGTAATGCCCTCAATACCTTCTTTGCATCAGTTTTTTACAACAGAAGACCTCAGTGATATCCCTACACCATCGCCGATTCAGATTGATAATTCAGATGTTCTAAGCAATATCACCGTTACAGAGAGAGAAGTATTGAATTGTTTAGATAAACTTAAGGTAAATAAAACGCCAGGACCTGATACAATATCGCCTAGAGTTCTAAAGGAAGCTAAGGATGAGCTCTCCAAACCACTGACATTACTATTCAATAAATCCTTGCAGTCTGGAACTATGCCTGATCAGTGGAAGATAGCCAACGTAACACCGATATTCAAAAAAGGCAGCAAATCCCTACCCAGTAACTATCGTCCAATTAGCTTAACCTCAGTTGTATGTAAAATGCTAGAAACGGTCATAAGAGACAGACTCGTAAATCACTTAGAGGAAAATAACATACTTAAAGATACTCAACACGGCTTTCGTAAAAAACGTTCCTGTTTAACAAACCTCTTAGACTTCTTCCACGATATCCTCAACCTCTACGATGAGAGTAAAGCTGTAGATATTATATACCTTGATTTTCAAAAGGCCTTTGATAAAGTTCCCCACAAACGTTTACTGCTAAAACTAAAAGCGCATGGAATACAAGACGGTGTGTTGAAATGGATAGAAATTGGCTCAGCGACAGAAAGCAAAGAGTAGTCATAAACGGTAAGGCATCTAAATGGACCAATGTAAGTAGCGGGGTACCCCAGGGATCGGTACTAGGACCAATTCTCTTTCTAATTTACATCAACGACATAGATGAGGGTCTCACCTGTACAATCTCAAAATTTGCTGACGATACAAGAATTGCAAATAGCGTACTCTCAAAAGATCAAGTTGACGATATGCAACACAATCTAGATTGGGCCCAAATTTGGCAAATGAGTTTCAATTCGGATAAATGTAAAGTACTACATATCGGATACCTAAATGAGAAAGCAAACTATTCGATGAATGGCACTCAGCTTAAGAATGTAAACAGAGAAACCGATCTGGGAGTAACAATATCGAGTAACCTAAAACCGAGTCAACAATGTTCAGAAGTTGTTAAGAAGGCAAACAAAATAATTGGCTTTATAGGCAGATCATTTGAGCATAAATCCAAAGACGTTATCCTAACCCTTTACAATTCCTTAGTCCGCCCTCTTCTGGAATACTGCGTTCAATGCTGGTACCCTTATTACGAAAAAGACATAAACAAGCTAGAACGAGTTCAACGTAGAGTTACCAAAATGATACCTAGCCTAAAGAACAAACCATACGAAGAGCGTCTTAGAGAATTAAATCTATTTCCTTTAACCCAGCGCAGATTAAGAGGTGACATAATTCAAGTGTTCAAAATCATCAAAGGCATCGACAATATGAACTGTAGTAAGTACTTCACTATCGACCAATCTAATTACACGCGGGGAAAACGGTTGCAAAATTATTGGTAAATCTTTTAACTCACACGAATCTAAGAATTTCTTCTTCAATCGAGTTGTCAACTTGTGGAATGGGCTTCCCCGAGACGTTATAGACTGCAGCACCGTTGATTCATTTAAATTCCGCCTAGACAAATATCTCGCATCAAACCCGCGACTGACTGCGTTTGTAAATGAATAACTTTATTTTATCCTCCCCTCAGTTACTAACCCATATGTCCCCTACTAACTTCCTAGTCCTGCCACGTTAAGGGTAGTAGTTCCCTTTCCAATGTTCCCTTACCCACTCTAAACCACTGTTTGGACACTTGATCCTCAGTGTTTTGGAGGACAAGCAGCCTAGAAGGGTCACTAGATATGTTGTTGCTTGCTTTCCTTTGTACTCCTTTGTACTTTGTACTCTTCTACAGGCAGCATTGAAAAACTCTTGTTCGTGATAGGTAGGGTTCTGAGTTACTTATAAAACAATGTGGGGTATAATAACTCCGATACGTGATAGGTAGAGTTCTGGGTTACCTTCAATATAAAGGTATATACGGTATATATATATATTTATTTATTTATTTTATTTTTATTTTTTTTCTATATTCCAACTACTCCCTCTTGGGCATAGGCTGAGAGCCTTTACACTACACCGTTGAACACGGTGAGGCCCGTGAGGTCTTGTTCCAGTCTAGGGAGTGAGACATGCGAAGCACCCCGGCTCTAAGCATCTCCATGTTCTGAAGCAACTTCGCCTCTGCGCTTCACGGTCTCACCCCCCACACTCAGACCCTCACTCTCAGAACGCCACCTATTGATCAATTAACTCACTAGACATTGACCCCCTGTAACATATTTTGAATATGGGAATATTCATACAATGCTATTTAATCAGGGGACAATGAGGGTATTTTTTTGGCATTTCGGTGTGCTGTGGTAATGCACTGAAACTAGGTACAGCACAAATTCCATCCCAATAATATCTTCCCATTGACATATTGGGATTCGAACCCGGGTCCATTGGATTACCAGTCCAGTGGCAAGACCACTCTGCCACACCTCCCCTAAGGTGTATAGAGGTATGGTATAATAATTCCAGTATAGAGGTATGCTATAATAATTCCAGTATAGAGGTATAGTATAATAATTCCAGTATAGAGGTATGGTATAATAATTCCAGTATAGAGGTATAGTATAATAATTCCAGTATAGAGGTATGGTATAATAATTCCAGTATAGAGGTATGGTATAATAATTCCAATATAGAGGTATGGTATAATAATTCCAGTATAGAGGTATTGTATAATAATTCTAGTATAGAGGTATGGTATAATAATTCCAGTATAGAGGTATTGTATAATAATTCCAGTATAGAGGTACTGTATAATAATTCCAGTACAGAGGTATGGTATAATAATTCCAGTATAGAGGTATGGTAGAATAATTCCAGTATAGAGGTACAGTATGGTATAATAATTCCAATATAGAGGTATGGTATAATAATTCCAATATAGAGGTATGCTATAATAATTCCAATATAGAGGTATGGTATAATAATTCCAGTATAGAGGTATGGTATAATAATTCCAATATAGAGGTATGGTATAATAATTCCAGTATAGAGGTATGTTATAATAATTCCAGTATAGAGGTATGTTATAATAATTCCAGTATAGAGGTATGTTATAATAATTCCAGTATAGAGGTATGTTATAATAATTCCAATATAGAGGTATGGTATAATAATTCCAGTATAGAGGTATGGTATAATAATTCCAATATAGAGGTATGGTATAATAATTCCAGTATAGAGGTATGTTATAATAATTCCAGTATAGAGGTATGTTATAATAATTCCAGTATAGAGGTATGTTATAATAATTCCAGTATAGAGGTATTGTATAATAATTCCAGTATAGAGGTATGGTATAATAATTCCAATATAGAGGTATGGTATAATAATTCCAGTATAGAGGTATGGTATAATAATTCCAGTATAGAGGTATGGTATAATAATTCCAATATAGAGGTATTGTATAATAATTCCAGTATAGAGGTATTGTATAATAATTCCAGTATAGAGGTATGGTATAATAATTCCAGTATAGAGGTATTGTATAATAATTCCAGTATAGAGGTATGGTATAATAATTCCAATATAGAGGTATTGTATAATAATTCCAATATAGAGGTATTGTATAATAATTCCAGTATAGAGGTATTGTATAATAATTCCAGTATAGAGGTATGGTATAATAATTCCAGTATAGAGGTATGGTGTAATAATTCCAATATAGAGGTATGGTATAATAATTCCAATATAGAGGTATGGTATAATAATTCCAGTATAGAGGTATAGTATAATAATTCCAGTATAGAGGTATGGTATAATAATTCCAATATAGAGGTATGGTATAATAATTCCAATATAGAGGTATGGTATAATAATTCCAGTATAGAGGTATAGTATAATAATTCCAGTATAGAGGTATGGTATAATAATTCCAGTATAGAGGTATAGTATAATAATTCCAGTATAGAGGTATGGTATAATAATTCCAATATAGAGGTATGGTGTAATAATTCCAATATAGAGGTATGGTGTAATAATTCCAGTATAGAGGTATTGTATAATAATTCCAGTATTTTTTTTTTTTTTTTTTTTTTTTTTTTCCTATATTCCAACTTACTTCCTCTCGGGCATAGGCTGAGAGCCTTAACATTCACCGCTTTACAATGAACAGTGAAGCCCGTGAGGTCTTGTTCCAGTCTAGGGAGTGAGACATGTGAAGCACGTAGAGTACAACGAGCACCTGCCATCTTGCCTTCACATGAGGCACGGTGCTCACTCATGGCCCGAAACGACCCCATCTCTGAAGCCACCTCGTTCCCGTGCTTCACTGTCTCACCCCCTACACTCGGACTCTCACACTTACACACACACACAACGCCACCTGTTGAGAGGTATTGTATAATAATTCCAATATAGAGGTATTGTATAATAATTCCAGTATAGAGGTATTGTATAATAATTCCAATATAGAGGTATGCTATAATAAGTCCAGTATTCAGTACATTGTTGTAAGTTTCATATTTGTTCGATATATCGACCTTATAATATAGCCTACTTTGATAGTGCATGGTAAAGAACTATCAGAATAGGCTATACAAATATATGGAGAGACAGCGTTGCCAATGCCTGTATAATTGCCAAATATGATTCAAAATATCAGCGAAATATTGCTAGAAAATACGTTAGCGATCACAAATTACCGTAATTTTTTTTGGTGTGACAGTGCCTATATTACTTGCACTATATAAACCTGTTGTCTGGTCAAACATTACTGCGCAGTCTGGTACCGAGGTAAAGTGGACGGTCATTGCTTTCACACTAAGACCAAGGCACTAGGTAAAAAAATGAATGTGAAAAGGGTAATTAAGGGGAGAGTTTTGTTTACCCCCTTCTCCCTCATGTTTAGCCCCATTACTTTTGAGATTTTAAGACGTTAGCCCCTCGGCATTCGATAAAATAATGGGTGTCAAAAAGGGTAATTAAGGGGAGGTATTTGCTTGCTTGTTTTTCTAGACCCCCTTCTCCCTCATATTTAGCCCCATTAGTTTTGAGATTTTATGACATTCACCCCATTAGTTTGACGATTGTATGACTTACATGTGTACTTAGGATTGATTAGGACATGTGCATTGGTCTCTTTAGTGTGTGTGTGTGTGTGTATGTGTATGGCGCCAGGCTTCACTGAGACATTATTTAATCATATATTTGCATGTCACTCTATGGCCATTATTGGGGTCACACAGAGAGAGAGAGAGAGAGAGAGAGAGATGGGGGGGGGGGGGGTAGACGAATACAGAGAATGCTTGTAAGAGTCGAACAAAATTAATGAGACCACAACAGAAAAGAAAGATTAGTATCGAAACACTTGTGACATCATAGACCAAACTAGTATACAGGTATATAGATGCTGTAACAGACCACCCACACCCACACACACACCTACACACACACAACACATTCTCTCTCACACACACACACACATCCTACATACATACATACACTACCTATACACATACACACACTTTACACACACCCTACACACCTACAGTACACACACCCTATGCACATACACACACACACACACACACACACACACACACACACACACACACACACACACACCTACCAGAGCCCAACCCTAACTATACATAAATATCCCTCTCCAACCCACAATACTGTAGGTAGTAACACGGGTCCAATAGTTAACCCTTACAGTACCGGCGACGTCTTTTGGTTATAACTCGGCTACATTTAGACGATTTTATGAAGTTTAGGAAGGATATATGGTAGCTAAAAGGATTAATTGAGATAGTCTGTAATCTTTTAATGGGTAGACGTCCTTACTGAGCTCAATACAAACCGTCTAATACTTGCCAGGATATAATACAAAAGGACGTCGTACTAAATGGGGTTAAGTTAACTCTCTCTCTCTCTCTCTCTCTCTCCCCCCCCCCCCCTTCCTCCCTGTGCTCCTCAGTATAATGATCCACCACCTCATAATATCTCACCCTAACTCATTTTACCCATCATTATTCTAACATGGGGTTGGTCTTTCTACATCACCCCTATTTCACCCCATTAGTTTGGGGATTTTATATAATTTCACGCCATTAGTTTGGAGATTTTCAGTTGTTTCGCCCCATTAGTTTGGCGATTATAAGACTATAAGTAGTCTCACCTTATTAGCTTGGCGATTATAAGACGTTTACGCTTTTTCAAGTGTCGATTTTATTTATGAGCGAGCAATAGCGAGCCTGCAAAACAGGGGAAACCGGCCTTTGGCCGATACTTTATTCTACCGAAAAAAGTATATATTTAGATTACAGGGAGCTGGCATGTGTGTGTGTATGGGGGGGGGGGGGGGGTGAAGGAGGCCTGGGTAAAACTAGGATATAATATACAGTAGATGCTATTATTATGTTCTATCCAACAACCAACTCTACTCCTAAAATCGATTAATGAAATATTACAAACACATGTGGCAGTCCGTGGATTCGAACCCTATAACAGACTTCCATCCCTCCCCCCCCCCCTCCCCCCCACACACACACGCACACACACACCAGACCCCATCCCTAACTATAAAATACATACCTCACCAACCCACAATAGGTAACACGAGTCCAATAGTTACCTCCCCCCCCAACACACACACACACACACACACACACACACACACACACACACACACACACACACACACTTCAGTACATACACCCACTTCGTAACTTGTCGGTATCTCATGTTAAGGGGGAGGTCGTGGCTTCTTCTCATGTTTAGCCCCATTACTTTTGACATTTTTAGACGATCGCCCCATTAGTTTGTCGATTATAAGACCAACATGGCCGACATCCTACTTTATGTGTGTGTGTGTGTGTGTGTGTGTGTGTGTGTGATAACGAAAGAAATCATGAAAGAAACATAAAATAACAGAAAAGAGAGAGAGAGGGGGAGAGATAACGAAATAAATGATGATGAAAAAGACAAAGACACGAGAGAGAGAGAGAGAGAGAGAGAGAGAGAGAGGGGGGGGAGGGGATAACGAAAGAAATGATGATGAAAGAGACAAAGCAAGACAAAAGAGGAGAGAGAGAGAGAGAGGATCGATCGAGGAGGTATGGAAGTAGCACAAGGTAACAGAGAGATATAAATGTGCTTGTTGATGTTGTTTATTATCATGGACTCCACTATGTCGTACCCATAATATATACTTGAGTTATGTATTGAGGAAGCAAGTGTGTTTAAGGGGGTAGTGCTTGGTGGCTGGTTTATGTATTGAGGAAGCAAGTGTGTTTAAGGGGGTAGTGCTTGGTGGCTGGTTTATGTATTGAGGAAGCAAGTGTGTTTAAGGGGGTACTGCTTGGTGGCTGGTTTATGTATTGAGGAAGCAAGTGTGTTTAAGGGGGTAGTGCTTGGTGGCTGGTTTATGTATTGAGGAAGCAAGTGTGTTTAAGGGGGTAGTGCTTGGTGGCTGGTTTATGTATTGAGGAAGCAAGTGTGTTTAAGGGGGTAGTGCTTGGTGGCTGGTTTATGTATTGAGGAAGCAAGTGTGTTTAAGGGGGTAGTGCTTGGTGGCTGGTTTATGTATTGAGGAAGCAAGTGTGTTTAAGGGGGTAGTGCTTGGTGGCTGGTTTATATATTTATTTATTTATATATTTTTTGAGTTTCCTCGCTAGACCTCCATCAAGCTTAGAAAAACACCCCCTAGACCCCCTTTCAAGATAAATTTGTACATTTTTCGGTAGAAAAAATTTCCGGCCAAAGGCCGGTTCCTTCTAAAATTAGATACTTGCTATCGCTCGCCAAGCAAAAATTGACACCTAAAGGGCACGAAAGGTCTTAATATTGAAAACAAAATGAGTCGAAAGGTCTCAAAATCGCCAAACTAACGGAACAAACTTCTTAAAACCTCAAGACAAATATGGTAAACATGAGGGAGAAGGGGGTCCACAAAAAGCGAGTACTACCCCCTTAAGTGAATAATCTTGTATGTTTATTAAGGGACTCTGCATGTACTGTATAATATGTTTATTAAGGGACTCTGCATGTACTGTATAATATGTTTATTAAGGTACTCTGCATGTACTGTATAATATGTTTATTAAGGGGCTCTGCATGTACTATATAATATGTTTATTAAGGGGCTCTGCATGTACTGTATAATATGTTTATTAAGGTACTCTGCATGTACTATATAATATGTTTATTAAGGGGCTCTGCATGTACTATATAATATGTTTATTAAGGTACTCTGCATGTACTATATAATATGTTTATTAAGGGACTCTGCATGTACTGTATAATATGTTTATTAAGGGACTCTGCATGTACTATATAATATGTTTATTAAGGTACTCTGCATGTACTATATAATATGTTTATTAAGGGACTCTGCATGTACTGTATAATATGTTTATTAAGGTACTCTGCATGTACTATATAATATGTTTATTAAGGGGCTCTGCATGTACTATATAATATGTTTATTAAGGTACTCTGCATGTACTATATAATATGTTTATTAAGGTACTCTGCATGTACTATATAATATGTTTATTAAGGGACTCTGCATGTACTGTATAATATGTTTATTAAGGGGCTCTGCATGTACTGTATAATATGTTTATTAAGGTACTCTGCATGTACTATATAATATGTTTATTAAGGGACTCTGCATGTACTGTATATGTTTATTAAGGGACTCTGCATGTACTATATAATATGTTTATTAAGGTACTCTGCATGTACTATATAATGTTTATTAAGGGACTCTGCATGTACTGTATAATATGTTTATTAAGGGACTCTGCATGTACTATATAATATGTTTATTAAGGTACTCTGCATGTACTATATAATATGTTTATTAAGGGACTCTGCATGTACTGTATAATATGTTTATTAAGGGACTCTGCATGTACTATATAATATGTTTATTAAGGGACTCTGCATGTACTATATAATATGTTTATTAAGGTACTCTGCATGTACTATATAATATGTTTATTAAGGTACTCTGCATGTACTATATAATATGTTTATTAAGGGACTCTGCATGTACTGTATAATATGTTTATTAAGGGGCTCTGCATGTACTGTATAATATGTTTATTAAGGTACTCTGCATGTACTATATAATATGTTTATTAAGGGACTCTGCATGTACTGTATAATATGTTTATTAAGGGACTCTGCATGTACTGTATAATATGTTTATTAAGGGACTCTGCATGTACTGTATAATATGTTTATTAAGGGACTCTGCATGTACTGTATAATATGTCGTCAATCAATGTGTGTTATATTAGAGAAGTTGGAGAACCTTATTGATTTGCATATATCGCTCTCTAGGTGTGTGTGCGTGTGTGTGTTTATTATTATTTAAATGTCTCCTTCGCACTCTGTTTATAAAGACAACATTGATAAGATACATGTTATATGTTAAGAATTATTGCCACTTAAATATTGCCTCATATATACTGTATATATATATAAGGGAGAGAGAGAGGGGGGGGAGTGGTATGAGGCATACAATGGAAGTCAAGCATCAACAGACCTACTGGTCCTTACTAGGCTGCTTGTAAAAAAGAAAAATAATGATTGCCACAGCCATCAACTGAAGGGCCTCAACTTCAGAAAGACTGGTCAGAAATCAAAGTTATAGTTCTATGTAAGATACTGAAACGGTCACATTACTCTGGTACCGGTATGACAGGAAGGACTGTACAGATCAGTAGTGGTGTACACTTTCACCTAAGGTCACCTGGACACACACACACACGCACACACATACATACCTCACATTCCACACAGGTCACATGTCCAAGGGGGTAGGGAGGTATGGGGAAACACAGTATAGTCACCAGTAATAGTTCCTGCACACCCTAACACATTACATTTGTATTTTGTCTACTCGCTCTCGCTCTCGCTCTCTCTCTCTCTCTCTCTCTCACACACAACCTGACGTGGAATAGTGAAGTATGCTCGGAATAATGACCAACCCACACCAATACCTTTTTCCGTGTTATGTAATCCAGCACCAGTTTTAGTCTGCACCGTCTACAAGTATAATGGCTTGCAAAGGAATCCACAACCTAAAGGAAAATATATACTTTCAATCTCGTTGCAGAAACAAATGCAAAGTGTCTAAAAACATTGCCAAAAAGATCCACAACCTAAAATTATATACTTTCAATCTCGTTGCGGAAACAAATGAAAGGAATCTTTTTAAATGAGGAAGGAGGATCAGACCCCCCCCCCCCTTAATAAAGTTGCAGCCATTGTATTAGGACTGTAGGGGGGTTGAAGGTTGATGGGAAGTGAATGCCAGAGAGTGGAAGACTGGTCAATCAAGGGCAGTAGTGGCAATTATGGCTGATACATTAGTAGCCTACACATGTTATCTCACATTAGCGATGATTTCGCCCCACTTCTTTGTCAATATTGAGACCATTCGTGCCATTTAGGTGTCGATTTTTTCATGGCGAGCGACAACGAACCTGTATTTTATAAGGAAACGGCCTTCGGCCGAGGCATTTTTCTACCGGAAAATGTACAAATACATCTCGAAGATTTTTTTTTTTTTTTTTATGTAAGAGGTGTAGGGAGCAAACTAAACTAAAATACATTATATAGGTACTAATAAGAGTAATATAAAAAAATACATAGAAAAACAAAAAACAATCAATCCCCCCCCCCCCCTCCCTCCCTTTTAAATCCCCTGACATAGGTAACAAATGGGACATACAAACTTGTTATTATGTAGGAGCCAATCCGAAAATACCAGAGTTAACCCTTTTATTACCGGTGCCGTTCTTTTAACTTTACTTTGGCTACTAGGAGACGATTTTATTCAGCTTATAAAGGGCCTCTAGCAACTAATAGCCTGTGACTATCTCACTTAACCATTTTTACTACCACAGATTCTTCTTAAATTGCACAAAATCGTCTGGATAGAATTAAAAAGCCGTCATCGGTACAGAAAGGGTTAACAAATCAGTACCAGTGACATCCTTTGTATTATATTCTGGTAATGATTAGAACATTTGATTAAGCTTAGGAAGGATGTCTACCTATTAAAAGGCTACATACTATCTCAATTAACCCTTTTGGCGGTCATATATCCTTCCCAAGCTTCATAAAATCATCAATATGTAGCTGAAATCGAATTAAAAAGACGTCGCCTGTACTAAAGGAGTTAAATGATTAAGGGGACAGTGGTTATTTTTATGGTCTATATATTTATGTATTCATATATGTTTTAGTTTCCTCCCTAGACCTCCATCAAACTTTAAGAAAAAAACATCCATTAGATCCCCCTAAGATTAATGTGTACATTTTTCGGTAGAAAAAGAGAGAAAGAGAGGATAAAAGTCGAGGGAAAAAATAGTTTTGATATTATAAGACATTCGTCCTATAAGTTTGGTGATTTATATGACATTCGTCCTATAAGTTTGGTGATTTATATGACATTCGTCCTATAAGTTTGGTGATTTATAAGACATTCGTCCTAGAAGTTTGGTGATTTATAAGACATTCGTCCTATAAGTTTGGTGATTTATAAGACATTCGTCCTATAAGTTTGGTGATTTATATTACATTCGTCCTAGAAGTTTGGTGATTTATATGACATTCGTCCTAGAAGTTTGGTGATTTATATGACATTCGTCCTATAAGTTTGGTGATTTATAAGACATTCGTCCTATAAGTTTGGTGATTTATAAGACATTCGTCCTATAAGTTTGGTGATTTATAAGACATTCGTCCTAGAAGTTTGGTGATTTATAAGACATTCGTCCTAGAAGTTTGGTGATTTATAAGACATTCGTCCTATAAGTTTGGTGATTTATAAGACATTCGTCCTATAAGTTTGGTGATTTATATGACATTCGTCCTAGAAGTTTGGTGATTTATATGACATTCGTCCTAGAAGTTTGGTGATTTATATGACATTCGTCCTATAAGTTTGGTGATTTATAAGACATTCGTCCTATAAGTTTGGTGATTTATAAGACATTCGTCCTATAAGTTTGGTGATTTATAAGACATTCGTCCTAGAAGTTTGGTGATTTATAAGACATTCGTCCTAGAAGTTTGGTGATTTATAAGACATTCGTCCTAGAAGTTTGGTGATTTATAAGACATTCGTCCTATAAGTTTGGTGATTTATATGACATTCGTCCTAGAAGTTTGGTGATTTATATGACATTCGTCCTAGAAGTTTGGTGATTTATATGACATTCGTCCTATAAGTTTGGTGATTTATAAGACATTCGTCCTATAAGTTTGGTGATTTATAAGACATTCGTCCTAGAAGTTTGGTGATTTATAAGACATTCGTCCTAGAAGTTTGGTGATTTATATGACATTCGTCCTAGAAGTTTGGTGATTTATATGACATTCGTCCTAGAAGTTTGGTGATTTATATGACATTCGTCCTAGAAGTTTGGTGATTTATATGACATTCGTCCTAGAAGTTTGGTGATTTATATGACATTCGTCCTAGAAGTTTGGTGATTTATATGACATTCGTCCTAGAAGTTTGGTGATTTATATGACATTCGTCCTATAAGTTTGGTGATTTATATGACATTCGTCCTAGAAGTTTGGTGATTTATATGACATTCGTCCTAGAAGTTTGGTGATTTATATGACATTCGTCCTAGAAGTTTGGTGATTTATATGACATTCGTCCTATAAGTTTGGTGATTTATAAGACATTCGTCCTATAAGTTTGGTGATTTCAAAACCTATCGTGCCAATTAGGTGTAGATTTTTCCCTGGCGAGTGAAAGCGAGCCTGTAATTTAGGGGGAACCGGCCTTCAGCCGGAGCATTTTTCTAACGAAAAATGCATAATTTTCTATCAATATTGCAAAAAAAAAAAAAAAATCGAAGGGGGGTAATGGGGGTATCTTTTTAAGCTCAAGTTAATGGAGGTATAGACAGGAAACTGAAACGAACATAATAATAATAATAATACATAACTACATAAATCAGTTGGAGTGTAGGGTATATAGTACGGGTATAGGTCAAGGTGGGGTAAGGGTCTGTCTCCACACCCCACACCCACACCCACACCCACACCACCCCCTACCTCCACTCAAGGGACACTTACGGTAAAAAGTGGAAACTGGTCAGTGCGCGGCTCTTAACATCGGGTTTATGGTTAGTTTTATGTGCAAGATTGGGAAGGTTGAGTTTACAGTCTGTTTTATATATATATATATATATATATATATGGGTTGTTTTGGTTCCTCAAACACCCTTGGAGGCGAGTCACACCGCAGTATAACTTTTCTCGATTATAAATTCAACCATTATAATAATACTGACTATAGCCTATTCGATGTACGTAGGCGAGAAATTATGATCTCTATCCTCTGTAACTCAAAAAGGGCTAGAGCAAATTGGCTGTAAATCTCCACATCTATTCCTTGACTGACTCTTCCCTAACGGTAGAAATATTACCTCGATTACTCGTAGTCGTTTTTTAGTTACAGAGGTTATATATAGGTCATGATTTATCGCCTACTTACAGCGAATAGACTATAGTACAGCGATCTACCTTCAGAATATCTATTATCAACCTCTAGAACTCGATTTCCTGGCACAGACTTGCAGGATACGATAACACTACACAGAATGTTAAGGGGGTACTACTCGCTTCTTCTGGACCCACTTCTCCCTCGTGTTTAGCATATTAGTTTTGAGGTTTTAAAACGTTCGTTCCGTTTGTTTGGCGATTTTGAGACCTTTCACCCCATTACTTTGTCAATGTTAAGACCTTTCGTGCCTTTTAGGTGTCGATTTTTTTCTGGCGAGCGATACCTGGCCTGTAATTATTCTAGAAGGAACCGGCCTTCGGCCGGGAAATTTTTCTACCGAAAAATTTACAAATTTATCTTGATAGGTGGTCTAGGGGGTGTTTTTTTAAGCTTGATGGAGGTCTAGGGAGGAAACTAAAAGATAAAGGAATATACACATATTTAGACCCCAAAAAGCAAGTAGTACCCCCTTAAGCCGGTATCACACGAGCACTTTTTCCCTCAACATTTAACCTTAACACTGGTCTGGCAGCTTATGAGGTCAACATTTATACTATTTCGGTTACCTAAATTCATCTAACTTCAGTCTAGTTTCCGATATCAGTGCAAAATAGTCCAGAAATGTTGCCAGACAAATTTTGATCATCGAATGTTGACTATAAAAGCTATCGTGTGATACCGGCTTTAAAATGAACTTTACCCTTTGAGGACAGGATCATGACGCGTTCTTACACTTTATTCTGGCTTTCAGTAGGCGATTTTATACACTTGGGAAGGATATGCAGGAGTTAAAAGGGTAAAATCTGGCCCAATCAACTCTCTGATTTCCTTATACCGGTCCTAATCTGAATGAAATCGTCTAATGATAGCCAGAAAACAACTGTCAAAATGCGTCATAATCCTCAAGGGGTTAAAACAATAATCTGCGAAACGTTGTCAATAAAGTGCTCCTCCTCATATGGTTAGGTATTTCTACTCCTTACTATAAAGTAGCGGTATGTGTATTGAAATGGCAAGCACAAAAGCATATGTTGGAATATCGGTAAATTTTGTTCCATTCCTAAACTTGAGACGCTTAAATTAGCATAACTATAATTAGCGTTATAACGGGTGAAACTCACGGCAGGTGTAAGTGTTTTCTGTATGATGTTTTTTTTTTTTTTTTTTTTCCCCCAGTCCAACTGATGGCTACTAAAAATTGTATTTTCGTTTATTTTATTTTTGTGTTTTTTATTTATTATGTTTTTATTTCCCAAGACCTCCCCCCAGTCAAACAGATGGTTACTAGATTTTTCTTTTCGATTATTTTTAACCCAAGACTCCCAGTCCAACTGATGGCTACTTAAAAGAAAAAAAAATTTTGCTTTTATGTTTTGTTCTTCATTTGTTAACCCAAGACCCCCCCCCCCCTCACACACACACACACACACACACACACACACACACACAGAGACTCCCCAGCCCAGATCCCCCAACTTATCTGACTTCCATTAACACCCAGTTCAACACAACCTGTACGGACATCCCATCTCACTTCAGACTCGCATAATTTACCATCCCATACATACTAGTTAAGGGGGTGGGGGGAGGGGGGTTAAGCCGGTATCACACGAGCGCTTTTTCACTCAACATTTATCTTCAACACTGGTCTGGCAGCTTATGGGGTAGACATTTACCCCTCTCCGACCTATGACGTGATTTTGAGCCTATTGGGGATACTTTAAAGCCTTTGTTACCATCAGGGGTATTTAGAAACCTTTAGTTTAGTTACTTCAACCTCTGCAGTTGTCTTTGAGTTAGCTGTGGGCAGAAAACTAATTTTGGAGAGGTAATTATAGGAGTGAGAGAACTCTATTTGTTATTGCTAATCTGGCAACCTCTGCGTCATATGTGCGTGAAAGGGTTAATATGTTTATGTTTCCTAAATGCATCTATCGTCAGTCTAGTGTCCGATACCAGTGCAAAATACTCCAGAAATGTTGCCAGAAAAATTTTGATCATCGAATGTTGACTATAAAAGCTCTCGTGTGATACCGGCTTTAGTTTGCTCCCTATTATACACCTCTATCAAGCTTTAATAAAATAATTGAAATACAAACAAATCTATAAGTAAATATATGCATAAAAGACACCTCCTGTCTAAATAAGTGTGTACATTACAAGCCTGCTACCGCTCGCCAGGACAATCGACACCCATATGGCACGAAAGGTCTTAATAATACTGACAAAGTAATGGGTCGGAAAGTCTAAAAATAGCCAAACTAATGAGGCGAACGTCTTAAAATCTCATAACTAGTGGGGTTAAACATGAGGGAGAAGGGGGTACAAAAAAACACGAACACCCTCTCTTTAAATTCCCATATATTACCGTTATCAATGAAGTATAGCCTCAGCCTTAAGCCGGTATCACACGGGGAGGTTTTATAGTCAACATTCGATGATCAACATTTTTCTGGCAACATTCCTGGATTATTTTGCACTGGTATCGGAAACTAGACTGGTGATAGATGAATTTAGGGGACAGATATAATTTAATTGTAGACCTCATAAGCTGCCAGACCAGTGTTGAGGGAAAAAGCGCTCGTGTGATACCGGCCTTAGCAACAGTGGGCTACAATATCCCTCTGGCGTTAAACCGGTTCACTACAAGATTTAAAATATCGGACCCACAGAATGACCACGTGAAATTCAACAGCTTCTCTGCAGCTGAGTGTGCCCAACCGCCTCTGGGGGTTCTTTTCCCCTGCACACCTTCTTGCTCACAGTGCGTCCATGTGTTGAGTATTGTTCGCATGTGTGGGGAGAATCCTCTCGCACTGTGCTTCTAAACAAAGTAGAAAATACAGCCTTTTGTCTCATTAACTCGCATCCACTGATCACCGATTCTCTGCAATCTCTATCTTTGCCGGAGTTTGAATCTCTCTCGCTATTCTACCGTTACTACAATAAGCAATGTTCCTGAGAGGTCTCTCAATGTATACCACCTCCTCTACATAGAGCACATAACACCCGTCTTGCAACACAATCCCACTCCTACTCTGTGCAACGAGTGAAACGATATATTCCCAGTCTTTCTTCTATTCAACAGCTGAGCTCTGGAATTCAGTCACTGAATCTATCTTTCCCTCATCCTATGACTTAAATTGCTTCAAACTCCGTGTGTCCAAGCATTTTGGCTCGTGCATTCCTTGATTTTGGCCCTTGCACTTCCAACTCTGGGGGAGGCACTCGTCACAGGCAGTTTTGTCTTTTGTCTCCCTCATCCACATAGAAAAAAATACACACAAGAAAAAATCACTGGAACTCAAAAAGACTAATTTTCCACATCAATCTCCTGCCTAACTCTTCCCAAATGGTAGAAAACATTTCCTTGATTACTAGCTCTAGTCGTCTCTGAGTTATAGAGGTTAGTGGTTATGTTTCTTTGTCTTCTTATAATGAAGAGGGTACAGTTATAATGAAGAGGGTACAGTTTATAAAATGAGCACGTAAGAGATTATCCAGTTGAAAAAATAAGCCACTTCGAATCTGCCTGCTTTACTAAATCAGTGTAATCATGACAGCTTAGTTTATAACATGAACATATCAGAGATTGCCCATTTGATAAAATATGCAATTTCGAATCTGCCTAGTTTTAGGGTTTACAAAATCGGCAACAAAACGGCTGTATATATATTCTGAAAGATACCAGTTGTTGGTGTAGTTGTTGTGTGTGTTTATGTGTGTTTGTGGGTGTGTATAGTGTGTGTGTTTGTGTGTGAGTGAGATATATATATATATATATATACTGTATATATTGTGTGTGTGTGTGTGTGTGTGTGTGTAAGATAGAGAGAGAGTGTATGGTGTGTGGGTGTATGTGTGTGTAAGTGTATGGTGCGTGTACGTGTGTATGTGATAAGTAGATATAATATTCCGGCTTCATAATCAGAGTATACTAAGAGTGGGTGACCAAGAGCAGCTGGGTGTTAAGTTATAAGAGTAAGGGGGACAGACATGTTATCCTGTCTACTAGTGTGTCTACCCAGGCTCACTGGTGATCGGTAATAATGGCACAGCCAAAATGACACAGGTAAAAATGGCATAGGTTAATATGGCACAAGTGGAAAAATAGGAAAAAATTGCACAGTTAAAAAAAAAAAAAATATTGAAAATCAATATAAAATTATAAATCGTGTAGGAACTTTGTTCAAACATGAGAACACTGTTTTATAGCAACTTTTAACAATCTTAACAACTAGCATCTTATGCTGTGACTAACTCCACGTAACACTTGATGGAGGTTTTTCTTTCGTTCTGCATAAAATATTTAGTCTTTGTTACAGGTCAACATATGCTTTCTTTGTTTTCTTCCTGGGTGGCTCGCCAACTGAGTCCCTAGCAATCACTGCACTCACAACAACCTATTCTTTCTGAATGGTCTTGATAAGTTTCCAGAAAGATGGATGCTGGTATCCAACAAGATGGTAACATTAGTTGTTCCAGCCTTCACACAGGTTGTTGGTTCTGGGACAGTCATTCATGGTGGCTTGATATATGTTCCAAAGTTCTGGAGGGATTCTTGCTAGATTCTTGCTAGATTCTTGCTAGATTTTACTACTTTCAGAAGTTTCTATTACCCAGATTCAGTGACTGTGTGTTAGGATTCATTTTCGATAATACCATGTTAGATAGTTGTGTGGTTCATAAAGGTTCATAAAGGTTAATAAAGGTTCATAAGGATGTTATCACTTTCAGAAGTTTCAATTACCCAGATTCATTGATTTTTTTTTTTTAGTTCCATTTATTCCTATTTTTCCACTTGTGCCATATTTACCTGTGCCATATTTACCTGTGCCATATTTACCTGTGCCATATTTACCTGTGCCATATTTACCTGTGCCATTGTTACCTGTGCCATATTTACCTGTGCCATTTTTACCTGTGCCATATTTACCTGTGCCATATTTACCTGTGCCATATTTACCTGTGCCATATTTACCTGTGCCATATTTACCTGTGCCATATTTACCTGTGCCATATTTACCTGTGCCATATTTACCTGTGCCATTTTACCTGTGCCATATTTACCTGTGCCATATTTACCTGTGCCATATTTACCTGTGCCATATTTACCTGTGCCATTAGTACCTGTTACACTATACCCAGGATAAAGTTAAAAATAAGTCGCCGGTACAGAAGGGGTTAAAAACACGAGGTTAAAATTATATAGTATAATCAACCCTTCGAAGGATACAGTGACGCATTTGTTTCGGTTTTCTGGCTATTAGTAGGTGATTTTACTCAGATTAGGAAGGGTATATGGAAGTCAGAGGGTTAACTGCGATGGTTTTTATATTTTTCATCCCCACAAATATGCTGTATGAAATGGTCTAAATGCGTTAAAATCCTCAAAGGTTTAAGAAATCGAGTGTAATTATATCTCAGTTTTTTTTAGAAGTGCTAAGTTGCCGTAAATTGGGTGACCTTTGTAACCCCCCCCCCCCCCCCCACCCCAGGCCACCCATAGCAGCTTCCTTCCGGTCCAGGGTAGGGGAATACTAGAGATCCTATAGTAAGGGGAGGCAGACCGTTTTTCTGGACCCCCTTCTCCCTTATGTTTAGCCCCACTAGTTTTGAGATTATTAGACGTTCGGCCCATTAGTTTGGCGATTTTAACACCTTTCGCCCCATTTCGTTGTCAATTTTAAGACCTTTCGTGCCATTTAGGTGTCGATTATTTCCTGGCAAGCGATAGCGAGCCTGCAAATTTAAGAGGAACCGGCCTTCGGCCGGGAAATTTGTCTACCTAAAAATTTACAAATTTATCTTGAAGGGGGTGTTTTTCTAAGCTTGATGGAGGTCTAGGGAGGAAACTAAACAAATATATCAATAAATGAATTAATAGACCAAACAAACGGTCAGTCTCCCCTTAAGTAAGAAACTGGCCACTTGTTTAACCCCTTCTGTACCTGCGACGTCCATTTTATTATATTCTGGCATCTATTAGACGATTATATTCAGCTTAGGAAGGACGTCTATCAGCTAAAAGGCTACAGACTATCTCAATTAAACCTTTTAACTACCATATATCTTTCCTAAGCTAAGAGAGAGAGAGAGAGAGAGAGAGAGAGAGAGATATTTATAGCCCACCTACATTGAGAGACAGTAGACATTAATAACTGACAAACAGACTAATGGTGAGTGATAACAATTATATTATTCCTGCAGTGAGTGTGTGTATGTGTGGGAAGGGGGGGGGGGGGGAGGGGGGGGAGTAATTGTGTGGGGGGCGGGGGTTCCTAAAAGGTATTCGTCATATTTCTTTACTCTCTCTCTCTCTCTCTCTCTCTCTCTCTCTCTCTCTCTCTCTCTCTCTCTCTCTCTCTCTCTCTCTCTCTCTCTCTCTCTCTCTCTCTCTCTCTCTCTCTCTCTATTTATATATATATATATATATATATCATCAATCACACACCCATCCCACTCCACACTCCACTACACCGCTATAATTATAAACCACTGTCATAAAGTTCATTGGGGACATTATCAAACTTAATTTATACCCTGCTTACAATAGAGAGGTACACACACACCCCACACACACACACACACACACACACACACACACACACACACACACACACACCCCCACACACACACACACACACACACACACCACACACACAACACAACACACACACACACACACACACACACACACACACACACACACACACACATACACATACACAATACACAGCCCGTAGCCTAGTGGTAGAGCTCTCGTCTCACACACGAGGGGTCGGGGGTTCAATCCCCGGCCGGGCGGAGACAAATTGGGCTTGTCTCCTTTCATGTGTTAGCCTCAGTTCACCTAGCTGTAAATAGGTACCTGGAATAAGTGGACGACGTTGTGACGTCCCATCTGGGGTTGGCAAAAATGGTACAAGGCGAGATGGGTATCATATGGTTCACCTAAGCTGATGGCTACCTAAGCCTTAGGGCGAGACGGTACCGTCTATAGTGAGAATGGTACCATACAGATCCACCCTAAGCCTTCGTTTCCAATGTCGCCAATTGGCTAAAATACAGACTACACACACATCCACAGCCTTTCCAACAGTATATAAAACACTTAACATGCATTTCACGCAATACATTCCCAGTTAAGGAGGCGCGATAATAATGAGCTTAGCTCGCATTGCGTGGATTCCCCTTGACGAACAAGTAACTGAGTAACTGAGTAACATACACACACACACCCCCCCCCACACACACACACACACACACACACACACACACACACACACATAACTTATTTAGCTCACACTGTGAATACAGCATGGAACACATTTAACAATTTAAAACAATCACTTTGAACATTTGAAAAAAAGTACATTATCGAAAGAGTAATGACAAATGATATCATGCACATGAATAATTAAATACACATACAACACGCATTAGTAAAACATTAATTATACATATTTAAAGTACGGTACGGTATACACTTATATACAAATTCGTAGTATTATCATTTATACTGTGAAACAATTGGTGTTGCTCCCATAATTTACTATCATACAAATATTCAGTAATTTCCTTTCATTTATATATTTAGCTCAGTAACCCATGCAGTTTGTGTGTAAATGGAATATTTACCCTATTATACTATACTAGATTATTTACCCTACTATACTATACTAAATTATTTACCCTACTATACTATACTAAATTATTTACCCTACTATACTATACTAAATTATTTACCCTACTATACTATACTAAATTATTTACCCTATATACTATACTAAATTATTTACCCTACTATACTATACTAAATTATTTACCCTACTATACGGTACTATACTAAATGATTTTAATGTTGGCAAAGTGAGAGAGAGAGAGATTTACATATATTTACATAGATACACTGGCCACACAGACCTTACGATTCTAACGAGGTGGTCAGGACATAATTCTAGTAGAGATGGCATATCCGATAGAAAAGGAGAGAGAGAGAGAGAGGGGGGGATTGGGGGTAAGGTACAGGTAGTGGGGGGTAAAGGGAGGGTAACAAGATCATTGGTGAGTGAGTGAGTGTGTGTGTGGGGGGGGGGGTGTTGACCTTGGGCAGGAACCTGTTAGGAGGGGGGTGGGGGGGTTAGTCAGAGCCCTTTAGGTAATATCGGACCTTAGCACCACCTCACTACTGGCTTCCGTATGTCATAGGTTTAGTTATACCTCCCCCCCCATCTCTCTCTCTCTCTCTCTCTCTACCTCTCTCTCTTTCTTTCCTTCTCCTTCTTTGCTATCATTTCCTTCCACTGTACCTTACTCTCGGGTTAGCTATCTCTATTAGAATTAAATCCTGACCACCTCGCTGGGATCGTAAGGTCTGTGTGGTCAGAGGATCTATGTAAATATGTGTAAATATCTCTCTTTCTCTCACAAGGGACTAGAGGTCTCGCAGAGAGGCTCCTAACGTTATACTTGACTTACAGGTAGGTAACTGTGAGGTAGAGTCCCACAAGTGTAGAAAGTAGAGGTTGAAGTTGAAGGTAAAGTGGTGAGTATGAAGAGTTGGAGGGATGAAAGATGGTGGGCTGACCACCTTGCTATTGTTGGTATAAGTTTTTGAGAGATCGTAGTCGTCGTTGTTTAGATAAGCTGAAAAGCTCATCGTCGAAGACCATTGGCATAGATGGTAGTGGCAGAGATGGAGATGGTACAGCGGAGGTGTCAGGCTGGAGGTTTGAGGTGGTCCGAGGTGTTGTTGGAGTTGGAGTTGCTGGTGCTGGCGGAGTTGTTGTCAGCTCCTCAGCTTTCCTCTTATGCAGGCTCGTGTTGAAGTTGCTGCCTCCTGGACTCTAGGTGTTCGAGTCGTCTGAAGGCAGAGTGGTCGAGGCAGAAGTCGAGTGTTGGAAGGCTTCTTTTTGTGCGGCTTCTCGGTTGTTCTTCGGGCAAGGAGATCTGGAGGGATGATGATGGTAGGTAGGCCATTGGCAGCCAGAAGAGCAGGCAGAAGCACAGAAAGTTGGCCTCGATCGTCCCCAGCAAGAGCAATGGCTGTGTGGACAATGACTGTAATGACGTCAGTCTTGACGCCAACTTCAATCCGGTGGTAGTGGGTTGCTTCTGCCTTCCTTGTGATAGTTTGGAGCCCCTTACTGGTCTGCCATGGGGTCCTGTTACTCCTGCTGCCTCCTTGCCCTTCCTTCCCTCCTTGATTGTAAACTGCACTTGCTCTCCTTCACCTAGTGACGTTATTGTGCTATTGGTGTTAAGCACAATGTTCTTTCTGTGGGTGAAGAAATCCGTTTTATCTTGGTTCCTGGTGATAAATCCATATCCTCTCTTTATGTTGAACCATTTAACCAAACCAGAAAAGGTGGTGGGTTCTTCCTGGGTGGCCATGGTGAGAGAGGGTTGAGGTGTTGCTGCCAGGTGTGAAGAGAGTGAAGTGACTTACAGTGTGCTGGCTTAATAATCCAATAGGGTTGATAGCCTCTGAAGTCTTATTTTAGCTAACTCTCTCTCTCTCTATCTAACTATCTATCTATGTACAATCTGTTCTTTGCACTGTGTTATTAGTTTACCTAGAATTAGCTAAATATACCATATAGCCTGAGGGAGAGAGATAAAGAAAGAGAGAGAGGGGGTAGAGTAGACCAAGGCTGCTGCTGGGGCCTGCTACACATAATATATATCTTGCCTTACCTTCATTATAATATCCTGAAGGGAAGATATGATGACGTCACTACTACACATATACAAGTAGTATATCCTGTCTTTATCCCATCCATTACCGCTGACGTCCTTTTCATTATATTCTGGCAACTATTAGACGATTTTATTCAGACGTCTACACATTAAATGGTTGCAGAATATCTCAATCAATCTTTTCAGCTACCATAACTATCCTTCCGAAGCTTTATTTAATCGTTTAAATGCAGCTTAAATCAATTAAAGGGGGGTACCTGCTTTTTTCTCTCCTTTTATCTCTTTCTCTGGCTTGTATCCATTCGGCCTCATTCAGCCAACTGTTTTAAGACGTTTATTCCCATCCAGGTGTCGATTTCTTCCTGGCGAGCGATAGCGAGCCAGTTTTGTATGGAGAAATCAGGCTTCGCCGGAGATATTTTTCTATCGAAAAATTTATAAATTTAGCTTGCTGTCAAAACAAAAATATATATATATATATGCTGGCTCGCTACCGCTCGCTAGGAAAATATTGACACCTGGATGGGGGTAAACGTCTTAAAACAGTAGGCTGAATGGGGCCGAATGGATACAAACCAAAGAGAGAGGGAGAGAAAGAGAAAAAAAACGAGTTGGGCCCCCTTAAAAACAAAACATCCCTGGTACGGTACAGCTACTGACAAATGTTCATGAGCTGTTGCGATTTTCTTTAATGTAAATATATCAACTTGATGTCCAGATCAAATCAACTACATATTTATTGATCAATATTATGTACAATCGGGGGTATTAAGTGTTGTCATAGATTCCAGTGGTTTTCGCTCAAAAAGTGTTGTTGGTGACTTTATAGTAACTGGGAAAAGTGCTTATCCCTCAAAGTATTAGTCAGTGTCCGAAACTTTGTGAAATATCTGACAACACTCATTAACCTAGAGTCCTAGACCGTACTTATTCATATATAGCCGATGTAATCTGAACGTCAATCTAACTGGATCTATTTGCATAAAGGAAATCGCAACAGCTAACGAACATTTGTCAGTAGCTGTACAGTCGCGCACATAAGTAATGTCTCGGCACCAAGTATGTTTTGATCAATAATTGGTATCAGCAATATCTGAGCTTCATTTCTTCATACCGAGTGAAATATATAAACATGTTCCTACACTTACCCACCCCTATTCAACATCTGACAGACATTAATACAGCACAGAGCGAGTCAAACGTAATGACAGGCGGGACATGACTTATTAGCGCGACCGTACATAAAGAGTTGCAGTATCGTGAATGGAGGTTATGACGTCACTACTGCGACTACCTACGTCACTACCTTCACAGTCGTATCACGTGATAGATTTTCCCCTCAACTTATCCCGAGACTGGTAGCTTAACCCCTTCTGTACCGGTGACATCTTTATCATTATATTCTAGCTACATTTAGAGGATTTTGTGCAGTTTAAGAAGGATCTGTGGTAGCAAAAAGGGTTAAGTGAGATAGTTGGAAGCCTGTTTATTGCTGGAGGCTCCTTTTGAGTAAAAATGTAGTAAAATCGTCTACTAGTAGCCATAATAAAGTCAGAATGGCATCGCTGGTACAGAAGGGGTTAATTATTACGGGCTTAACTATTATAATATTTTTTTTATTGAATTTAGTGAAGGACTTTTGGAATACGCAACTGGTTTCTTTGTGTCAATATTGTATATGTATAAATCAAAGTATGTTCTTGTATAGTCTCTATATATATATATATATATATATATATATATATATATATATATATATACAGTATATATATATACAGGTACACAAGGTAGAAAACCATTAAGACAATTAGAAAATATCAGCAAGAAAATCAATAACTGTAATTATGCTGTCGTATTCAATTCAATGTGTGTTAAAGAAAATCTGCTTCCTAAATTTACAATATATATATATATATATATATATATATATATATATATATATATATCCTGGGGAGTTTGTACTTGGCCATTTTTAACTAGACAACTTTACTTGAAGGTAGGCTAATTGGCTGATGATACTGTGTTCCGATCATATTACACGTTATGCTTACAATAATCATACAGACATATCTAGCACTTTGAAACAAGTTAATATAATAACTTAGTATACTCGTATAGCGTGTAACAATAACATATTTCTGTTGTAAGACCAAACACAAGCGATTTAACGACCATAGTCTCTAGGCCACTCATAAGAATTTGTGGACGCCCCCCCCCCCCCCCCACACACACACATGTTTGTCTATGTGCAATTATAACTCTGCATTGATTTTTGGATATAACTTGTTTTTCAATAAATAATAAATATAGTTTTGTTAATGTATAGAAATTCATATTAATACATTCGTTTCCAGAGACAAACTTCCATAACTAGAAAGAGGTAAAGTCTACGAATAATTATTATGAGTGGGATATAGACTATTATTATGAGTGGGATATAGACTATTATTATGAGTGGGATATAGACTATTATTATGAGTGGGATATAGGCTATTATTATGAGTGGGATATAGACTATTATTATGAGTGGGATATAGACTATTATTATGAGTGGGATATAGACTATTATTATGAGTGGGATATAGACTATTATTATGAGTGGGATATAGGCTATTATTATGAGTGGGATATAGGCTATTATTATGAGTGGGATATAGGCTATTATTATGAGTGGGATATAGACTATTATTATGAGTGGGATATAGACTATTATTATGAGTGGGATATAGGCTATTATTATGAGTGGGATATAGGCTATTATTATGAGTGGGATATAGACTATTATTATGAGTGGGATATAGACTATTATTATGAGTGGGATATAGGCTATTATTATGAGTGGGATATAGGCTATTATTATGAGTGGGATATAGGCTATTATTATGAGTGGGATATAGGCTATTATTATGAGTGGGATATAGACTATTATTATGAGTGGGATATAGACTATTATTATGAGTGGGATATAGGCTATTATTATGAGTGGGATATAGGCTATTATTATGAGTGGGATATAGACTATTATTATGAGTGGGATATAGACTATTATTATGAGTGGGATATAGGCTATTATTATGAGTGGGATATAGGCTATTATTATGAGTGGGATATAGGCTATTATTATGAGTGGGATATAGACTATTATTATGAGTGGGATATAGGCTATTATTATGAGTGGGATATAGGCTATTATTATGAGTGGGATATAGACTATTATTATGAGTGGGATATAGGCTATTATTATGAGTGGGATATAGACTATTATTAAGAGTGGGATATAGACTATTATTATGAGTGGGATATAGACTATTATTATGAGTGGGATATAGGCTATTATTAAGAGTGGGATATAGACTATTATTATGAGTGGGATATAGACTATTATTATGAGTGGGATATAGACTATTTCTCTACCGTAAAAAGTGTGAGAGAGAGAGAGAGAGAGAGAGAGGCGGAAAGAACTGCATTAGGTACGTATGTTGACCCCAAAAATCTGCAATAACTAAATTCCTCTCATAAAACCCTCTAAGGGGAGGGTTTTGGTTTGCTCACTAGACCTCCATCAAGTTTAATCAATATAAAACAAGAACCCCCCCCCCTCTCTCTACCCCTTCAAGATAAAGGTGTAAATTTTTCGGTAGAAAAATTTCCCGGCTGAAGGCCGATTCCTCCTAAAATACAGGCTGGCTATCACTCGCCAGGAACAAGATCAACACCTAAGTGACACGAAAGATTTTACCATTATCAAGACATTTTTCTACCGAAAAATGTCCAAATTTATCTTGAAAGGGGCTCAAGGGGGTGTAATCTTAAGCTTGAAGGATATCTAGGGACCAAACTAAAAACCTCCCCTTAATAATTGATAAATAACCTGTTTTATGACGTCATCTAACAGGGCTGCCTTCGAGTTGCCAGAGCGAATTTAAATCCATGTTAATATAGACTACTTCCAATGGATGAATTATATGTGTTGCATATTTAGTTTATTTATAAACTAAATCATAACGAATCCAATCGACTTTCACACGTAATGGAACAGTGTGTGAGAAGTGATACCAGTGGATCTCTCTCTCTCTCTCTCACACACACACACACACACACACACACTAATATATAACCTTGACTGCCAACCCCAAATCATCATACCCCCGTACCCAAAAGACAAAAAAAACTAACCTGTTACTAATTGCCAATAATATGCAAAAATAACTAACCAGTTACTAGTTGCCAATAATATGCAAAAATAACTATCCAGTTACTAATAGCCAATAATATGCAAAAATAACTATCCAGTTACTAATAGCCAATAATATGCAAAAATAACTAACCAGTTACTAATTGCCAATAATATGCAAAAATAACTAACCAGTTACTAATAGCTAATAATATGCAAAAATAACTATCCAGTTATTAATTGCCAATAATATGCAAAAATAACTAACCAGTTACTAATAGCCAATAATAATATGTAAAAATAACTAACCAGGTTATTAATTGCCAATAATATGCAAAAATAACTAACCAGTTACTAATAGCCAATAATAATATGTAAAAATAACTAACCAGTTACTAATAGCCTATAATATACAAAAATAACTAACCAGTTACTAATAGCCAATAATATGCAAAAAAAAACGTAACAAAATAGGAATAAATATATAAACAAATAAATAAATAAATAAATGTATATATAAACCAAAAATAAAGTAATTAAATTAATGAAAAAATATATAAACTAGTATATATAAAGTTAAGTGAACAATTATATTATATGATCTTTAGGTATATAGATAGTGGTTTACCTTTCTTCACCCTTAATGTCAACAAAATGTATGATAAAGTTATATAAGATTGTTAGGTATATTGATAGAGATTTACATTTATCTCTTTATATTAAATCAAAGGTGTGAAAAATGTATGTAATATCTTTAGGTACATTTATAGGGATTTACCTTGCTATCCTTATATTGGTGTGTGTGTGTGTGTGTTATATGTGTGAGTGTTTTTTTTTTTTTTTAAGTATTGATACCATGTTTCATCATACACTACTTAGCGTTTTCCCTGAACAAACATTCTTTACATAAAAAATGGATTAAAACTGACGAAAAAAGCTAAGAATTCCCGTATTTTCCCCTGGTAACTTTACATGTTTTACCATTTGTATCCGGCCAAAGATATTTTTATATCGAGAAATGTACCATTTTATTTCGAAGGGGGGATCTTAGGGGATTTTTTTAAGTTTGATGGAGGTCAATGGAGGAAAACAAAAATATATATATACAGTATATATATATATATATATATATATATATATATATATATATATACCGGTATTATATATACCGGTATATATATAAATATATATATATACAGTATGTATACAGTAGCCGTATATACATTAATATTATTAATAAATATACTAATTTTGGAGTAAGGAGTCGGGCGCAAGTTCGACTAGATAATAGTCCATCAGGCGCCTGGCCCGGGGGGACGATTAATATGAAGGGTGTGCCTGGAAGTGTGGTGGGAGGGCTTGTGGCTTTGGCTCCGCTGCATGTCTGCCTGCCGAGATCGGAACCTCTCCGGGTGCTCAGGGGCCGGGGGAGTGCTGGAGCGACCTTGGTAACCCTGGTCTCTGGGTCTTCTCCTGGATGTGTGTGAGTTTGTGTTTTTTATCTGTGTTTATTTTTTGTTTTATATTGTTTTTGTGTTTTCCCTGTTCTTGCTCTGTCTTGAGTCGGCTACCCCCAAAATGGGGATTGGGCCTGAGCATATAGATAGATAGATAGAAATATACTAATAAAATTTCCCTGAAGTTCCTACAGATATTTCCTACTCTGAATGCCATCGTGCAATGATACCCTGAATAAAGTAGAAAAACTATCATATGGAAAGGGTAGAGCTTGGGTTGGCGTCAGTCAGTCAGTCAGCCAGTCAGTCAGTCAGTCAGTCAGTCAATCAGCCAGCCAGCCAGCCAGTCAATCAGTCAGTCAGTCAGTCAATCAGCCAGTCAGCCAGCCAGTCAATCAGTCAGTCAGTCAGTCAGTAACAGCAGCTGACAGGCAGTTTTTTACCGAGGTACCGTACGGTTGGAAAAGTCAGAGCAAATGTTAAGCTCTCTAGGTCTGGATACCGGCCTTCATGTTAAGCTCTCTAGGTCTGGATACCGGCCTTCATGTTAAGCTGGCACTGCTTGGTTTTTGGTCTATTTTATTTATTAATATATTTTTTAGTTTCCTCGCTAGACATCCATCAAGCTTAGACAAACACCCCCTAGACCCCTTTTCAAGATAAATGTGCACATTTTTCGGTAGAAAAATTTTGTGGCCGAAGGCCAGTTCTTTCTAAAATTAGAGGCTCGCTTACGCTCGCCAGGAAAAATCGACACCTAAAGGGCACGAAAGGTCTTAATATTGACAACAAAATGAGGCGAAAGGTCTCAGAATCGCCAAACTAACAGAACGAACGTTTTAAAATCTCAAAACTAATATGCTAAACACCAGGGAGAAGGGGGTCCAGAAAAAGCGAGTACTACCCCCTTAAGGGGACATTATTTTATTAGGTACGGTATATATTTTGTTATTCTTACCAGTATATATATTCTTACCAGTATATATATTCTTACCAGTATATATATTCTTACCAGTATATATATTCTTACCAGTATATATATTCTTACCAGTATATATTCTTACCAGTATATATTCTTACCAGTATATATATTCTTACCAGTATATATATCTTACCAGTATATATATTCTTACCAGTATATATATTCTTACCAGTATATATATTCTTACCAGTATATATATTCTTACCAGTATATATATTCTTACCAGTATATATATTTGCTTTAGTTTGCTCCATTGACATCAATCAAGCTTAATAAAAAACATCCCAAGATAGATTTGTACATTTTTCGGTAGAAAAAATTTCCGGCCGAAGGCCGCTTCTTTCTAAATTACAGGCTAGCTGTCACTCGCCAGGAAGCTAAATGCCACGAAAGGTCTTGATATTGACCAAAAAAATTGTCGAAAGTCTTAACATTTAGAAACTAATGGGGCTAAACAAGAAGGAGGAAAATAAAAATACTTCCCTTAAACCCCTTCAGCACTATGACGTAATTGTCGTCTAATTCTGGTTACCATTAGACGATTTGCATTACCTGGTCAGGTAAAGGTATTGAGGGATAAGCCTTTACAACGGCACCTCGTATCTACATTCTACTTTTCCTATTTTTCTGAAGAGTGTAGAGAGGGGAGAAGGGGTGTTGGAGAGAGAGGACACTGTTGGAGTGGCTTTGTTATGTGTGTTATTAGTCTGTATATGTCGTCGAGGTGTCCCCCGACTGGGGGACACATGTGAAACATGCTAGGACGTACTACAACACCCACTAAATGTCAGAATGGGCTGGGATCGAACCCAGGTCAAGCAGATTCACACGTCAGCGTGCTAACTACTGGACCGCCGCGGCTCTATAAAGGGATATACGGTGGAAAAAGTCAGATCAAATTATATATCGGCCTTCATATAAATTCTAACTGTGTTCTCGGCCTCCTAACGTCATTCAAATCAAAAAGTATCCTGGGCAAGCTCGGTTAGACTAGCCATTTCGTACGCAGTGATTCATTTAGCACACAACATCGATTGAGTATTCCTGGATTTGTTTTGTCAAAGAAGTACCGACGACATTATTTGGCTGAAAGAGTGGCCCTCACACACACACACACACACACACACACACACACACACACACAAACACACACACACACACACACACACACACACACACACACAGCCCGTAGCCTAGTAGGTAGAGCTCTCGTCTCACACACGAGGGGTCGGGGGTTCAATCCCCGGCCGGGCGGAGACAAATTGGGCTTGTCTCCTTTCATGTGTTAGCCTCAGTTCACCTAGCTGTAAATAGGTACCTGGAATAAGTGGACGACGTTGTGACGTCCCATCTGGGGTTGGCAAAAATGGTACAAGGCGAGATGGGTATCATATGGTTCACCTAAGCTGATGGCTACCTAAGCCTTCGGGCGAGACGGTACCGTCTATAGTGAGAATGGTACCATACAGATCCACCCTAAGCCTTCGTTTCCGATGTCGCCAATTGGCTAAAAATACAGACTACACACACATCCACAGCCATTCCAACGATACATATAACACCTACACATATAGGAGGCGGGAAATAACGAGCATGCTCACTCCCGCAATACAACTAGAGTAAGTACAACTAGAGTAAGTACACACATATCTCTACCACCACAAGATTTAATTAGGCAGGAGTTTAAGGGTTAAAATATTAGCTACAAAAAATAACCCTTTCCCTCAATCTTTTCAATTGAATTGAAGGACTGTTACGATGCCTTTACAAGGTACCCTTAGACGATATTATCAGGCAGGACCTCCCTCTTATGTCAACACCATTAAATTCACCATCAATATTTGTGTCGCCAACCTGTCCTAAATAGCACCTTAACCCCTTCTGTACCGGTCACGTCATATTTTCATCATATGCTGGTTACCATTAGTCGATATTATTTAGCTTATAAACTACCTCTAGGACTCAAGGGCTAAGTAGGACCTCAATAAACCCTCTGAATAACTTAGGTCCTTCTTAAACTTCATAATATCGTCTAATTTGAGCCAGAATCAATGGTGGAAAGGCCTCATCGTGCGTCCTCCAATTACCTCAATAGTATGGCTATCAGCAGGCGATTATATTCAGCTTAGGAAGGCTCAGTTTAATCCACAAGGTTAATTGAGATTGGCTCCCTTCGATTCCCACACGTCCTTCCTAAATTGAATAAAATCGTCTGCCGATAGCCATAATAAATCGTCTGCCGATAGCCATAATAAATCGTCTGCCGATAGCCATAATAAATCGTCTGCCGATAGCCATAATAAATTTAAGAAAGGGGTAATCGGAGGAAATAGTTAACCCTTCAGCACGCAATTTAAGGGGGGATGGTTCACTTTTTGGCCGATTTTTGCATGTATTCATTATGTTTTCTAGTTTCCTCCCTAGACCTCCATCAAATTAAAAAAAAAAAAAAACATTAGATCCCCCTTCTAGATTAATTTGTACATTTTTCGGTAGAAAAATGTCCCGGCCTAAGGCCGATTCTTCCGACATTACAGGCTCACTAGCGTTCGCCAGGGAAAAAATCGACACCTAAATAGCACGAAAGGTCTAAATATTAACGAAGAAATGGGGCGAAAGGTCTTAAAATCGACTAACTAATGGGGGCAAACATCTTAACATCTGAAAACTAATGGGGCTAAACATGAGGGAGAAAGTGGTCCAGAAAACCGCCCGCCCCCCCCCCCCGCCCCCTTAATGCAATACTGATCTATTTCAGGCAACTATAAGACGATTCTATTCAGATTAGGAAGGGTGTGTTATGGTAGTCGGAGGGTTGATTGGGACAGTTTTTACGCCCTTTTAGCTCCCGCAGATCCTTCCTAAGCTGGATAATATCGTACCATATCACACACAATCTATTTATGGTTGATTTTCGAAGATCAGCAAACATTTATATTTTGCACTGGTATCGGAAACTAAGCCTGGAAATAGATTAAGGGGAGATTTCCACTTGAGGGACTTTTTTCTTTACCCCTTTCTCCCTCATGTCTAGCCCCATTGAATTTGAGATTTTAAGACGTTTGCCCCATTAGTTTGGTGATGTTAAGAATATCCGCCCCATTCTGTCAATTTTAAGACCTTTCGTGCCATTTAGGTGTCGATTTTATCCTGGCGAACGATAGCGAGCCAGTAATTTAGAGTAACCGGCCTTCGGCCGGGAAATTTTTCTACCGAAAAATGTACAAATTTATCTTGAAAGGGGGTCAAGGGGGTGAAATTTTAAGATTGCTGGAAGAGTAGGAAACAAACTAAAAACCTCCCCTTAAGGGCTTGTTTTTGTTTTTCTGGACCCCCTTCTCCTTCATGCTTAGCCTTATTCGTTTTGAGATTTTAATACTTTCGTCATTCGCCCCATTTGTTTGGCAATTTTGAGACATTTAACTCCATTGCTTTGTTAATTTTAAGACCTTTAGTGTCATTTAGGTGTCGATATTGTCCACTTGTACTTTATGAGGAATCGGGAAAATTTTATACCGAAAAATTTACATATATATCTGGAAGGAGGGTCTTGGGGGTCTTTTTTAAGCTTTATGGAGGTCTAGGGAGGAAACTATGAATAAAAAAAAAAAAAAAAAAAAAAAAAAAATATATATATATATATATATATATACCGGTATATATATATATATATATATATATATATATATATATATATATATATATATATATATCAAAATTAATAATTACAATAAAACTCTCCCCTTAAAGTGTTATGAAATGGAATAGTCTACCATGCCGATACAGCTTCTTATATACCACCAGTAAATGGAATAGTCTACCATGCCGATACAGCTTCTTATATACCACCAGTAAATGGAATAGTCTACCATGCCGATACAGCTTCTTATATACCACCAGTAAATGGAATAGTCTACCATGCAGATACAGGTTCTTATATACCACCAGTAAATGGAATAGTCTACCATGCAGATACAGCTTCTTATATACCACTAGTAAATGGAATAGTCTACCATGCCGATACAGCTTGTTATATACCACCAGTAAATGGAATAGTCTACCATGCCGATACAGCTTCTTATATACCACCAGTAAATGGAATAGTCTACCATGCCGATAGAGCTTCTTATATACCACCAGTAAATGGAATAGTCTACCATGCCGATACAGCTTCTTATATACCATCAGTAAATGGAATAGTCTACCATGCCAATACAGCTTCTTATATACCACCAGTAAATGGAATAGTCTACCATGCCGATACAGCTTCTTATATACCACCAGTAAATGGAATAGTCTACCATGCCGATACAGCTTCTTATATACCACCAGTAAATGGAATACTCTACCATGCCGATACAGCTTCTTATATACCACCAGTAAATGGAATAGTCTACCATCCCGATACAGATTCTTATATACCACCAGTAAATGGAATAGTCTACCATGCAGATACAGCTTCTTATATACCACCAGTAAATGGAATAGTCTACCATGGCGATACAGCTTCTTATATACCACCAGTAAATGGAATAGTCTACCATGGCGATACAGCTTCTTATATACCACCAGTAAATGGAATAGCCTACCATGGCGATACAGCTTCTTATATACCACCAGTAAATGGAATAGCCTACCATGCCGATACAGCTTCTTATATACCACCAGTAAATGGAATAGTCTACCATACCGATACAGCTTCTTATATACCACCAGTAAATGGAATAGTCTACCATGCCGATACAGCTTCTTATATACCACCAGTAAATGGAATAGTCTACCATGCCGATACAGCTTCTTATATACCACCAGTAAATGGAATAGTCTACCATGCAGATACAGCTTCTTATATACCACCAGTAAATGGAATAGTCTACCATGCAGATACAGCTTCTTATATACCACCAGTAAATGGAATAGTCTACCATGCAGATACAGGTTCTTATATACCACCAGTAAATGGAATAGTCTACCATACCGATACAGCTTCTTATATACCACCAGTAAATGGAATAGTCTACCATGCAGATACAGCTTCTTATATACCACCAGTAAATGGAATAGTCTACCATGCCGATACAGCTTCTTATATACCACCAGTAAATGGAATAGTCTACCATGCCGATACAGCTTCTTATATACCACCAGTAAATGGAATAGTCTACCATGCAGATACAGCTTCTTATATACCACCAGTAAATGGAATAGTCTACCATGCAGATACAGCTTCTATATACCACCAGTAAATGGAATAGTCTACCATGCAGATACAGCTTCTTATATACCACCAGTAAATGGAATAGTCTACCATGCAGATGCAGCTTCTTATATACCACCAGTAAATGGAATAGTCTACCATGCCGATACAGCTTCTTATATACCACCAGTAAATGGAATAGTCTACCATGCCGATACAGCTTCTTATATACCACCAGTAAATGGAATAGTCTACCATGCCAATACAGCTTCTTATATACCACCAGTAAATGGAATAGTCTACCATGCCAATACAGCTTCTTATATACCACCAGTAAATGGAATAGTCTACCATGCAGATACAGCTTCTTATATACCACCAGTAAATGGAATAGTCTACCATGCCGATACAGCTTCTTATATACCACCAGTAAATGGAATAGTCTACCATGCCGATACAGCTTCTTATATACCACCAGTAAATGGAATAGACTACCATGCCGATACAGCTTTTTATATACCACCAGTAAATGGAATAGTCTACCATGCCGATACAGCTTCTTATATACCACCAGTAAATGGAATAGTCTACCATGCCGATACAGATTCTTATATACCACCAGTAAATGGAATAGTCTACCATGCTGATACAGCTTCTTATATACCACCAGTAAATGGAATAGTCTACCATGCCGATACAGATTCTTATATACCACCAGTAAATGGAATAGTCTACCATGCCGATACAGCTTCTTATATACCACCAGTAAATGGAATAGTCTACCATGCCGATACAGCTTATATACCACCAGTCAATGGAATAGTCTACCATGCCGATACAGCTTCTTATATACCACCAGTAAATTGAATAGCCTACCATGCCGATACAGCTTCTTATATACCACCAGTAAATGGAATAGCCTACCATGCCGATACAGCTTCTTATATACCACCAGTAAATGGAATAGTCTACCATGCCGATACTGCTTCTTATATACCACCAGTAAATGGAATAGTCTACTATGCCGATACAGCTTCTTATATACCACCAGTAAATGGAATAGTCTACCATGCCGATACAGCTTCTTATATACCACCAGTAAATGGAATAGTCTACCATGCCGATACAGCTTCTTATATACCACCAGTAAATGGAATAGTCTACCATGCCAATACAGCTTCTTATATACCACCAGTAAATGGAATAGTCTACCATGCCAATACAGCTTCTTATATACCACCAGTAAATGGAATAGTCTACCATGCAGATACAGCTTCTTATATACCACCAGTAAATGGAATAGTCTACCATGCCGATACAGCTTCTTATATACCACCAGTAAATGGAATAGTCTACCATGCCGATACAGCTTCTTATATACCACCAGTAAATGGAATAGACTACCATGCCGATACAGCTTTTTATATACCACCAGTAAATGGAATAGTCTACCATGCCGATACAGCTTCTTATATACCACCAGTAAATGGAATAGTCTACCATGCCGATACAGCTTCTTATATACCACCAGTAAATGGAATAGTCTACCATGCTGATACAGCTTCTTATATACCACCAGTAAATGGAATAGTCTACCATGCCGATACAGATTCTTATATACCACCAGTAAATGGAATAGTCTACCATGCCGATACAGCTTCTTACATACCACCAGTAAATGGAATAGTCTACCATGCCGATACAGCTTCTTATATACCACCAGTAAATGGAATAGTCTACCATGCCGATACAGCTTCTTATATACCACCAGTAAATTGAATAGCCTACCATGCCGATACAGCTTCTTATATACCACCAGTAAATGGAATAGCCTACCATGCCGATACAGCTTCTTATATACCACCAGTAAATGGAATAGTCTACCATGCCGATACTGCTTCTTATATACCACCAGTAAATGGAATAGTCTACCATGCCGATACAGCTTCTTATATACCACCAGTAAATGGAATAGTCTACCATGCCGATACAGCTTCTTATATACCACCAGTAAATGGAATAGTCTACCATGCCGATACAGCTTCTTTTATACCACCAGTAAATGGAATAGTCTACCATGCCGATACAGCTTCTTATATACCACCAGTAAATGGAATAGTCTACCATGCCGATACAGCTTCTTATATACCACCAGTAAATGGAATAGTCTACCATGCCGATACAGCTTCTTATATACCACCAGTAAATGGAATAGTCTACCATGCCGATACAGCTTCTTATATACCACCAGTAAATGGAATAGTCTACCATGCCGATACAGCTTCTTATATACCACCAGTAAATGGAATAGTCTACCATGCCGATACAGCTTCTTATATACCACCAGTAAATGGAATAGTCTTCCATGCCAATACAGCTTCTTATATACCACCAGTAAATGAAATAGTCTACCATGCAGATACAGCTTCTTATATACCACCAGTAAATGGAATAGTCTACCATGCCGATACAGCTTCTTATATACCACCAGTAAATGGAATAGTCTACCATGCCGATACAGCTTCTTATATACCACCAGTAAATGGAATAGTCTACCATGCAGATACAGCTTCTATATACCACCAGTAAATGGAATAGTCTACCATGCAGATACAGCTTCTTATATACCACCAGTAAATGGAATAGTCTACCATGCAGATACAGCTTCTTATATACCACCAGTAAATGGAGTAGTCTACCATGCCGATACAGCTTCTTATATACCACCAGTAAATGGAATAGTCTACCATGCCGATACAGCTTCTTATAACCACCAGTAAATGGAATAGTCTACCATGCCGATACAGCTTCTTATATACCACCAGTAAATGGAATAGTCTACCATGCCGATACAGCTTCTTATATACCACCAGTAAATGGAATAGTCTACCATGCCGATACAGCTTCTTATATACCACCAGTAAATGGAATAGTCTTCCATGCCAATACAGCTTCTTATATACCACCAGTAAATGAATAGTCTACCATGCAGATACAGCTTCTTATATACACCAGTAAATGGAATAGTCTACCATGCCGATACAGCTTCTTATATACCACCAGTAAATGGAATAGTCTACCATGCCGATACAGCTTCTTATATACCACCAGTAAATGGAATAGTCTACCATGCCGATACAGCTTCTTATATACCACCAGTAAATGGAATAGTCTACCATGCAGATACAGCTTCTTATATACCACCAGTAAATGGAATAGTCTACCATGCAGATACAGCTTCTTATATACCACCAGTAAATGGAGTAGTCTACCATGCCGATACAGCTTCTTATATACCACCAGTGGATTTTATCAGGGAACCCTCTACCTATCAAAAGGTCACAAGAACAAAAATATATATTGGGCTGTTTTGCATTAGTTTTTATCTTAGTAGAAACAGTTACACCGTAGGCTACACTAGACTCTGCTTTAGGGGGTACTACTCGCTTTTTTTGGACCTCCTTCTCCCTCGTGTTTAGCATAATAGTTTTGAGATTTTAAGACGTTCCTTCCATTAATTTGTCGATTTTAAGACCTTTCGCCCCATTTCTTTGTCAATATTAAGACCTTTCGTGCCATTTAGGTGTCGATTCTTTCATGGCGAGCGACAGCGAACCTGTAATTTTAAGAGAAACCGGCCTTCAGCCGAGTAATTTTTCTACTGAAAATGTACAAATTTATCTTGAAGGGGGGTCTAGGGGGTGCATTTCTAAGTATGATGGAGGTCTAGCGAGGAAACTAAAAAATAAATTAATACATGAATTAATAGCCCCAAAAACCCGGCCACTGCCCCCTTAAGGTTTTTTATTTGTTCCCTAGACTTCCATCAAGCTTAACAAAACCCACCCCAACCCAACCTTTGAGATAAAAGTCTAATTTTTTCGGTAGAACAAATTCCCGGCCAAAGACCGGTTCCTTCTATTTTGCAGGCTCGCTATTGCTTGCCAGGAAAAAAAATACATCTAATTGGCACGAAAGATCTTAAAATTGACAAATAAGTAGGGGGAAAGGTCTTAAAACCGACAATCTAATGGGGCGAACGTCTAAAAATCTCAAAACTAATGGGGCTAAGCAGGACGGAGAAGGAGGATCTATAATAAAACCATAAAGTATTACGTAAAGGATTAGCCTACCGTGTCATTACAACTTCTTATATACCTCGGTAGATTTGATCAGGGAAACCTCTACCAGACAAAAGGTCACAAGATAAAAAAAAAGATATCTCGGCCATGGTTTTTCATTTGTTTTTATACGAGTGGCAACAGTTACATCGTACAAAAACCAATCTGTAATTACCGTACTTAACCCCTTCTGTACCGGCGACGTCTTTTAAACTTTATTCTGGCTACCATTAGACGATTTCATTCAGTTCCTCCAGCACTTAACAGGCTTCGAACTATCTCACTTAACTTAAAAAGATAAACAGGCTTCGAACTATCTCACTTAACTTAAAAAGATAAACAGGCTTCGAACTATCTCACTTAACTTAACCCTTCTTACTACCACAGATCCTTCTTAAGGGGAGACAGACCGTTTTTCTGGACCCCCTTCTCCTTAATGTTTACCCCACTAGTTTTGAGATTTTAAGACGTTGGTTCCATTAGTTTGGGGATTTTATGACCTTTCACCCCATTTCTTTGTCAATATTAGGACCCATCGTGCCATTTATGTGTCGATTTTTACCTGGCGTGCGATAGCGAGCCTGTAATTTTAGGAGGAATCGGCCTTTGGCCGGGACATTTTTCTACCGAAAAATTTACAAATCTATCTTGAAGGGGGGTCTAGGGGTTTTTTTTCTAAGCTTGATGGAGGCCTAGCGAGAAAACATATATGCCCTACCCCCCTTCATATGCCCTACCCCCCTTCATATGCCCTACCCCCCTTCATATGCCCTACCCCCCTTCATATGCCCTACCCCCCTTCATATGCCCTACCCCCCTTCATATGCCCTACCCCTCTTCATATGCCCTACCCCCCTTCATATGCCCTACCCCCCTTCATATGTCCTACCCCCCTTCATATGCCCTACCCCCCTTCATATGCCCTACCCCCTTCATATTCCCTACCCCCCTTCATATACCCTACCCCCCTTCATATGCCCTACCCCCTTAATACATATACCCTACCCCCCTTCATCCCCTACCCCCCTTCATATGCCCTACCCCCCTTCATATGCCCTACCCCCCTTCATATGCCCTACCCCCCTTCATATGCCCTACCCCCCTTCATATGCCCTATCCCCCTTCATATGCCCTACCCCCCCTTCATATGCCCTACCCCCCTTCATATGCCCTACCCCCCTTCATATGCCCTACCCCCCTTCATATGCCCTACCCCCCTTCATATGCCCTACCCCTTAATACATATGCCCTACCCCCTTAATACATATGCCCTACCCCCTTAATACATATGCCCTACCCCTTAATACATATGCCCTACCCCCTTAATACATATGCCCTACCCCCCTTCATATGCCCTGCCCCCCTTCATATGCCCTACCCCCCTTCATATGCCCTACCCCCCTTCATATGCCCTACCCCCCTTAATATGCCCTACCCCCCTTCATATGCCCTACCCCCCTTCATATGTCCTACCCCGCTTTATGTGCCCTACCCCTTTCATATGCCCTACCCCCCTTCATATGCCCTACCCCCCCTTCATATGCCCTACCCCCCTTCATATGCCCTACCCCCCTTCATATGCCCTACCCCCCTTCATATGCCCTACCCTCCTTCATATGCCCTACCCCCTTCATATGCCCTACCCCCCTTCATATGCCCTACCCTCCTTCATATGCCCTACCCCCCTTCATATGCCCTACCCCCCTTCATATGCCCTACCCTCCTTCATATGCCCTACCCCCTTTCATATGCCCTACCCCCCTTCATATGCCCGCCCTACCCCCCTTCATATGCCCTACCCCCCTTCATATGCCCTACCCCCCTTCATATGCCCTACCCCCTTCATATGCCCTACCCCCCTTCATATGCCCTACCCCCCTTCATATGCCCTACCCTCCTTCATATGCCCTACCCCCCTTCATGCCCTACCCCCCTTCATATGCCCTACCCTCCTTCATATGCCCTACCCCCCTTCATATGCCCTACCCCCCTTCATATGCCCTACCCTCCTTCATATGCCCTACCCCCCTTCATATGCCCTATCCCCCTTCATATGCCCTACCCCCCTTCATATGCCCTACCCCCTTCATATGCCCTACCCTCCCTTCATATGCCCTACCCCCCTTCATATGCCCTACCTCCCTTCATATGCCCTACCCCCCTTCATATGCCCTACCCCCCTTCATATGCCCTACCTCCCTTCATATGCCCTACCCCCCTTCATATGCCCTACCCCCCTTCATATGCCCTACCCCCCTTCATATGCCCTACCCCCTTCATATGCCCTACCCCCCTTCATATGCCCTACCCCCCTTCATATGCCCTACCCCCCTTCATATGCCGTACCCCCTTTCATATGCCCTACCCCCCTTCATATGCCCTACCCCCCCTTCATATGCCCTACCCCCCTTCATATGCCCTACCCCCTTCATATGCCCTACCCCCTTCATATGCCCTACCCCCCTTCATATGCCGTACCCCCCTTCATATGCCCTACCCCCCTTCATATGCCCTACCCCCCTTCATATGCCCTACCCCCCTTCATATGCCCTGCCCCCCTTCATATGCCCTACCCCCCTTCATATGCCCTACCCCCCTTCATATGCCCTACTCCCCTTCAAATGCCCTACCCCCTTCATATGCCTTACCCCCCTTCATATGCCGTACCCCCCTTCATATGCCCATATGCCCTACCCCCCTTCATATGCCCTACCCCCCTTCATATGCCCTACCCCCCTTCATAGCAGACGATTATACTCAGCTTGGCAAGGCCCTTCAGATATCAAAGGGGTAACTAGCCAGACACCCGGTAGAGCGCATACCTCCGCCTACGCTGGTGGAAGTATGTGCTCTACCGATCACCTACCAAATTATAATCCCTTCTTGGTGCATAGGCTACCTACCCGCCAAATTTCGTGAAAGTCGGTTCAGAAATTAAGATATCTTGTTTACAGACAAACAGCCAAACAAACAAACAGGCAGACAAACGGAGGCAATAACATAACCTCCTCCAATTTCGTTGGCAGAGGTAATTAAGGGGAGATTTCCACTTGAGGGATTTTTTTTTTACCCCTATCTCACTCATGTTTAGCCCCATTGCTTTTAAAATTATAAGACGTTCGCCACATTAGTTTGGCAATTTTATAAATTGTCGCCCCATTTCTGTCAATGTTAAGACTTTGCATGCCATTGAGGTGTCATTTTTTTTCCTGGCGAGCGATATAATAGAAAACGGCCTTCGGCCGGGAAATTTTTCTACCGAAAAATGTACACATTAATCTTGATGGAGGTGTTCGGAGCAAACTAAACACCTCCCCTTAACCCCTTCCGGCGACGTCTATTAAATTGTATTCTAGCTATGTTTAGAAGATCTTGTGTAGTTTAAGAAGGACCTGTGGTAGTAAAAAGGGATAGGTGAGATACTTCGAAGGCTGGTATTCGCTGGAGGCCCTTTCTAATCTAATAAAAATCGTCTCAGAGTAGCCAGAATAAAATGAAAAAGACGTCGCCGGTACAGAAAGGGTTAATGTCTACCCCAGCTAACCTTCTGACTCCCACAGTCCCTGCCTAAGCTGAAAATAATCGACTTTGGTGTAGTGTCCAGTTAACCCTTTGAAGATTTGACCGTTTATTCTGGTTATCATTTTAGACGACTTTATGCAGCTTAGGAAGGATCTGTGGGAATTATAAGGGTATAGCCTATCTCAACTAAGGGGAGGCGGACCGTTTGTTTGGTCTATCTCAGCTAAGGGGAGGCGGACCGTTTGTTTGGTCTATTAATTCATTTATTCATATGTGTTTTTAGTTTCCTCTCTAGACCTCCATCAAGCTTTAGAAAAACACCCCCTAGACCTCCATCAAGCTTAGAAAAACACCCCTTAGACCCCCCTTCAAGATAATTGGGTACATTTTTCGGTAGACAAATTTCCCAGCCAAAGGCCGGTTCCTCTTAAAATTGCAGGCTCGCTCTCGCTCGCCAGGAAAAAATCGACACCTAAATGGCACGATAGGTCTTAAAATAGACAACGAAATGGGGCGAAAGGTGTTAAGATCGCCAAACTAATGGGCCGAACGTCTTATAATCTCAAAACTAGTGGGGCTAAACATTGGGGAGAAGGGGGTCCAGAAAAACGGTCTGCCTCCCCTTAATTCTTCCATGTACCCTTCCTAATCAGCCTATATTCTTCTAATAACCACCGGACAATAAAAACAAAAAGTGCGTATTCGGATCTTGAAAGTGTAATTAACCCCTTGAAGCTCTGACGCGTTTTAGCAGTATATTTTGGCTATCATTAGACGATTTTATGCAGCTTAGGAAGGATCTGTGGGTATTCAAAGGGTAAAGACTCTCTCAATCAACCCTCTGACTTCCATATACCCTTCCTAACCTTAATAAAATAGTCTAATAGTTACCAGGAAACAAAACAGAAATGCGTATTGGGTCTTGAAAGTGTTAATGTAGGGTTGCTTTTTCACTCAACATTTATCCTTAACACTGGTCTGGCAGCTTATGAGGTCAACATTTAAACTATTTCGGTCACCTAAGCTCATCTACCACCAGTCTAGTTTCCGAAACCAGTGTAAAATATTACAAAAATGTTGCCAGAAAAATGTTGACCATCGAATGTTGACTATAAAAGCTCTCGTGTGATACCGGCTTAAGTCACCCCTGTAAATTTCCACACCGTTTCGCGGGCTGACCCTTCCCAAATGGTAGACACATTAGCTCGATTACTTAACCCCTTCTGTACCGGCGACGTCTCTTTAAGTTTATTCTGGCTACTATTAGACGATTTTATTCAGTTTAAAAATGGCCTCCAGCAACTAACAGGCTTCAAACTATCTTCGTTAAGGGGAGGTTTTTAGTTAGTTCGCTAGACTTCCATCAAGCTTAACATTACAGCCCCTAGACCCCCTTTTAAGATAAATTTGTACATTTTTCCGTAGAAAAATGTTCCTCTTAAATTACAGGCTCGCTTTCGCTCGCCAGGAAAAAATCGACACCTAAATGGCACGAAAAGTCTTAAAATTGACAGAAAATGGGCGAAAGTTCTTTAAATCGCCAAACTGATGGGGCGAACGTCTTAAAATATCAAAAGCAATGGGGCTAAACATGAGAGAGAAAGGGGTCAAGAAAAAAATCCCTCAAGTGGAAATCTCCCCTTAACCCTTTGTACTACCATAGAGCCTTCTTAAACTGCACAATATCGTCCAAACAAAGCTAGAATACAATTAAATAGACGTGGTCGGTACAGAAGGGGTTAAGTTGTTTGTGAGTGGTAGAGGTTAATGTTAAGGGCAGATTTCCACTTCAGGGGATTTTTTTTCTCGACTCCTTTCTCCCTCATGTTTAACCACATTGCTATTGAGGTGTTAAGACGTTCACCCCATTATTTTGACGATTTTAAGAACTTTCGACCCATTTCTTTCAAATTTAAGACCTTTCGTGCCATTTAGGTGTCGATTTTATCCTGGCGAGCGATAGCGAGCCTGTAATTTAAGAGGAACCGGCTTTCAGCCGGGACATTTTTCTACCTAAAAATGTACACATTTATCTTGAAAGGGGCTCAAGGGGGTGTAATCTTAAGCTTGAAGGATATCTAGAGACCAAACTAAAAACCTGCCCTTAAATGGTGTACTTAATTGACCACTTGCGAGCTTCAGGCTATAAGGAAGTTGGAGCCTTGAACATCGATACTAAAGAGAAATGCAATAATAATGTGGGTTTCTGATGGATAAAAAGTATGATCAGTTTGGTTTTATGTATTAAGATATGTATTATGATATGTATTATGATATGTATTATGACCGTATGTCAGCTGATAATTCTGATAGATATTGATGGCCACGGCTCCAACTTCCTTATGGACCAAAACTCGCAAGTCGTCAATTGGAACCGGATAGAGTAGCATTTATTCATCGCATTATGGCAGGGTTCCTTTGTCTTGGTATCGGTAATAAAATAAGGCTGATCTATTCTCTCTCTCGCTCTCTTTCTCTCTCTCGCTCTCTTTCTCTCGCTCTCTTTCTCTCTCTCTCTCTCTCTTTTTCTCTCTCTCTCTCTCTTTCTCTCGCTCTCTTTCTCTCTCTCTCGCTCTCTTTCTCTCGCTCTCTTTCTCTCTCTCGCTCTCTTTCTCTCGCTCTCTTTCTCTCGCTCTCTCTCTCTCTCTCTCTCTCTCTCTCTCTCTCTCTCTCTCTCTCTCTCTCTCTCTCTCTCTCTCTCTCTCTCTCTCTCTCTCTCTTTTATGATGTTCTAACTCTACCTCCTGACATAATGCCATCAACCTGTCGATTCAACCGCTCAACTCAGTGAAGTTAGTAGGTCTTATTCCAGATGGCGAGCGAGACATCGAAACAGTTACCACACCAATACCTCATCAATAACACTAATTACCACACCAATGACTAACACCAATTACCTCATCAATAACTACACCAATAACTTCATCAATAACACCAATAACCACATCGATAACACCAATGACTACACCAATAAACTACACCAATAACCTGTGACAATAACAATAATACCCCCATAAATATTGACCACTTATAACCACATCAATAACCCCAATTATCACCTGAACAACATCAATAAACACACCAATAACACTAGTAACCACACTAATAACATATTTTTCATCTGACCTTTCTTGGAATGATCATATTACCACTCTTGCTAAAACACCTTCCCAGAAGTTGCGCGTGCTCATCCGTCTCCGTGGGTTCCGCACCCCCGCACAGCTTTTTGCTCTGTACCAAGGCCCAAGGGTACGGCACTGAGCACCCATGAGTGACGAGTCGAGTATTGTTCGCATGTGTAGGGAATCCAGTCATACCACACTTCTCAGAAGGATAGAGTCAAACTCAAAAGCATTTTGTCTCATCATTTCACCTCCTCTTACTAATTCCTTACAATCTCTCTCTTTAGGCTACATGCCGCAACGTTGCATCTCTCTCACTCTTCTACTGCTATTACCATAATCAGTGTTCTTCAGAGATTTCTCAGTGTATACCTCTTCCCTTGCGGAGAGTGGGAGGCACCCGACTTTCAATACATGCCCACCCATATTAAGTTCAACTCTCTAAAACAAGATTGAGCCGAGTTTCCTAGTCTTTCTTCTACTCAACAAGCAAGCTCTGGTACTCTCTTCTTCAAACTGTCTTTCCCTCATCCTATGATTTAAACTTTTTCAAGCTCCGTGTGTCCATACATTTTGACTCTAACCTACCTTGAATTTGGCTCCCTGACACTCTTTTAACTTTGGGGGTGGCCCTTGTTGCAGGCAGCATTGACTTGTGTCTACTTTATACATATTAAAAAAAAAGTCAAAATCACACACATACACACACCCAATGTAGTTCCAAAAATCCCTCGCTTCATCATACACTCGTTCTGTATGTTACCAATTTAATTATTATGGCATAATTCCCTTGCTAAATTAAATAATAATAATCGGACACAAGTAATAACAGCAGTTGCTACGATAATTAGTTAATTAGATAATTAGTTAATGATCATAATTAAGAACAATCGATAAATTATACTACAACACATATAAATACTTACACCTTCCATAATCAAGCAAAAACGATAACAATGCTAAAGACACAGTTACTACACATTGTACGCAACGCATATATACAAGTACAAATAATAACAACAACAATACTACAAGGACAGTTACTTACTAAAACAAGGATAGCCGATCTTGTCATCTCGTCCGCTATGGTGACTGATTGTGGTAGATTGTGGTAGTTTTGGGTAGATCTGTAGAACCAACCACACATTCCTCACCACTGCCTGGTACTTCCCTATGGCACTCACACTTCACTGGCACTGGGTAAATCACTTAAAATGGCATCACGATTTCACAAACTTGATAATAATACTGGAGAAGCACTAGTCGTTCTCTTTGTCGGATCTTATCAAAGGAACGAGTTATTTCTGATCGCTAAGATGTCGTGGAAATGTCATTACGTTACGTGAAATTCCTCAGGGCATTTTTTGTGGTTTTCCAATATCCCAGTGAGTGGAATTGCAGGCTTTATGTCACGCCGAGAGCAGGATTTTGGCTCGCCGAATTCGTCACAGCGCACGTGACGGTAAAATCAGAGGGGAATTTTAATCTTATCGGCGACTCCAAAATAATCCAAGACTCAGGGACCAAAGGGACGAGTGAGGACCCCGCTAGGACCAAGGGACGAATGAAGCAGGATCTGGGGGACGGGTGGGGGACCTACAGCCTGCTCAACACCTCAAGGACGCCTGGATCAGCTGGCCAGTAAGCTCACAAGAAGAAGAAGGGAGGGCGATGAAGCAACCCCACACTTCAAGCACCATTTTCCCTATCAACGTGGACATAATAATACTCTTACTTCTCACACGGAATAGATTAAAGTTCGCCTTCATTGTATGGCTCAAGATATTACTAATTTTTGGCTGAGGAGTGGATTAATTGGTGATGTTCCACTTCCTATGCTCGCTCGGTGGCCCCGCAGAAGTGGAGCAGTGCAGGAGATGACGGGAGAGGAGCAAGGGCGTGGTCAAAACACCCCTGCAACCTTCACCCTTACCGCACCCTACCATAGAGACAACCCCTACCCTTACCCTACTCTACCCTAGGGTCCCTAGCCTACACTATCCTACTCTTACCCTACCCTACCCAATTCCCAACTCATACCTTAAACCCTAAACTTACCCTACCCGTGCAACAATCACCCTTACCACACCCTACCATAGAGACAATCCTACCCTAACCATACCCTGCCCTTGCAACAATCACCCTTACCACACCCTACCATAGAGACAACCCTACCCTAACCCTATCATACCCTTGCAACAATCACCCTTACCACGCCCTACCATAGAAACAACCCTACCCTCACCTCGCCATACCCTTGCAATAATCACCCTTACCTCACCTTACCATAGAGACAACCCTACCCTAACCATACCATACCCTTGCAACAATCACCCTTACCTCACCCTACCAGAGACAACCCTACCCTAACCCTACCCTGCCCTTACAACAATCACCCTTACCACACCTTACCAAAGAGACAACCCTACCCTAACCCTACCCTGCCCTTGCAACAATCACCCTTACCACACCCTACCAAAGAGACAACCCTACCCTAACTATACCATACCCTTGCAACAATCACCCTTACGACACCCTACCATAGAGACAACCCTACGCTAACCCTACCCTGCCCTTGCAACAATCACCCTTACCACACCCTACCAAAGAGACATCCCTACCCTAACTATACCATACCCTTGCAACAATCACCCTTACGACACCCTACCATAGAGACAACCCTACCCTTACCCTTGCCTTTTTTGCTATATTCCAACTACTCTCTCTCGGACATAGGCTGAGAGCCTGTACATTCAACGGTGAAACCCACCCGTGAGGTCTCGTTTGAGATGCAACCAGTCCCCGCTATCTTGGCTTCGCAAGATGCACAGCGCCCGGTTGCCCACCCACGGCTCGAAGCACCCCATCTCTGGAGCTGCCTCGCCCCAGTGCTTCACTGTCTCATCCCCTAGACTCGGACCCTCACTCTCAGAACGCCACCTACTGAGCAATGAACTCGCTAGGCATTGCCCCTGTAGCATATTTTGAATATGGGAATATTCATACAGTGCTACTTAATCAGGGAACAATGAGGGTATTTTTTTTTTTGACGATTCGGTGGGCTTTGTGGTAATGCACTGATTCCCTATGCCCTATTCTTCCCCCTGGTATACTGATATGGTACCATATTTTACGGTACCTTATTTTACCCTATACCTTATCGCATCTCACAATACCTTAACCCCTTCTCTACCGGCAACATTTTGTTATCTTTAATCTGGCTATTATTAGACGACTATATTCAGTTTCAAAAGGGCCTCCTGAAATTAATAGGCTTCGAACTATCTCACTTAACCCGATTTACTACCACAGAACCTTCTAAAACTACACAAAATCGTTTAAATATAGCTAGAACAAAATGAAACAAAGTCGCCGGTACAGAAGGGTTTATCCTCTTGTGGATTATGACGCAATTTAACAGTTTATTCTGGCTATTATTAGACGATTTTATTCAGATTAGAGAGGGGGTCAGAGGGTTAATTGAGATAGTCTTTACCATTATAATATACACAGATCCTTCCTAAGCTGTATAAAATCGTCTAATGATAGTTGGAATATACTGTCAATACGCGTCATAACCTTCAAGGGGTTAAGGGGGATTTCTTTGTTTGCTTCCTAGACATTTATCAAGCTTATAAAAAGAAGTAAGACCCCCTTCGAAATAAATGTGTACATTTTTCGGTAGAAAAATAAACCGACCAAAAGCCGGTTCCTGCTAAATTACAGGCTCGCTGTCGCTCGCCAGAAAGAAATCGACACCTAAATGGCACGAAAGGTCTTAATATTGGCAAAGAAATGGGGCGTAAGTTTCTAATATCGTCAAACTAAAGGGGCAAACATCTTACATGTTCAAAATAAATAGGGCTAACCATGAGGGAGAAAAGTGTCCATCAAGATATAAACCCTCCCATTAAGGGGAGATCTCCACTTGAGTGATTTTTTTCTTGACCCCTTTCTCCCTCATGTTTAGCCCCATTGCTTTTGATAGTATAAAACGTTTGCCCAATTAGTTTAGCGATTTTAAGAACTGTCACCCCATATTAAGACCTTTCGTGCAATTCAAGTGTCGATTTTATCCTGGCGAGCGATAGCGAGCCTGTAATTTAAGAGGAACCGGCTTTCAGCCTGGACATTTTTCTATCGGTACAAATTTATCTTGAAAGGGGGTCTAGGGGGTGTAATTTTAAGATTGATGGATTTCTAGGGAACGAACTAAAAACCTCCCCTTAAGATGCACACATGATGAACTGGTAGGCTAATTATAATATCCTCGCGCCATAATTATAATATCCTCGCGCCATAATTATAATATCCTCGCGCCATAATTATAATATCCTCGCGCCATAATTATAATATCCTCGCGCCATAATTATAATATCCTCGCGCCATAATTATAATATCCTCGCGCCATAATTATAATACCCTCGCGCCATAATTATAATATCCTCGCGCCATAATTATAATACCCTCGCGCCATAATTATAATACCCTCGCGCCATAATTATAATATCCTCGCGCCATAATTATAATATCCTCGCGCCATAATTATAATATCCTCGCGCCATAATTATAATACCCTCGCGCCATAATTATAATACCCTCGCGCCATAATTATAATATCCTCGCGCCAAAATTATAATATCCTCGCGCCATAATTATAATACCCTCGCGCCATTATTATAATACCCTCGCGCCATAATTATAATATCCTCGCGCCATAATTATAATATCCTCGCGCCATAATTATAATATCCTCGCGCCATAATTATAATATCCTCGCGCCATAATTATAATATCCTCGCGCCATAATTATAATATCCTCGCGCCATAATTATAATATCCTCGCGCCATAATTATAATATCCTCGCGCCATAATTATAATATCCTCGCGCCATAATTATAATATCCTCGCGCCATAAGACTGGTTGGCAACGGGAACAGTGTGTCTGCTTCAGGGGAGCGTCTATCTGGCCACACCGGACCGGAAAAAGAAAAACAAAATCTGAAAAATGTCCTGAGAATGGCAAAACTTTTATCATTATTGTGAGAAAAATGCATGTAGAAACTCCGTAAAATTACCGAGTTATGCGTATTATCCCCCCCCCCCCCCCCCCCCCTCCCCCCCCTTCCCCCCCCCCCCCCCCCGGCCTGGTGTGCTGCGCCCCTACTCCTTGCAACCTTCAAAGGCCCGTATCTCAAACCATGTGTTGTTGTTTTTTTTGTTTTTTGTTTTTTTCATATTAAAATTGCTACTTCTCAGCTAGTTTTGGGTTGATTTGCATGAAACAAAAACTGAGAGCAATAGGAATCGTTTCTCTTCAAAGGAATGTTTATATTTTTATTGTTGTATAATGTGAATAGGATTTTTTTGGTAAATATTGTTCTTGCAAATTTTTGAAAAACAAAATGTTAAACTTATTGTTTAACACAGGCAAACAACAACCCTATTAGAGCATTGAATGGATATCACCCTTAGTACCCATAGCACCCATATTAAGGGGAGGCAGACCGTTTTTCTGGACCCCCTTCTCCCTAATGTTTAGCCTCACTAGTTTTGAGATTATAAGACGTTCGGCCCATTAGTTTGGCGATTTTAACACCTTTCACCCCATTTCGTTGTCAATTTTAACAGATTTCGTGCCATGTAGGTGTCGATTATTTCCTGGCGAGCGATAGCGAGTCTGCAATTTTAAGAGGAACCGGCCTTCGGCCGGGACATTTTTCTACCGAAAAATGTACAAATTTATCTTGAAGGGAGGTCTAGGGGGTGTTTATCTAAGCTTGATGGAGGTCTAGGGAGGAAACTTAAAATATATATGGTTAAATGAATTAATAGACCAAACAAACGGCCAGTCTCCCCTTAATATGAAGGGGATGGGACCAATAATAACCGAGTCTGAAGGGGTTAATATGAAGGGGATGGGACCAATAATAACCGAGTCTGAAGGGGTTAATATGAAGGGGATGGGACCAATAATAACCGAGTAGTAGCAGTTTCAACATTTAGGGGTGGGGGTCTGCCCCCTAAATGGGGGCGGGTAGAAGGCGGTATGAGGTCTTATATTCATGTTTATGTTGTCATTTCATCACACCATAAATATGAAAGTGATTAATGCATATTTAAAGTGAATATGGCAATAATCATGTTTTTGTCAAACGCTATCTCACCTACCCCTCTTTGCTACAACAGATCCTTCTTAAACTGCACAATATTGCCAAAATATAAAAAATATATAATTCAAAAGAAGTTGCTGGCACAGAAGGGGTTAACTGATTTTTATTTATTTTTTCTGGACCCCGTGTTCCCTTGTATTTAGCCCCATTAGATATGAGACGTTACACAGAGTGCTATCCCACCCCGGAGATATATGCATTTTCTGGACCCCGTTCTCCCTCATACTTAGCCCTATTAGGTATGAGATGTTCATAAACTCTGCGTAAGAAGAGTTTTTTATGTATTTTATTTTATTTTATTATATATATATACGGTATATATATATATATATATATATATATTTTTTTTTTTTTTTTTTTTTTGCATGAAGGAGACAAAAGAGAAAGCTGCCTGTAACGAGTGTCCCCCCCCCCCCCTTCTCCCCCAAGGTTGAAAGAGTGAATCAAAATCAAGATACATTAGATTAGAGGTACTGAAATGCAGGTGTGTTGGAAAGAAATGTAGTGTGCTTGTTAAGACGTGCAGCCCATTAGTTTGGCGATTTAAAGACCTTTCGTGCCACTTAGGTGAACATATTAAGATTACACTTTGGTCAGTACCTTAACTATCTCTCAGAATCAGTCTTTCCCTCTTCCTATGACTTAAATTGTTTCAAACTCCGTGTGTCCAGGTATTTAGGCTCGAACGTCCCTTGATTTTGGCCCTGTCACTCTTTCAACTCTGGGGGAGGCACTCGATACAGGCAGTTCTGGCTTTTGTCTCCCTCACTCACATAGAAAGAAAAAACATTGCATGAGCCATCTACTCCTGACTCATCCCTCTCCTCCAAAATGGCTATAACAAATGTTGGTCTTTTTCCACGATACTCGCTGTTAACAACAATTTGACATACAAACAAAACTACATAACAACTGCCTCAACTGCCACTACGACCAAACTACATAACAACTGCCTCGATTGCCACTACGACCAAACGACCATGAGTTATAGTAGTGAGATCGATTTATAGCTTGATTGACAGGGTACAAACCCTCCTCATGGGGTGTTGTGTGAGATACTTGTTGTTTAGGGAAGGACGTCTCGTACAGCATCTGGATAATAGTGGGATAGGATTGCGTACAACACAGCTCCTATGTAGCACACACACACACACACACACACACACACACACACACCTGTATATATATATATATATATATATATATATATATATATATATATATATATATATATATATATATATATATATATATATATATATATATATATATATATATATATATATATATATATATATATATATATATATCTATATATATATATATCTATATATATATATATATATATACATGTCGTATATATATATACTGTATATACACAGTACATATATCTGTACAGGGGCATAGTGCGTCCTTGTATTGAGTATTGTTCACATGTGTGGGGAGGTTCCTCTCACACCGCTCTCCTAGACAAAGTTGAAAGGAAGGCCTTTCGTATCATTAACTCCCGTCCACTCACCAACTCTCTGCAATCTCTCTCTCTCTCTCTCTCTCTCTCTCTCTCTCCGCTGCAATGTTGCATTTCTCTCGCTATTCTATTGCTACTATAATCAGTGTTCCTCAGAGCTTTCCCAGTGTATACCACCTCCTTTACGTAGGACGCGTGGTACCCGTCTTGCTACTCAATCCCACCCCTACTCTGTGCAACTCTCCAACCCAAGAGTGGAACGTTACTCTCAAACTGTCTTCTACTCAACAGCTGAGCTCTGGAACTCTCTCCCAGAATCAGTCTTTCCCTCTTCCTATGACTTAAATTGCTTCAAACTCCGTGTGTCCAGGCATTTTGGCTCGAACGTCCCTTGATTTTGGCACTGTCACTCTTTCAACTATGGGGGAGGCACTCGCTATAGGCAGTTCTGCCTTTTGCCTCCCTCAATCACATAGAAGAAAACAAAAACAAAATATATATATATAGTGATGGTTGTCCATGGCATAGATTCTTTCCAGTTCATAGATCAGCAAACATAATTATTAAGTTCTCAGCTCTACATCCAACAATTACCCATCATTAAAGATGACACGTAAATACCCTGCAAGGCTAAATATACACTCCTTGTTTTGTTCAGTATGTGTGTGTTTATGTGTGTCTGTTTGTGTCTCTGTATCTGTTTATGACACTCTATCTGTTTGCTTATATGTCTGTTTGTGTCTGTATCTGTCTGTATGTTTGTGTCTATGTCTCTGTTTATCTGTCTGTGTGTGTCTGTATCTGTTTATGACACTGTATCTGTTTATGACGCTGTATCTGTTTGTGTCTGTATCTGTTTATGACACTGTATCTGTTTATGACGCTGTATCTCTTTGTGTCTGTAGCTGTTTATGACACTGTATCTGTTTATGACGCTGTATCTGTTTGTGTCTGTATCTGTTTATGACACTGTATCTGTTTATGACGCTGTATCTGTTTGTGTCTGTATCTGTTTATGACACTGTATCTGTTTGCTTATATGTCTGTTTGTGTCTGTATCTGTCTGTATGTTTGTGTCTATGTCTCTGTTTATCT
>CM064513.1:1813219-2183219 GCA_032716605.1 Paralithodes platypus | reverse complement strand
TAGATAGAGACAGACAGAAAGAAAGAAAAGAGAGAGAGAGATAGACAGACTGACAGAAATAAATAAAAGAGAGAGAGAGACATACATACAGACAGATAGACAGACAGACAGAAATAAATAAAAGAGAGATAGATAGAGACAGACAGAAAGAAAGAAAAGAGAGAGAGAGAGAGAGAGAGACAGACTGACAGAAAGAAATAAAAGAGAGAGAGAGACATACATACAGACAGATAGACAGACAGACAGACAGACAGAAATAAAAGAGAGATAGATAGAGACAGACAGAAAGAAAGAAAAGAGAGAGAGAGATAGACAGACTGACAGAAAGAAATAAAAGAGAGAGAGAGACACACATACAGACAGATAGACAGACAGACAGAAATAAATAAAAGAGAGATAGATAGAGACAGACAGAAAGAAAGAAAAGAGAGAGAGAGAGAGATAGACAGACTGACAGAAAGAAATAAAAGAGAGAGAGAGACATACATACAGACAGATAGACAGACAGAATGCATTAAAGCTCACTCTCTCTGGCAGCGTACAATTTACTTTCAGTCGGTGTGTTTTCCAGCTGATGGTTAACTGCTATCTCGAAGTCCTGATTACTCGGCTTTTACCAAGATTATGTAGCGAAATATGTTGCTAATATTATGATAACTTAGCAATACTATGACCCAGAGACACAGCGGTATCATATGTGTGCATTACCAATCAAGACATCAAGTGCTAAGGGCTTCAATTTGCCATCAGCATACAATACACCGACTGTAGCCAGGAGAGACCTACGATTGGTTGATCTCTAAGGGGAGGGACTTTTTTCTGGACCCCTTTCTCCCTCATGTTTAGCCCCATTGCTTTTGAATTTTTAAGACGTTCGCCCCATTAGTTGGATTATTTTAAGAACCTTCGCCCCACTTCTGACAATTTTAAGACCTTTCGTGCCATTTAGGTGTCGATTTTTTCCTGGCGAGCGATAGCGAGCCTGTAATTTAAGAGGAATCGACCTTCGGCCGGTACATTTTACTACCGAAAAATGTACACATTTATCTTGAAAGGGGGTTTAGGGGGCGTAATTTTAAGATTGATGGAAGTCTAGGGAACAAACTAAAAACCTCCCCTTAACCCGTTCAGTACCAGTTCTGTCCTTTTCTATTTATACTGGCTAGTAATAGACGATTTTATTCAGTTTATCCAGCAATTAACAGGCTTCGAACTATTGTATTTATTTATTTGTTTTTACCTCATTCGAAGCATGGTGGGCGGGCTTGTGGTGGTGAAGCTTCGCTGCGGGTCTGCCTGCGGAAATCGGCGCCGTTCCGGGGGATCTGGGACCTGGGAATCTTATGCTGGGGAGCCCAAATGGGCCTGGGTCTCTGGGTATTTCTCCTGGGCGACCTAGATGTGTGTAAGATTGTTTTTTTTGTTTTTTGTTTTTTTTTCTGATGTGTTGTGATGTCCCTGTTCGGGCTCTGTCTTGAGTCAGCCGCCCCCATAAAAAAAGAAGTAAAGAAAAGGAAAACTGAGGAAAGTGCCATAGTACATACATGCATACACACATACATACATACACACATACATACATACACACATACATACACACATACATACATACACACATACATACATACACACATACACACATACATGCATACATACATACACACATACATACATACACATTTAGTATGACTTAACCCCTTCAGCACCATGGCGCCTTTTTACCATTGATTCTGGCTAATAGTGCATGATTTTATGCAGTTTAAGAAGAACCTATGTTATTAAGAGGGTTTATTGAGATCGTGTTTACCCACGTCAGTCGTAGAGGTAGATTATATAGTAAAGAAAATCGTCTAATGGCAACCAGAATATGATTGAAATTACTTAATGGTACTGAAGGGGTTAATAAATAAGATATGGCTGTATTGTTTATTGTAATACAAACATGCTGGTCCACCATCCGACAATATCATTAATGTTAACAAATTCGTCAAATAATGTTCAGCTTTTAGGGCTTATCAATGATACGTCAGGTGAATTAAGGGGGGATGGGCCGGTTTTCTGGACCACTTTCTCGCTCATGTTTAACCCCATTAGTTTTCAGATGTTAAGATGTTTGCCCCATTAGTTAGTCGATTTTAAGACCTTTCGCCCCATTTCCTCGTCAATATTTAGACCTTTCGTGCTATTTAGGTGTCGATGTTTTCCCTGGCGAACGATAGTGAGCCTGTAATGTTGGAAGAACCGGCCTTCGGCCGTAAATTTTTTCTACCGAAAATTGTACAAATTAATCTAGAAGGGGGATCTAATGGATGTTTTTTTTTTAATTTGATGGAGGTCTAGGGAGGAAACTAGAAAAAATAATGAATACATGCAAAAATAATGGAGGTCTAGGGAGGAAACTAGATAAATAATGAATACATGCAAAAATCCCCCCAAAAGTGAACCATCTCCCCTCAATGAAATCGTCTGGTGGCTGGACAACTCTATTATACCATGTTCCAAATAAGTAGGCCAAAACATTAACCTCCATAACTTACAAACGGCTAGAGTAATCGAGCGAACATGTATACTACTTGGGAAGGGTCAGCCAGGGAATAGGTGTGGAGATTATTGGCCTATTTGCGCTAGTCCTTTTTGAGTTACATAGGTTAGGATGCACGATTTCCGGACTGCCTATTTGGAACCGGGTATAGTAGGTTAAGGGGAGGCAGACCGTTTTTCTGGACCCCCTTCTCCCTAATGTTTAGCCCCACTAGTTTTGAGATTATAAGACGTTCGGCCCATTAGTTTGGCGATTTTAACACCTTTCGCCCCATTTCGTTGTTTAGCATATTCCGTAGGTGTTTTTTTTTTTTTTTTTTTTTTTTTTTCTCAGATCAATGGTTGGCACAAGTTTGTATTAGCTAGTTAGATATATATCTTGAGCAGCCGCAGCTTTGATTGTATAATAGTACCGTATATCTTTGAAGGCGACTAGAATACTCAAAACAAATACATCAATAAGTCAAGGATACTTTAATTTGGATAGGTCAGTCACTTATAATATATTGTTGCTTATTGCGTATTTCTTTACTATGATATTAAGCTAAATAGCAAATGTAATGTACCTCTGTAACAGATAGAACCTCTTTAAAGGGAACTCCCTTTTGCCTCATGTTTAGCCCCATTAGTTTTGATATCTTACGACGTTCGCCAGGGGTTCTTGACGGAACTTTTTGTTTTCCCTTAAGCTTGATGATGGAGATTTAGGGAGGACACTAAAAAAATATCTTAAATGTATGTACAGTAGGTAGAAAGAGATAGAAGGACCCCTCCCCCCTCCCATCTATGAGACAGACAAACGGACGGACAGACTGACAGACAGACAAGCAAACCGACAGACTAAAAGGTCAGGAGAGGGAAGGACAGGATGAAGGACAGATAAAAGACAGTCAGCTGGGTGTAAAGGTCAGAGAGGGCGACGGAAATAACACAGGAGAGACCAAAAGTAATATGTTCAATCAGATGACGCTTCCGTTAACCCCTTCTGTACCGGCGACGTATGTTATATTTTATTCTAGCCATATTTAGACGATTGTATGCAGCTTAGAAAGGATCTGTGGTAGTTAATAGGGTTGATTGAGATAGTTCGAAGCCTTATAATTCCTAAAAGATCCTTCCTAAAGTGAATAGAATCGATCAGTAGGAGCCAAAAATAAAATCAACAGACGTTCACCGGTATAGAAAGGGTTAATTACATTCCGGGAAGGTGTGGTGGAGTGGTGACGTTGCTACTGGACTGGTAATCTTAACCCCTTCTGTACCGACGTCGTTTATTACATTTTAATCTCGTTATATTTACACGATTGTATGCAGTTTAAGAAGGATCAGTGGTAGTAATATGGGTTAAGGGGAGATCTCCACTTGAGGGATTTTTTTCTTGACCCCTTTCTCCCTCATGTTTATCCCCATTGCTTTTGATATTATAAAACGTTCGCCCCATTAGTTTAGCGATTTTAAGAACTTTCACCCCATATTAAGACCTTTCGTGCCATTCAGGTGTCGATTTTATCCTGGCGAGCGATAGCGAGCCTGTAATTTAAGAGGAACCGGCCTTTGGCCGGGACATTTTTCTACCGACAAATTTACAAATTTATCTTGAAAGGGACTCAAGGGGGTGTAATTTCAAGCTTGATGGAGGTCTAGGGAACAAACTAAATACCTCCCCTTAAGTGAGATAGTTCCAAGCTTGTTAATTGCTGGAGGCCCCCTGTTTATACTGAATAAAATCGTCAAATAATAGTCAGAATAACCTTGGAAGGACGGAAAGGGTTAAGGGGAGATTTCCACTTGAGGGATTTTTTTCTTTACTCCTTTCTCCCTCATGTTTAGCCCCATTGCTTTTGAGATTTTAAGACGTTCGCCCCATTAGTTTGGCGATTTTAAGAAGTTTCACCTCATTTTTGTCACTTTTAAGACCTTTCGTCCCATTTAGGTGTCAATTTTTTCCTGGCGAGCGATAGCGAGCCTGTAATTTAAGAGGAACCGGCCTTCGGCCAGGACATTTTTCTACCGAAAAATGTACAAATTTATCTTGAAAGGGGGTCATGGGGGTGTAATTTCAACCCTGATGGAAGTCTAGGAAACACACTAAAAACCTCCCCTTAAGATCCTGCACTCAATTCGCGATGTGTCAATGAGAACATATTATTGGGAATGGTCAACTGCATCTGTGGTTCATAAAGCCTTTGGGTCTGATCCCTTGCGAGTTTTGGTTTATAAGGAAGTTGGAGCTGTGGCCATCAATATTTAGCAGAATTATCAGCTACAATACGGTCATAATACATATATAAATACATACAAACCAATTGACCATACTTTTAATGCATCAGAAACTCGCATTATTATTGCATTTAGCTTTAATATCGATGTTCACGGCTCCAACTTCCTTATAGAACGAAACTCGCAAGTCGGCAATTACAATATAGTTTCTTCTAAAATATCCATTGTATGCATCTCGGTTATTAGATACATGTATTAATATTTGTATCTTTTCAACTGACTTTGTTCACGAAATGTTCTTTATAATATCCATGTATTTCTTGTCAAGTAAAGTAGCCTAGTGTTATTATATTAAATTCCATCCTGAGATTCTATAATATGCATGTGTTCACTATTATTTTAAATCATTGCATTACTATCATTATACCCATCAATTACAATTGAAAAGTTGGTCATATCATTATTGTCTTATCCACCACCCACTTCTGGAGAACCCCAAGAAGAATACGAAAACAAATAGAAACAAGGAAGAAGGATGAATATGATGATGATGATGGTGATGATGATGATGATGATGATAATGATGATGATGATGATAATGATGATGATAATGATGATGGTGGAGAAAAGGATAATGATGATGATGATGATGATGATGATAATGATAATGATGATGATAATGATGATGATGATGATAATGATGATGATAATGATAATGATGATGATAATGATGATGGTGGAGAAAAGGATAATGATGATGATGATGATGATGATAATGATGATGATGATGATAATGATGATGGTGGAGAAAAGGATAATGATGATGATGATGATGATGATAATGATAATGATGATGATGATGATAATGATGATGATAATGATGATGGTGGAGAAAAGGATAATGATGATGATGATGATGATGATAATGATAATGATGATGATGATAATGATGATGATAATGATGATGATAATGATGATGATGATGATGATGGTGGAGAAAAGGATAATGATGATGATGAAGTAGATGATAATAATAATGATGATGAAGATAATGCTGATGGACAGGAAGATAAAGGAGTTTAACTACAACAACAATAACAAGAAAGCCTCTCACTCATTAGCCTCCGTGTATGACGCAGGTATAGGACGCACAGGATGCAGGCGGGAAGACCGGGTTAGGCCAGGCCGGTTACACTGCAGGCGACCTTGAAAATAACTGTTTATCTCTCTCTCTCTCTCTCTCTCTCTCTCTCTCTCTCTCTCTCTCTCTCTCTCTCTCTCTCTCTCTCTCTCTCTCTCTCTCTTTTGCCTACGTCGATGAAGAAGGCCTATGATTGACAACTTGCTGTGCACTGGGTATAGCCTAGGCCTATATGTTACTTATCAACCCTGCAAATTCAAAGGGCTTAAAATGTCCAAATTCGCGAGAAAAAAAATGCTACTGTATTTAATTGAAATTGAATACTTAGAAGAACTAGAGGCAAACACAAATATAACGTTCACCGTGCATCATTATAGGCCTATTCCTCGGTAGCCATGTTTCTTCTCCCTACACACAATTAATACATCTTTATCTATTGCATTTCCTCATGCCATAATAGACAGCCAAGGGCATAATGGAGATCGCTGACAGCATTTTAGGGTGGGATACCCCAATGTTTGCTTTTAACCCGGGAACGAAGCAGAGACTCTTAGGAGGTTTTACTGGGCGAAGGCGACGGGACTCTTAAGATCCAAGGCCTAAAAAAAAAAATTTAACCCGGGAAAGACGAGAACACTCTTAACCTAACAAGTGCGCATGGGGGTAATTGGAAACGTCCCCCTGTGCTGACGTATTTGAGGTGTTTCCGTCACTAAAATATTCATTGTACCATTAATAGCATTAATACTTATCCATATGTGCCTATTATGGGTTGATTATAAATGTATTAACCTGAAACAACAATAAAACGAGTGAAAACAGCGTTTGGATGGTCAAAATCGGAGATATAGCCCGCGAGTTGTATAATGTATGGGTGAGGCAAGCTGCTTTCCCGCCAATTTCCCCCAAGGCCACTGAGACACAGTCGATCGATACTCTCTCTCTCTCTCTTGCATTCGCTTGCTATCAGTGATGACCACACCCTGCAACCGGATTTCTAATGTTAGCACGAAAATATACCTCAGAATAAGGGAATAACAGGGAAAATAGATGATAACTGAAGGAGAGGAGGAAAGTGGGGAAGGAGGGGAGGTAGAGGACAAGAGATTTTGCATGGCCCAGGGGCCCAAAAAAATAAAAATAAATAAACAAAAAATAAAAAATCTATGTCAAAAGTTGATTTTTTTTTTCTATGACTTAAGAGTCTCCCCGCAGTCCGCCGGGGGAACTCTTAAGAGTCTCCCTGCAGTTCCCGGGTTAAGAGGTTTTGGTGAGCAAAGGCGACGAACTTCTTAACACTTTCACACTTATGATGCAATTTTGAGCCCCTTAGGGATACTTTAAAGCCTTAGTTACCATCAGGGGTATTTAGAAACCATTAGTTTAGTTACTTCAACCTCTGCAGTTGTCTTTGAGTTAGCTGTGGGCAGAAAACTAATTTTGGAGAGGCAATTATACGAGTGAGAGAACTCTATTTATTATTGCTAATCTGGCAACCTCTGCGTCATAAAAGCGTGAAAGGGTTAAGGTCCAAGGCCTAAAAAAAAAAAACTTTTAAAAGGTCCCAGTAGTACTCAAAACAAAAGAATGTGTGATTAAGTGAGATAACCTCCTACCTCCTATCACTCCACATGTGTCAAAACCCCCTCCTTCCCCCCTCCCCTTCAATTATCACCTAGTTTTCCTCTTATTCCCTTGTTTATCGGTTTATTTTCCATGGCAATATCTCCCACCCGGTTTCACGGTCATCAGGGACGCATAGAGAGAGTGGGGGAAGAGAGAGAGTGTGAGAGAGAGAGACTCAGTCTGCTTCTAGGCTTCGGAGAGGGAGGGTATACGTCGCGTCCGCCTCACATTTCATGACTGGACGCTCGGCAATAATATGCGATTTACACCCCCCAAATGCTATTCCCAGTTGTTTTATTGCTGTTACATGTTTGTATCTTCATATTAAACGTAAAATAGGCGCATATGAGTAACGACGATATTTATTGTAAAATGACAATTTTAGGCCTAATAGTGCCGCCTGGCAGAAGGGTGTTCACTACATACAGCTCGCGCTTAATAGGTTAAAAGATCCCAGTGGCACTCAAAACAAAGGAATATGTGATTCAAGCGCGGTTCCCATACCTCCGTTTGAGACGGACTTACGTCATCAATAATAATATTTATTCAGTTAGCAATTTACAGAGTTGGTACCACATAGTATGTTACAAATATGACATGTACCAGCTTTGCATAATTCCAACTAAGGATAGCCCAATAAGGCCGTTAGGCGTATTTCCATTGGGGTCCTTGTGGGATTAGGTTAGCTGGGGAAAAGGGGAGGATAAAAGAAATAGATACTTTAGAGAAAGTATTTCTAGGGGGTTATTTTAAGATACCTTACATCCTATGGTAAATATCAGTAATCCGTAATCAGTAATCATTTCAGTTTGGTTTGCCTATCTCTTATGTCGTATTTAGTAGTAGACATAAGCTTGGTGCTCCCTTCTCGCAGCTGTCCGGTTCAGGTGTTCCTTCAGGCTACGTCTGAAGGAATACAGTGTTCTCTTTTCACGGACTGACTGGGGTAGGTCGTTCCAGTCTTTGATGGCAGTGAAGAAGAATGTTTGCTTACCCTGTCCTTGGATTCTCGGGAGCTTATAATTAAACATCCTGTTTCTTGTATTATGTCCACTCCTCTCATTTGCTTTAACAAAATCACTCTTAAGATACTCTAGAAAATTTTGAAGGCATTAGTGAGCCTGATTTGTTTGGCCCTGTCAGAGACATTGAGCATACCTAGTAACTGAAGTTGTTCCTGGCCAACATGTGATCTGGGTCCTAGGTTCAGCATGAACCTAACCATTTTATTTTGAGTGACCTGAAGTTTGTGCTGTGCTGATTTAGATGATGCAGAGACCAGGATGACACAGAATAGTCAAAATGACATTGAACAAGCGCTTGGCAAAGGGTCTTTTTGGTCGCCGCTGGCAAGCATCCCACCTGTCTATACAGGTATTTTATACGTGCTCTACACTTACACAGGATAGATTCCAAAATTGTTTCACCTGACAAACTCGAGTCCAGTTTTAGTCAGAGATATTTAACTTGTGACACTGTTGTTATAGGAATATCAGTACAGTTGAACGAGAAACCCACAATGTCTTTCAGTTTGCGTTTTGTCCCACATAAGATGGCTTCCGTTTTGCCCAGGTGAAGAGATAGTCTATTGTCCACTAGCCATTCACTACATGATTCTAGTTCTTTGGAAAGTGAAGCGGCAATACTTATTGGGTCTTTTCCTGAAACCAGAAGCACGCTGTCATCAGCATACAGTAATAATTTACACGAGACGCTCAGTTCCATGTCGTTCACATAACAGAGAAAGAGTAAGGGACCAAGGATGCTTCCCTGTGGGACCCCACAGTTAATTGGCATAGGATCAGATAATATATTATCAATTTTGACTCTTTGTGTTCTACCACTAAGATAAGATTTAAACCAGTTCACAGACCCAATGCCCATTGCTTGTAGTTTATTACATAGGATATCATGGTCTACTGTGTCAAACGCTTTTTGTAGATCAAGAAGAACCATACCGGTGTAGTTACCTTTAGACATTTCTTTACGAATGTGATCTGTTAAGTGGATGAGACAGGAGTCAATCGAGTACATGCATCTGAAACCTGATTGAAACTTATAAAATAGATCATTTTCTTTGAGGTAGTGTTCAATTTGGGTGTATACCGCTCTTTCAAGGATTTTAGATACAATACATAATATGCTAACTGGTCTGTAATTGCCAACTTCTAGTTTATTTCCTTTCTTGAATAGAGGGGTTACAATAGCTTCCTTCAGTTCAGCAGGTACAGTGTTGGTGTTAATTGACAGGTTGATGATGTGGGTTAGGGGACCTGCTATACCAATGGCTCCATCTCGTAGAAATTTGGCAGGAATTTTGTCTGGTCCTGTGCTTTTATGTACATTTAGGTTAGAGAGCTCATCAAAAGTGTATTTTGGTGTAACATTTTGCAATCCAAATGTGTTCGGGTGTATGCCTTTATCTCTGTAGAAATTTCGAAAGGTGGCCGTTGTTGTCGTGTATTTATTGAGAGGTTGCGGTAGGTTCTGTGCAAGTGTGTTTGCTATGGAGGTGAAGAAGGTGTTGAAGTAGGTTGAAATTTAATTGTCGTTTATCGTGGCAAACCTGATCATTAATGTTGAGAGCAATATTGGTGTTCGACGAATCCCTTGGCTTGTTGCTGTAGCCTGTTGTTTTTAGGTGCCTCCATAGTTTCTTTGGGTTATTCTGATATTCCTCTGCCTTATTGTGGAAATAATTAGTTTTCGCTGATTTGATTTTTCTACTTAGTTTATTCCTGGCCCTGTTGAACTCATGTTTCAGACCTTGATCCTGTCTATGTTTCACTAGCCTTTTTAACAGATTGTCTCTGTGTTCCAGATGGTGTAGTATGTCATTGTTGATCCATGGGTCTGACCTTGCTTTAATTCGTATGTCTTTCAGAGGAGCTATTTCGTCTAGGATGTTTGTGATGATGGTTCTGAAGCCAACCCATGCGTCATTTACGTTTGTACTTCCAAACACTGGAGACCAGTCTGTATTCCATAAAATGTCCAGAAATGTTTCTTTGTTGTAGTTTCTGAGTGACCTTGTTTTGATAACCTTGTGATTCTCTAGGGTAATTTTTGTGGTTTTCCGTGTGCAATATGTGACGAAGTGATCACTTATCCTAGTCTGTATAACCCCTGATTGGGATATTTTGTCCTCTCGGTTAGTTTATGTGGTCTAATATTGTGGCAGTGTTCTCAGAGATACGTGTGGGGGTTGTGATGATTTGTATGTGATTGTGCATTGTCAGTATGTGCCTATATTCTCGTACAAGCCTATTATTTCGTTGTTTGTAACACAGGTTAAAATCCCCTAGTATAATGGATTCATTCCGAGGGTCTAGCGATGACAAAGTTCGTTCAAATTTGGTCAAGAATTGTGTGTCGTCTGGTGGCCTATAGCACACCCCAATAGTGATGGGTCTTGTCCTCGGCAGGTGTAGGTCGATCCAGAGCTTCGTGATTTTCTACATGGAGGTCGGTCCTAGTTGTGTGTGTGAGGTTGTTTTTTACATACAGACATACTCCTCCACCTTGCCTATTGCGATCATTCCTAACCATGTTGAAACCTTGAATGTTTATTTCGCCATCATTTATACTTGAATCCAGCCAGGTTTCTGTGATTGCAATTATTGAAGCTTTGGCCAAGTTAACAAGTTTATTTCTGACAATTTATGGTACATTGATCTGGCGTTAATGTGGATAAGATGAAGCCCTTTGTTGGTGAACACTGTATTCATCTTTGATATTGAATGTGTCGTGGCTGGATTCTGAGTTGTTAATACTTGGTTCATTTACATTAATATTCGGTAATGAATGCAAGGCACACATGTTGCATAGGAATTCCCGTTCTTCACTGTTGGTCTTCTTAGAGATGCACTTCATGTGAGCTACAGTTTTACACTTAACACAGTTTAGGATCCTTTGTTTTCTTGTTATGAGTGATTCACATATTTCTCAAATGATTTTAGGACCTTTAATAGCTACTTCCCTACATTTATCGCATTCCACTTCTTTTCTGCTAGTAACGTAAGTATATCGATCGTGTACTGTTTCATTACAACTAGTATACATTGTGAAGTTGTACTCCTTTTGTTGAATCCAATATCGCACACTATACATATTTTCCTGTTACTGTTCATCGTACGTCTGGCGGTGTGGTGATCAGCTGAGCGCCGTGAGCGGCTGCTGGGGGGTGAGCGCGTGAGATGGGGACAGATTGTGGCTCCCCCTTGGCCCCCTCCCACCCCTACCTGTATTTGTTGTTTGATGTTGTCCTTGTTCTTGGCCTTTGTTGCTGCTTTATTGTTGATGTTGTTGCGACTGATCCCTTCTTTTTTAGCTGTTCTGGTTGCATGTTGAGCTATCTGGGTCGCCGATAGTGTTGGGTTGTGTTGTAGTAGGTTTGGTTGATTTGTTGCGCAGTGGCGTCGTGTTGTGGGGGGTGGGGCGTTTCTCATGTCTTTCTTGTTCGTTGCTGTTACTTCATTGTCGATGTGTTTGCTAGAGCTTCCTGCTTTTTTGGGTGTTCTGGATGCATGTTGTATTACTTGGGTCACCGATATCTGTGGTAGTGATGATACAGTTGAGGTTAATGTTGAGTAGGTAGAGTGTTGGCACTGTGCTGGCGGTTGCTCTGCGGTCTTGGTTGGGAGTTGAAGCGTGACGGGAGACTGGGGTGCCTGCTTGCCTAGTTTGTTATAACGAATTTTACTGCTAGGAACTGTTGAAATGTCGGTGTCTGCCTTATTTGTTTGGTGGTGAGTTTTCTTCAACGTTGAAATAGGGCCGGGGTTGGTCTCTACATCTCCGCAGCTAATTAGAGTGGAGCACAATAGGTGTAGCGAGGTTGTGCCAGAGTATTTGCCAAGCCGCGGCGTCTTCCCGATATATGAAATAGAGCAGGCAGGAATGGTGACAGAAATTTCACTTGTGTGAGATTTCTGTGTGACGAGGTCCCTCAATACTTGTTTAGTATTGACCTGGTACGCTACCGGTCCCCTCTGCACCTGTATATCAGCACAGCCCCTCTGGATGTTGAGAAGGATGATACATAGAGAGAGGGCTATGCCCGCACGCCTGATCCCTCCCGCCATCTTATGTGACGTAGGTCCGTTCACGCGTGGGGTCCGGCGAGCGGGAACCGGGGTCTTTTGTTCTCTGTTTCGCACGCTTCCGATGCCGGATCCTGTCCCAAAAAAGTTGACTTGGATTTATCTTTGGACGGACGTCGGAAGACAGTTACATATATTTATGGTGTCCATGATATATTATATTGGCATGTACTAGTCACCAATGAATAGTAGGCCTACACACCCTATAATAATAATAATAATAATAATAATAATAATAGTTCTTAAAGCTAGCGCATGCTAAGCCAGCTAAGGATAGCCCAATAAGGCCGATTAGGCGTATTTCCATTGGGTTCTGTACTACTATCCCATCCCCTTGCTCATGAGGGGCAGTAACGGCTCAGTGCTTGTGAAAAATCTTTAACGTGCCGAGCATGGGCGCAATCCTGGGCCTTCTGGGTGGAAGTCCAAGACGCTATAGTCACCACACCAGCGTCTATAATCTATGCATACACACACAGGATGTACGTATAGTGCGTATTTATAATGTAAACAAGATAAACACTGGCCCTCTCCGCCACGGACACAATGTTGGGCGAGTTCTGAAGTACTGCCAATTTTTATAGCCCAGGAGCAAGGCGAAAAGATAGCCCACATTTTTAAATAGTCTCATATATTTCCATTTTGTGAAGCCAGGGTTGTATAGAAAGTGTAATTTGATAGCTGTGCATGTTGTCACGACGACCAATTATGGATATTGTGTAATATTTATTCCGAAATCAACAAATTTAGGCTTGAAGTACATTGCCTCTTTTGATGCTAGTGCTCGTTAATTTAACTTGGATTTCAGGCTTTTTAAATACTCCCATATTTTGACTGTTTACATAGTGCATATCACAATAAATTGTGTCAACAGTAACACAAAGACGATTAATTTGCCATTTATACTTAAAGTAAGCCCAACTGGGCGATCTAAGAGGTATATAGTGTGGCAACATTGGATTTCACGCTCGTGAAGTTTTAACTCCTGGGAGAGCACACACGGCCAAACGGACCTACGTCATCGATGACGTAGGTCCGTCCCAAACGGAGGTATGGGAACCGCGCTTCAGTGAGACAATTCCCCTCCATACATTCTATCACTCCTCCACATATGCCCCCCCCCCCCTTCCCCTCCCCCTACAATTATCACCTACTTTTCCTCCTATTCCCTTGTTTGTCGGTTTATTTTCCGTGCCAATATCCCGCACCCGGTTTCAAGGTCGAAAGGGAGGTATATAGAGATCGTAATAAGAGAGAGACTTCACTAGCAAGAAGTCATCAGTGTCAATCGATAAGTAAGAAGGGGAGGATGTGTGCCGTGCCGGCTCTCCTCTCATGAATGAACCGGTTGTCAATACTTCGTCTTTTTCACCCCCCAAATACTATTCCCACTTGTTTTATTGCTGTTACATGTTAATATCTTCATATTAAACGTAAAATAGGCGCACATGAATAAGTAATAACGATATTTATCGGATAATGACGATTTACGTCAGGAATAAACCAAAATATGTTCGCATGGCAGGCACTTTCAAATACCATAGCTTCGCCGTTTAAATGTTAAATATCACAAAACCTCTGATTTTGATTATTGGAAGGAAAGTAACATCTGAATCATTATTTTCGCTACATGCTAAGCTATAAATAAATGAAGAGACTGCTCTTCACATTGGACACTCTAGATTCTGTACCATATCGTTAATGAAAAGATAAACGAAATAAGATAAACGAAATAGATGTCCATAAAGGATGGTACTGCCTTGGTGATGTAATGGTTAGAGTGTTTAAAATCTGTATGTGGTAACCCAGGTTCGAATCCCGGTGGATCACATGCTAGCTTTCATTAATTTAATTGGGAGGTGTTTGGTGTTGGAGTGAAATTAATAAAAATAGAATATAAAAAGAGATATGCAAGAACATGAGAGAAGGGAAACTAAAAGGAAAAAAAATAAAGACAATCCCAAGAAACTTTCCTCTCAATCTAATTTACTCTGAACTAGCGCCGATACAAATGCCACTTGAGTTGAAAAAGTAGGTTAATCTTTCGAACACGCAAGTGACGCAGGTAGCACAGACCACAAATCCACAATACGTATTGAGGAGCACTGATTACTGACTGAACGCATCCTTTACCAAAGAAAAACAAATCACACGTGTCTGACAGACACTGTCTGTGTCTATTTAATCACGAGAAATATCGCCTGGTACCATTAACTGGAAGGACTACAAAATATTGGAAAATGGTAACGGGATAAATCTACAGTTATACTACCCCTATTTTGTCGCTATTCTGTTGGTGCTAATGGGTTAATATTATGGTCAATATACAGGAGGCGCTACAATATAGGTAGCAAAATTCTAATGGTAGTTTTGGGTTCCTATCATTGTATACTTCATTTCTATATACTTTTTATCCCCGGGGAAAAAGAAACAAAAATCTTGGGATTTTTTGTTTTGGTCATTAACCTAGCCTAACCAAAAACCCTAACTTAACCTAACCTAATAGCCCCCAAATACATTTAGGTTAGGTTAGGTTAGGTTTTTTGGTTAGGTTAATAAAAAAAAATAGGCCTAGGCCTAGGCCTACAAGAAAAAAATAAAAAACCCAAGATTTTTTTTTTTTTCCCCGGGGAAACAACGTATATAGAAATGAAGCATATGATGATAGGAACCCAAAACTACCATTAGAATTTTGCTACCTATATTGTAGCGCCTCCTGTATATTAACCAATATTATTAGTAGTAGACTTAGTATGGTTTGATGATGCGCGGAAATGTATATTTGACTTGTAATAGATACATTGAAGTATTACAAACCTTCGCGAACCCATAAACAGGGAACGTGAGCTGGGTTTAGAGTTAGACCGTCGCGCACCCATACACAGGGAACGTGAGCTGGGTTTAGACGGGTCGCGAGACAGGTTAGTTTTCGGTTAGGTTAGGTTAGGCTAATAATAAAAATACTAAAATGCGACGGTCCTCGGTATTAAACAACACTGGGAAATTTTGTATTTAGCCTAATAGGCCTACCACGAATTTTCCGAGTGTTTTTTATAAACAAAATTGGTAATTTGCATCAATATATAGGCCTAGTGTTTGTAATTAATTAGAAATCTCGGGAAAACCTATTTTCCCCATTAGGCCTATCGATCAATGTTGAGACACGGTCCCTCCCCGATAGTGATTTGAAAAGACATTAGCCTAACCTAACAACCTTACCTAACCTAACCTAGTATTATGGGTGGGGGCTGCTGCCCCCACACCCCCGCTGGTTGAGTACTAATCCCTTAATAAAAAAATAAAAAAATTGGCTGTCGATTATACGAAGGTGAAAGAAAAGTCGATGAAGTCTATGGTGTTTACTCTGCAATCTTCAGCTTGATAGTACATTGATAACGGGAAAGTACCGTATTGACAACCTTGTTACGAAAATTAAATTTTAGTACCATACTTTTATATTAGGTTTTTCCGAGGGTTTAGTACATTTTCATATGATCTTTAGAGCTATCGATGACTGAAAGTACCGTATTGACAACCTTGTTACGAAAAAGACATTTTAGTACCATACTTTTTTATTAGGTTTTGCCGAGGGTTAAAACAAATTTTCTTATGATCTTTAGAGCATATAGATTCATTATTTATCTTCAAATATATCAACAAAATTTGTGGCATTAAAATAACATTAAACCCAACACTAGCCTAGCCTATCAAATAAAAAAATAAAAAAACAACAACAAATTAGGCCTACCTGAAAAACTCTTATCTGGTTGGTGATAATTTTTTATCAAAATACGTTTTTTTCCAGTTTCCGCGTCTGCTGAACCATCCAAAAACACGCTAAAAGTCGTGTTTTGAAGGGGGGGGGGTAGTATAACTTTAGATTTACCGGTGTGAAGATCCGCGGATTGCTAGGCTAATGATTTTTTGGTAATTAGCCTAGGCCAATAGGGATAAGGCTCGCACCCTTAGCCTATTTGGTAAGAGTTGTGGGACAATATAAAGATCTTGTAATTAAATTCATAGGCCTAGCCGCCTAGCCTACATCGATTTTATCGTGCCCTATAGGTTTCTTATAGGCTACCATGTTCATGTATTTGATTCCTATTATCCTATAGGCCTATGTCTGCCCGTAAAAATGTATTACTGATCCTGAAAAAACCAACTAGCCTAGGCCTATCCTCTATAAGCTATCGCTTACCTCACAAGAGGCGGCCCGTCGCGAGTGTAGCCTCGGCGTCTCGCGTTGGGGAAAATTTGTTTTTTGCCCCCTACTGGTTAAATATATGAGGATTTCATTAAATCCTGGGGGGGGGCTTACCCCCCCTCATTGGCCCCTCATTGGCCCCTCAACATATTTAGTATCCCACGGCAAACGGTTATGGCCAAATAGCCCAATCATTTTTCGCGATTGGAGGGGTCGTGTTTTTAGATTGTTGTTTAGGCAAATTAGGCCTAGCCTAATGGGTAAAAATAAAAATGGTCAGGGTGTCAAACGAAAGCCGAATCCACTATTTTTAGGCCTAGTCTATATTATTGTATATGTAGGCCTAAAGGTATATTTGTGGCTTATAGTTCAAATAGTTCAAATAAATATCTTTAGAAGTGATAATTGGCCAAAACAATGCTATTTCATATTAAGTTTCTTAGCCTATAGGCTATTCCATCTCATAATTATCCAAATCTTCAAACATAATTTCTCCGGTTTGACACCCTGAAAATGGTAAATATGCATTTCCGCCTATTAAGACTATCACACATCATAACACCCTTACACAACTCTAAACTACATAGCCTAGGCCTAAAACAATCCAAACAATTTTTGGTTTAATGTTATTTTAATACCACAAATTTTGTTGATATATTTGAAGATAAATAATGAATCTATATGCTCTAAAGATCATAAGAAAATTTGTTTTAAACCTCAGCAAAACCTAATAAAAAAGTATGGTACTAAAATTTCTTTTTCGCAACAAGGTTGTCAATACGGTACTTTCAGTCATCGATAGCTCTAAAGATCATATGAAAATGTGTTAAACCCTCGGAAAAACCTAATATAAAAGTATGGTACTAAAATTTAATTTTCGTAACAAGGTTGTCAATACGGTACTTTCCCGTTATCAATGTACAATCAAGCTGAAGATTGCAGAGTAAACACCATAAACTTCATCGACTTTTCTTTCACCTTCGTATAATCGACAGCCAATTTTTTTATTTTTTATTAAGGGATTAGTACTCAACCAGCGGGGGTGTGGGGGCAGCAGCCCCCACCCATAATACTAGGTTAGGTTAGGTAAGGTTGTTAGGTTAGGCTAATGTCTTTTCAAATCACTATCGGGGAGCGTGTCTCAACATCGATCGATAGGCCTAATGGGGAAAATAGGTTTTCCCGAGATTTCTAATTAATTACAAACACTATATATTGATGCAAATGAACACTTTTGTTTATAAAAAACACTGAAAATTTGTGGTATTAAAATAACATTTTTCCCAATTTTTTAGCAATTTAATTACAAGATCTTTATTTTTTAGGCTATATTGACCAGATGTTATACATCTCTATTCTCAAGGGGTTAGCTTAAACTTACGAGACGAGAAAAACAAAAAAACGTTCCCGTCAATCCAGTTAGTTTCTGGTGACCTGTCGGTGAATGGCTTAGCCAAATAAGCCATTCCTTGTTATTTTATCAGAATAGGCCTACAATAACTATAAATGTTGTTTCTGTGTTATCTTTAAGCTACACCTCTGCAATATCTGCATGTTTGTCTGTGTGTCTGTGTGAATTTATTCCCTGACTAATTAAGTTAAGATCCACCTTCACTCAATCGAAGAAGAAAACATCTCGAATACATTGTGTCCGAGGAAAAAGTAGAAAGTAGCTACGAGGTGCAGTTGAAAAGGTTTGTCCATCAATACCTTCACCTTCGCCCTTAGATATCAACAAGAACAAGATCTCAAACACTTTTGATGTATTGATAGATAAAAGGGTCTAGGCCGAGTTGGTATTACTGAATGGGCCGAGTTGACAATCAGATGGGCCGAGTTGACAATCACGTGGGCCGAGTTGACATTCACGTGGGCCCGAGTTGACATTAACGTGGGCCCGAGTTGACATTCACGTGGGCCCAAGTTGACAATCACATGGGCCGAGTTGGCCGTTAACCGATAATACATGAGTAGGGGCCTACAGTATAAGGATTCCAAAGACCTACATTGCCCCTCCAGTCCGGTCCAGTAGTGGTTGTGGGATATGTCGGGATGGATGTAGAGTTCAGGCGTACGGTCGTCATTGTTTACATAGGGCGATCGCCGCGGTCGCACTTACGTTCCCGTCTATTTCGACGCTATATTTTCTGCTATTTGCCCCCTGTCATTACTACATGAATACTAGGTTAGGTTAGGTTAAAATAGACGGGGACATGATGGGAAAGGTCCGACGCCACCGTAATGTAAACAAAGATGGCGGTACGCCCGCTCACTACATCCTACCCGATATGTCTTTATCGCGACTCCCGCTGTGTTTTCTTCACTGTTGTGTCAGCTTTGAATATATTATTTTGTTCCGTTTATTCCAAATTAACTTTATGTAGGTTTTGATTTCTTCAACGTTGGTGTTTTGTTTCTTCTCGAAGTTAGAATTCTTCCAAGCAGGGCTCCGGTGTCTTCTTGGTAGGGTTGCTAAAGTTGATAAAGTCCTCTGATGTCGCTGTAATAATGAATAAATAATCTATCTATCTATCTATTGCCTGACGCCGCAATCCCCAAAGGGGTGGCCACGAACGAACCGCCCCCATGCACCTCTGTCCCCAGTCAGTCGACGCCCCTCCTCCCAACCAGCACCGCCTTCATTCATATACTTCCTCAGTCCTCACTCCATCCTTCCACCTCTCCTTCGGTGCACCTCTCCCTCTCTGTCCTTCCACCTCGCTCTCGTACACCCTCTTAGTCAATCTCTCGCTTTCCATACGTTCCATATGGCCGAACCATCTCAAGTTGTTCCTTTTCACACTTTCCAGCACATCTACCTCCACACCACACCTCCTTCTTACTTCCTCATTCGTCTGTCTATCCCTCCATGTAACTCCGCACGCACTTCTCAAGTAATTAATTTCCACCGCTCTCACTCTTGGTCTAAGTCTCTTCCCGAACGTCCATGCTTCGCTTCCGTAAGTTAGTGTCGGGATTACCACACTGTCATGCAAGGACTTCTTCACTTCCATACTGACCACCCTATTTCTTGTTACTGCTTTCAACGTTCCTCCAACCCTCTTCCCCTGTTGCACCCTCTCCCGCACCTCCTCATTCACAGTCCCATCTTTACTCAACACACTGCCCAGATACTTAAAAGAGCTGACGATCTCCATAGCCTGACCGTTCAACTTCACCTCACACTCTGTGACTTCACCCCTTTCGAATACCATAACCTTGCTTTTCCCCGCATTTACCTTCAAATTCCGTTTTTTGCACACTGTTCCAAACTCATTTACCAAACCCTGCAGCTCCCATTCATTATCAGAACTGTATCATCCGCAAACAGCAGTATAGGCAGCTTCCACTCATTTCCCTCCCTTTTCAGCGATACACCAACATCCACTGCTCTTCATAGTATTTCTTTCATGACTCCATCCATATATACAGTAAACAACACGTACTGCCGCCTTTGCACCCTCATACATACTCTTCACTGCTTTCAGCAACTTGCCATCTACTCCGTATATTCTAAGTACTTTCCACAAACCTTCTCTATCCACTCTGTCATAGGCCTTCTCCAAGTCCATAAAGGCAACATACACCTTTTGTTTCTTCTCCAGACTCCAGATATTTCTCCACAACACAATTCAGGGTAAAAATCTGATCTACACATCCTCTTCCCTTCCTAAAACCTCCCTGCTCGTCGCCTATCCATGTCTCCGTTCTCACTCTCACTCTCTCAATCACTACCCTACTGTATACCTTCCCTACTACACTTAGAAGACATATTCCTCGGTGGTTACCACACACTCCTCTTTCCCCTTTGCCCTTATATAGGGGGACTATTATGCCAGTCTTCCAGTCATCGGGTGCACTCCCCTTCTCCCATGCTAGTTTGCACATTTTCCATACCCATTCGATCACTATCTCACCACCATACCTCAACATTTCCCCACACACTCCATCTGTTCCTGGTGCTTTCCCCAACTTCACTCTTTTCATCGCTTCCCACACTTCTGACCTGATCCCCACCTCCTCCTCCACTACTTCTCTTCTTCTCCCTCCCATACCATATCCAACTATGTTTGCTGGCTCTTCATTCCTTACATTTAGCAACTCGTTGAAGTACTCCCTCCATCTTTCGACTCTCTCTTGCTTCTCGGCTAGCATTCTCCCATTCTTATCTTTCACACCCTTACTGTTTCCCTTGCTACCTTCCCTAACTTTCTTGACTTCTTTCCAGAACAGTTTCTTACTCTCCCTCCATTTTACACTCGGATTCCTTCCAAATTCCTCATCTACTCTTCTCTTACTTTCCTTCACTACTCTCTTCACCACCCTCTTTCTCTCCACGTACCTCGCTCGTTTCTGTAATAATAAATTGTGTATAATAAGGCTGCGAGCCTATTCCCTATAATTATCATTAGTATTTTCGGTATGATTAGGAGTAGTAGGCTTACCTGGTAGAGCCACAACTTTGAATCGTGTATCCCACATTGGAATTATAACTAAACCCATGAAAACACTCATTTATCAAAATCTGGAGGAAAAAACATGAAAAATAAGGGTGCGAGCCTATTCCCTATAATTACCGTTTACATAGTTGCACAGTGGTGATGGGCTGGTCTATCAGAGTGAGAACTGAGCGATCTCTGCCATACCCATAGCTTACTCTGACTGTTCCTTTTACTTATATTTTCTAGATCTCAAGTGACGGCGTCTCTTCCGTGGATTGACCTCCCAATCTACCAAGATTGGAAGCCAAAGCGTCATATTTTTCCTTTGCCCCTAAACTTTCTCTTCATAATTGCTGAGGGGCACAGGGCCCTGGGTGGGGCTTTGGTTTCCCGGGCGTTTCTGCACCCTCCTCAGCTCCCCGCCATGGAGTGGCTTCGGTCACCTAGGCTTTATTGTGGTCGGCAGGGAGGTTCTGTGGGGGCGCTCGGTTATGGTTTTGGCCTTGCTCGGGGCCTTGGAGCTGTTCGCCAGGCAGCTTGGGGAACAACAACAACAACATAGTTGCATGCTCGCAGTTAGCCTACATTTGCGTCTAATTTGACTGCTGTTATATGCCCCTGCTGGTAATATATACAGTATACCGGTAATGGGAAAATATTACCGAAACTAGGCCTTCCACTAATTTTTCCATTGTTTTGTTTTTTGGTTTTAGGTAGTTTTCATCTAGGCCTATATACAGTAGTTTAAATGGTAAGATACTGTGTAGTGAGTGGGGAGAACTGTTTTTAAGATGCCTACAGTATTTACTAAGAAACATTGAACATTATCTTTGACCTAACCTAATCTATTCGGCTATATTAGTGGACTATTTATGAATGTAAAATGTAAAAATATATTGTAATATTACCAAATTATTGAAATATAAGTAGTGTACAGGTCTCCCCGCTACACAGGATTATACAGTACCATTTAAATTAGTTACAATCCCCAGAAACGTTTTTTTTCATCATTAGGCCTATCCAACGATCTTGAAACACTCAGATGTAGACCTATGTCATTTACAGAGTAATAAAAAAAAAAAAAAAAATCCTTGGGATACAGGATGGGTTGAGGCCTTCAGGGGCTCGTCCCCCATGACTTATTGAAATCAGCATCTAGTGTCAGGGTGGAAACATTCAGAATCCTGACAGTAACTCTCCGACTAAGGCAAGTGATATACTGTACTGATGTGTGTCGCCGCTGTCGCGTGATCTGGAGGGGGTTGCGGGAGATGGTGGGGGGGGGAGTAAGGAGAGGCTTGGGGGGGGGGGGGGGTAGGGGCTGGGGATAGAGCCTAATTTATCACTAGGCCAATAGGGCCCGCATAAAATTTGATTGCTTGGTGCGAAACACCAACGCCATATGACGTCACCCAGGATTATAGGACAAAACACTTATAACGCCATTGGCGTCACCCGGGTTTTAAGGATTAATTTGTGTATTTGCACCTAAACACTTGAGTGTGTATGTTTAGTTACCTTTCTTCAAATTAATAATGATATGCATATTTTGTGTTTTAGAGCGAGTTTAGCCTGAGGCGACAGGCAAGGCTGCGTCGGGAGTATCTCTATCGTAAAAGTATTCAGGATCGCAACGCAGCTGCCCAACAAAGAAGAGACACGATCAAATCCTCTATACAAGGTGAGTAGTATATTGTATTCTAAGATATCCGTAGTTCTTGGATCAAGTAAGGTATAGACCATCTCGTGACTGACATTATTTTGGTTACAGGGTGTCAAACGAGAAACTATTCTGGGTGATAACAAATTCCCTTCATTTTAGTCATTATTAGGTGTACAAATTTAAAGTTATGTAAAGTTGTTGTTGTTCCCCAGGCTGCCTGCCGAAGAGCCCCAAGGCCCCGAGCAAGGCCAAGGCCATAACCGAGCTCCCCCACAGAACCCTCCCTGCCTACCACAATAAAGCCTGGGTGACCGAAACCACTCCATGGCGGGGAGCTGAGGAGGGTGCGGAAACGCCCGGGAAACCAATGCCCCATCCAGGGCCCTGTGCCCCTCGGCAATTATGAAGAGAAAGTTGAGGGGCAAAGGAGAAATGTGACGCTTTGTCTTCCAATCTTGGTAGGTTGGGAGGTCAATCCATGGAAGAGACGCCGTCACGTGAGATCTAGAAAATATATAAGTAAAAGGAACAGTCAGAGTAAGCTATGGGTATGGCAGAGATCGCTCAGTTCTCACTCTGATAGACCAGCCCATCACCACAGTGTATATTACTGTTGTTCTGATTGTCTCTGAATATGGTGAAATAGACTAAATTATGTCATTTCTGGCTAATTTTCCTGTACTGTACTGTATTTCCATTTAACTCTCAATCCAGTCCCAAAACAATATTACCCCGGTTTGACCCCATGTTTTTGTATCATGGTATAATTAATATAATGGTATAATTAATATAGGGGGGGGGGGGCTTTGCCCCCCCTCCCTCCCTCCATGACATATTGTCATCATCATATATATTGCCAGCAGGGGGCAAATAACCAAGAAAATCGCTGTCAATAGATGCAAACTTAACCACGGCATGTAAACATGGCGGGGGCGGCAATCATGTTCCCGTCTATTTTGAATGCCATTTGATAACAATAATATGTTGAGGGGGGCATTGTCCCCCCTCACCATGACATATTGTCATCATCATATATATTGCCAGCAGGGGGCAAATAACCGAAAAAATCATGGTCAAAGTAGACGCGAAGTTAACCGCGGCGATCGCCCTATGTAAACATGACGACCGTACGCCCGGAATCTACATTCATCCCAGGATCTGTGGTAGTTAAAAGGGTTTGTTGAGACATATTGAAGCCTTATTGTTGCTAGAGGTCCTTCCTAAGCTACATAAAATTGTCTAATAGTTGCCAGCATATGATAAAAAGGACGTCTCTGGTACTGTATGGGTTAACACTTTGGCGTGCCGATGACATTATTTTCGTCAGCCGATTCCCAACCGTAGACATGCCGATGACGTTATTTTCGTCATCCACTTCGTAGCCGTTCCGATGACGTTATTTTCGTCATCCGCTTCCCAACCGTAGCCGTGCCGATGACTTTATTTTCGTCATGCACATAGAACGAAGCCATACTCCTATTATTCATACAACTTATGGGCTAATATGAACAAATGTGAGTTTAAATTTTAAGATGATTAAAGAAAATATATATGTACGCGCATGTTCTACTTTCCCTCTTCTTCCTCGATATATCAGTGTTATATTCAGTGTACAATGCACATATAATTATCAAACAATCATACCTTAATATTTATGGAGTAAAATGAATGATATATGACCAAAAATATCGTCACAAAAGAAAAGAACTGTAAACATTTATACAAGGTCACTATGAACGGTAGCCAGCCCAAGCTGGAGTACTAAGGTGGGCGAGCGTTTTACTATACCGTGCGGCTTAGTACTGGGTAAGTGGGAGGTGGAGAGCGCGGCTCACTTCCTCGGTAGGCGGGAGAGGGTAGGCCAGGCACGCGAAAGTGTTAAGGGGAGCGTCCGTCATGGCCCAAACTGGTGTGGATTGGAAAATCTGAAATTGAGATTTTTATTGCAGCAGTGATGGGAACACTGTAGGAGTGATGTGGCAAAGTTTTAGACTCGTAAAATAAAAAATACCCTAAATACAGGGTCCCCCCCCCCCGCACTCACGGCGTATATGTGGTATGAACGATAGTAACCAATACATTCGCATTATTATGCACAAATATAGACAAATTACAGTCAACAGAGCTATCTGGCACCTCAACTGAACCTAGGAGTACAAAGGAAATCAAGCAACAACAGATCTAGTGACCCTTCTAGGTTGCTTGTCCTCCAAAACACTGAGGATCAAGTGTCCAAACAGTGGTTTAGAGTGGGTAAGGGAACATTGGAAAGGGAATTACTGCCCTGGAACTAATGTCCGTGGCAGGATTAGGAAGTTAGTAGGGGACAGATGGGTTAGTAACTGAGGGGGGGATAAAATAAAGTTATTCATTTACAAACGCAGTCAGTCGCGGGTTTGAAGCGAGATATTTGTCTAGGCGGAGTTTAAATGAATCAACGGTGATGCAGTCTATAACACTCACTAATAGGAGAGTGAGGGTGAGTCCCTAGACCTCATCATCTAAGCCATCATCATCATCCAGATGCCAAGACATGCACAAACATATTATATATTCAACACTAAACAGATCTAACCCATCCAAACCAACCCTAACACAACCTAGAGTAATAGAAAATGGCCTAACTTGGCATAAATGAGGTGCGCGGTTCATGATGCCATTGGCGCCAAATGAATAAAATACCTTTTGGGGGGTCCAGGTGGCATATTATTCACTTAGACTTAGTAAATTGCACTGGATTTTAGTGCCAAAGCATGTATCAAATCAATCAAGAGCCAACAGTTGCAATAAATCGTCAATTTGAGAGAGGAATCGTTGGGTAATGGATAAATTTAGTTTTTCGCCTTTTTCTCAAAACTATAGTTACTCGAAAAAAAATCCCTATAAAAAGTGTATTTTAGATTCAATTTTTAATAAATAAGATATCATTGGAAAGAGGAGACAAAATTCAATACAGTATACAGTACTGTATATTTGTGACAGATTTTTGATACACCAATACAATTTTTGACAGGAGGCTTGCAACCTTTCAAAAAAAATTATTAGCAGAAAAACTATAGGGTGTATCAAAAATCTGTCACTTTTTTTGCATTTGTTCTCCTCTTGCCAATGATATCTTACTTATTAAAATTGGATCAAAAATAAAAAAGTTTTAGCAGTTTTAAAATTTGGCAAAAAATTTGAAAATCTGAGGTAGCAAAAAACCTATTGGTCCGATTTTATTCATTTTTGGATATGTTGTTCCTAGAAGTGGTATCTATCACCTGTATAAAAAATGATCGGACCATTTTGAAAAATATGGCGGACGCTCCCCTTAACCTATCCACGGCGAGACTCCGATTCGTTAAATGTCGTGAGGGGCGAAGCTATTGCATTAATTTCTGACGAAAATTGTCATTATCCGATAAATATCGTTATTACTTATTCATATGCGCCTATTTTATGTTTAATATGAAGATAGTTACATGTTACAACAATAAAACAAGTGGGCATAGTATTTGGGGGCGAGAAACACGAAATATTGCCGAGCGGTTCATTCATGGAGTTGACAGAGAGTGAAACTGCACCCTCCCTTCCCGAGCTCTCGAGCGAGACTGGAGGTAGTGCGGGCTAGTCTCTCTCTCTCTCTCCTCCCTCCTCCCTCCTCCCTCCACACCCCTCCCTTTCGACCTTGAAACCGGGTAGGGAGTTTTGGCGCCATAAATAAACCGATAATCACAGGAATAAGAGAAAAATAGGTGATAATTGAGGGGGGGGGGGGGGAATTTGGACACATGTGGAGGAGTGATACGATGCATGGAGAGGAATTCTCTCACATATTTACACATTCCTTTGTTTTGAGTGAAAGTGGGATGTTTGGAAAGTCTTTTTTTAGGTCATGTCTCATATGAGGACGCTCGCCCTCCTAGGGTTCAGACTCATGAGGATGCTTGCCGTTTATGGGTTAAGAAAGAGCTATGGGAATAATGTGGTGCAAACTGTCTTAATCAATCCCCTTAACTCCAGCAGGTTCTTAATTCCTTAGCTGAGTAAAATCGTCAGATTTAGAAAGAGTAAGATAAAAAATACTTCACTGTACTACATGGGTTAAAGGCTTACAGTAGTGCCACATATAGTGCTACTTAAGAACCCACTGTACTATCACGGTCATTAATTTTGATACTACTTGAAGTCTCCAATTGATTAAACAAATCTCCAAAATGCAAATATCTGGTAAAGAAATAGTTATCTGCACCAGCAACGTCTTGTTAATTTTGTCCTAGCTACAGTATATTTAGACAATTTTCTGCAGCTTAGAAAGGATATGCGGTAGCTAAGAGGATTAATCGAGATGGTCTGTAGCCTTTTAATGGGTAGACATCCTTCCTAGGCTGAATAAAATTGTGTAATAGTTGCCAGAATACAATAAAAAGACATTGCCGGTACAGAAGGGGTTAATGACTGTGACTACAGTTATGAGAGCATGGCTTGGCCTGTGTGCACCCAATGACAGTTTTCCAAGCTGGGTAGAGTCACTGATCTGAAGCACAGTACTAAAAATATGGTGGTTCTGTATGTCAAGCACATTACCTTAGGTTGCCTGCCAGTGCCAAGGCTAATGAGTCTCGTCCACCCACTTCATTCATTCATCCCTTATAACATGCAGGAGAAGAAATTACAGGAGAAGTATGCTTTATCCTTTGTGATATACAAAGGCCCCCTTTCTATACCGTAGTGGTGACCAAAAAGGTTTGTCCAACTTCATCCTAAATTGTCAACGTAATACCATAAGCTGTGTCAACATAGCCACATCACTTCCCTAATTCATTTTATTATAATATTAAAAGTTCTATGCATCTGTTCTTTGTTAAGATCAAAGCTTAATATATTTCCTTTTGTCTTCAGATGGTACAGAAATCCCAACGAATCTACAGGGTAAAGCTCTCGGTCTGCTTGCTGGAGGTGACTGGGACGACGCGGGTCCCCAGCTGGCAGTGGAACTTGGTGGGGAGGCAGCGGGGGGAGGGACAGATATAGATGATGAGTACCGCTGGGCTGGTGTGGAGGACCCTAAGCTCGTTATTACCACCTCCAGGGATCCTTCTTCTAAACTCAAGCAATTTGCCAAGGTGCGATCATTAAGCTTTCTTCATTATCTGTAAAACCTGATACCGCTATTATATTTAATTTTAGGTTTAATGGTTAGGTGTTCTAGATTGGATAAATTGTATAAATTTGCCAAGGTGAGATGATTAAGCATTCCTCATTATCTGAAAGACCTGATACTATGTCTAATCATAATCGGCTTTCAGATTAAGTTTGGTATACTGTGCTACTTCTAGGTTTGATAAGTAAGCATTCTAGATTAGTTATAAAATCTGGTAACATACAGCATTTTTACTTGTCACTAATCAATATTGGCTAGTATTGTTTTTTTGTTTTTTTGTTTTTTTTTCCTTCAATAAAAACACCAATTCCAAAACACTACAGTAGTAGATTCAAGTTCCTTGGTAGCAAGCTACTGTAGTATAGGGAGTTTTTGAGTTCATAAATCCTGTAGCCAAGTTCAAAATTAGCCAGAGTGGGGTGAAAGATGTATGTATGTACAGTAGGGTCCCGCATAAAACGAGTATATGGTCGATAAACGAGGGCGTTTTATGCAATTTCGTTTTATGTGAACACAGCATTTTGGTGGCGCAATATCGTCAATGTTCACTGTAAGCGAAAATGTTCGTACAAAGCGAACGATATTTCGTACGTTTTGTACGATATTTCGGCGCTCTATATGAAAACTCCTCGGATTTGCCCCACTTTGGCGGCGGACTCGTTTTATGTGATCACATTCGTTCTGATCGAAAATTAAATATTAATATTTTAGGTCGGTCGTTTTAATCGAGACTCGTTTTATGCGAACACGTTTTATGCGGGACCCTACTGTATATACATGGGCATGATTATACAAAATTATTATGATTTTATTTTGATTATCATCCGTAATAATTTTTGATTATGATTATATTATGATTACTTGTTTTTTCCTTTTTATGATTATGATTTGATTATGATTATTTCGCTTTATGTGTTTTTGATTATGATTAGATTTTTTCTATTATTGCTTGATTATGATTAGATTATGATTATAATCACATTTTATTGTGATTATTTGTACACAGTAATGATTATTATTATGGTAATTTTTTTGTTCAGTTGTACATTAGTCAACAGTGTTTTTTATTGCAATTGACACTAGCTTAAAGGAAACTACATCTAATTGGTGCATTTTGCTTCTTTATATTTGAGTAATATAAATAACTACACTGTATTTAAATCACTTATAAACTATTGTTATAAAACAAAACTGTACATGCTTTGTATGTAGGCCTATTTGACTGATATATCAAGGGAGACAAACATGTACAAACATGTTAGTTAGTGTCATGCTTTGCAAACATGCTTGGACCTGGAACATATATATGTATGAAATTGGCTAATTTATTTAGGAGAAATAGAATTGCTACATGGAAAATACAATGAAATAATCACAATAATCACATTTTAATCATTGATTATTATGAAGAAAAATATGATTATGATTTGATTATGATTAAATCTGCAGCTTCATATTTGATTATGATTTGATTATGATTATACCTGTTGCTTAACTTTTGATTATGATTATACCTGTTGCTTAACTTTTGATTATGATTTTTTTTATTAATAATCATAATCATGCCCATGTCAGGCACATAGCTGGGGGATGGCCTACTCGAGACAGAGCCAGAACAGGGACAACATAACACAACATAACACAACATAAAAAACAAGATATATATTCACACACATCTAGGTCGCCCAGGAGAAGACTCAGAGACCAAGGATCACTAGTGGCCTCCAGCATTTCCCCAGTCCCAGACCTCCTGGAGAGGTTCCGGTCTCAGCAGGCAGATACGCAGCGGAGCACACCACGATGACCGCCCACCTCACATCCAGGCATGACCCTTCATATACATACCGGCTCACCGGGCCAGGTGCCTGACTGACTATTATCTAGTCCAACTGGCACCCAACCCCCTCTCCCAACGACCGCATTATCACTCATCTATTCACAAGCATCTTCATTCATTCCTATATATTACCACTTCTCTTGCTTGTTCTACAGTCATCTCTTTATCTTCTAACGCTGGTACTACACAATCTCTCCAACTCAACGGAGTCTTCCTACCCCTCTACATCCCCTTGTATCTGACTCATATACTCTCTTTGTAAGCTTTTCTTCTCCCATTCGCTCAACATGTCCATACCAGCACAGCACCCTTCTATCCACTCTGGCCGACAAAGGTTCCTGCTGTCCCACTCTCCTACGTACCTTTTCATTTCTCAATATGTCTCTACGAGTCATTCCACATTTACTCCTCAAGCAAACTCATCTCCATCACATCCAGCTTTCTTCTCTCGTTTGCCTTCAGAGCCCATGTCTCAGCCCCATACATCACTGTTGGTATAACTATCCCTTGATACATTGAACTTTTAGCTTTCATTCCGAGATTTCTTACCTTCCACATACTTCCCATTGCTCCAAAAAAAATCTTTCCTACACATACTGTCTGTTTTACCTCCATTTCCACACCTGTGTCCTTGCTTATCACTCCTCCCAGATTTTTAAAACACTCTACAAGTAAGATGCTAACAGTATTTGCCGTGGCTAGCAAAATCGCCTTCAAGATGGCATTTTGGCGTTATTTTTATTTTACAGTCTAAATTTAGCATATTGGTTACGTTACTGTATGGTAAGTTAGTTGAGCTGTCTCTCATTTGTGACAGGAAGTGAAGCTTTAATTCCCAAACTCTAAAGGTGTGAACATAATTATGTAACTACAGTACTGTACTAAAATAATGTCCACGTAACAATGTCTTTGCACTGTTGTTGTTGTTGCTGTTCCCCTGGCTGTCTGGCCGAGCAGCCCCAAGGTCCTGAGCAAGGCCAAGGCCATTACCGAGCATACCCACAAAACCCTCCCTGCTTACCACTAATAAAGCCCAGGTGACCGAAGCCACTCCAAGGCGGGAAGCTGAGGAGGGTGCGGAAACGCCTGGGAAACCAAAGCCCCACCCAAGGCCCTGTGACCCTCAGCAATTATGAAGGGAAAGTTGAGGGGCAAAGGAAAAATGTGACGCTTTGGCTCCCAATCTAGGGGAGGTCAATCCACGGAAGAGACACCGTCACTTGAGATCTAGAAAATATATAAGTAAAAGGAACAGTCAGAGTAAGTTATTGGTATGGCAGAGAGCGCACTCTGATAGACCAGCCCATCACCACATGACTAGAACCCAATCCTCTCAGCATCAGCTAGGAAAGGCCCTAGAAAGCCGCCTATTGCGGGGGGATAGCTCCCCTATTTCAACCCCTTTTGGGGTTGGGCACCCATCTTTGCACTGTAATCTACTGTAGTATATATATATTGTTTTGTTATAAATTAATTAGCCTTCCCTCTTTACTTTTACAGGAAATAAAGCTTCTGTTCCCCAACTCTCAACGCCTGAACAGAGGAAACTACGAGAACAAACAGCTGGTAGAGGCTTGCCGGTCCAATGGTGTCACAGACTTTATTGTTTTACATGAAACCAGGTCAGATAACCATCTCCGTATAAGAAATTATGGGAAGGATGTATGGGCGTACGGTCAGGTTTACACTGAGCAATGGTTACATTCCCGTCCATTTTTTATTTATTAATTTATTTTGTTTTCCTATTATTTGACCCTTGCTGGCAATATATATGATGATGACAATAAGTCATAGAGGGGAGGGGGACAAATCCCCCTCTCAACCTATTATTGTATCCCACGGTAATCAAAATAGACGGGAACATGATCGCTAGTGTGCAAGTAATGTAAACAAGGGCGGTGCGCCCGAATACTACATCCTTACCAATACTGTTACTCTAATAAATAATGTAAAATATATGTATGGTACAATTTAGACAACTTCCATGCAGGATGCAGCATCAATTAAATGAAAATCAGCATCAGCTAAAAAGATACATTGCTTCAGTATTTGTGGTATAATGATAAAAAAAAATACAAATAAAAAGCTATAAGACTGAATTATTATGTTCTCTCCACCAACCAACTTTACTCCTAAACTCGATTAATGAAATTAACAAACACATGTGGCAGTCCGGGGATTCGAACCTAGGATGCTCACATCGAAAATCAACACACTTATGCATTGCACCACGAAGACAGTTTCTGTTGATTATGCTAATTTTCTTAATATTATTGGTGGTTGTGCCCTGCCTGAACCTGTTTGAATGATCCCAACTCTTATGTAAACATCCTTGAAGGTGAAGGTGAGTGAGTTGGATGGTTCTGTCTGTCTATCGACATACGCCTTGATCACCGAGGGGGTGACCACGAATTAATCGCCCCTCTGCACCTGTCATCATTCAGCCTCTTAAATCCATCTCAATCTGCCTCTCCCTCTCTGCTCTTATGCCTCACTTGCCATAAGGACAAGAGACTAAAACTGCACGTATGTGTGGAGCACTCCGTCTTTAAAGTGTATGTACAGTATGTATGTTTCAATATGGTGCAGTTTTTAATGCCATGCACTCCCTTGATGAACATCAGGGCTAGGGGCGTGTCTTTGTTACAAGTAACAAGGGAAATAATGTGGACAGTTGCCACAAATCACTAGACCGAGTTGTCTAGACCCTGACGTCTACCAATAACAGGGAAGGAGTGGTATTCCAATGGCCCTTGGTTCGAATCCTGATCTATCAATGGGAAGATATTATTGGGATTGAATTTGTGCTGTACCTAGTATTAGTGCATTACCACAAAGCTCACCGAAATGCCAAAAAAATACCCTCATTGTTCCCTGATTAAATAGCCCAGTATGAATATTCCCATATTCAAAATATGCTACGGGGGAGCAATGCCTAATGAGTTAACTGCTCCATAGGTGGCGTTTTGAGAGGAGGGTCCGAGTCTAGGGGGTGAGACAGTGAAGCACAAAAGGCAAAACAGCTTCAGAGATGGGGCTGCTTCGAGTCGTGAGTGGAGCTCTAAGTGCTTCACATTTCTCACTCCCTAGACTGGAACAAGACCTCACGGGCTTCACCGTGTTGAGCGGTTGGATGTACAGGCTTTCAGCCTATGCCCGAGAGGGAGTACAATACTGTATGTTGAAATATATTAAAAAAAACATGGAATGAGATCAAACTGCCGACCCTTCGATCAGCAGCCAGGCGCTCTACTTTTAATCATTGTTTTACTCTTTGTACACGCCACATGACCGAACCACCTCAAGGTGTTCCTCTTCTCTTTAGTACATCCACACCCTCACCATTCGCTCTCATACTTCCTTATTCGTCTGTCAACTCTCCAAGTGACTACACGCACTTCTTAAATACTCGTTTCCACTCCTCTCCCTCTTGATTTATTTGGATGGTTGCACTTCAGTAAAGAGTGGTGAATGGTCATGCATTGTAAACTAGAAGGGTGTGGGTCAAGGGACAATTTGGTTTTATGACTGGCATGAATACAGAAATATGTTCATGCAATTGCTTGTTTTGGCCAAGTTATCACTCACAGAGACATACTGTAGTAAGAACTGTAAACAAAACAAAATAATTGTATACAGTATTAAATAATAACTAAAGAAAGGGACTCAAATTTAGGATTGGTTATAAATAGTATATATATTTAATAATAATGTACAGTACTGTATATATGTATATACTAAGGCACCTACCCCATAGCTGGGGGTGGCCGACTTGAGACAGAGCCCGAATAGGGATGTGTTTGATGTTGGTAGTGAGATTAACCCATCAGACCCGAATGGCCTCTGAGGCGCCTACGGGTTAATCTAAGGCTTAAAATCACTTAAAACTGCACTAGTGAAAGTTTTGTTGTCTTGGCGGGTAATCCGTATAACCAACAACAACAAGAACACACAGCCAGCCAGTCATATAACTCATGCTGCTTGCAAACAAGCCTTACGAAAGCTTGTATTGATTTTCCTGAGTCCCAAACAATGCTTGAAAGCAGACGACAGTGACTTAGGAATGGTTGTAATGGTGAAATATATCAGTAACCAATTATCAATATACTGTAATCAATATTATTACATAATACACAATAAATAATCCATAATCAATAATAGATTGTTGAACGAATATAAACAAACCGTAGCCGCTGTCGGCAGAGCGGCGCCGCCGCATTCGGACGAATCTCGGAATTCCTGCTTAACTCTCGGTCTTATTTCTCCACTCGCACAATAACCACAAAATGTAGAGTGTTCTAGTCTTCACCCATCGCACGGCAATGCCCATATATGCCCCTGGTATGCATACAAACTTGGTTAGGCCAGTTATTTGCATAGATATGATTACTGTATCTGTAAATGCCGATAATCGGGAGTAAACATCGAATCCTAGGCTTTCGTCCGCCATACTGAGCTATATATATTCATCATAAAAACTGAACCACGTGGTCTAGAGACTTCTAGTTTTCACCAAACGTAAGACAACAACGACAACTGCTGCTGGATATATACATAAGCTAGGTTAGGCCATTTTTATGCGTATAAATAAGCACGCCAAAACACAGAGAATTCAACTAAATAGCCGGGTTCAGGGTTGGCGGGAAGGTTTTAAGCGGCCGAACTCCAAGGGTTAATAAATTAGATTATTATTTCAATACCTAGCAGTCACTTATAATTAACCCCTATATACTGTACATTAATAATACCGGTAACTACAGTTTCCTAACGTGTAAGATTTTCTATTTAAAGGGGGTTTCACACTGGGCCAATTTTCGCCCTTCTACCGCAAAAAACGGAGCTACCACCCATCTCCGGCACAATTATAGCCGTTTGACGGAGCTAGGATGCAGCCCGCACTGGATGGGAAGCAACGTCTATTGACGGAGGTAAATTGTCAGCCTCAATACCCCTGGGGGTAAGGGATTAGAATATGCCCCCCGTGCCTCCTGCGTGTCGTAAGAGGCAACTAAAGAGGTTGGGTCGGTGGGCTCGCGACCCCTACTCGTGAAAAATACTTAAGCAACGAAAAACGAACGAACAGCCTCGGATGCGGACGAACCCTGTGTTGATGAACCCCGACCGATTATGGACAATCTTAGAATAGCAACATGGAATGTGAGAGGCATGAATGATGATACAAAAGAGAGAGAGGTCCTGGAAGTGTTAGTGAATGCCAGGCTAGATGTATGTGGAATGACTGAGACCAAATGGAAGGGTACAGATGTGGGAGTGTGGAGTGAGTGAGGGAGCAGCGAGAGAAGGTGCGTGTTTGTTTGTAAGTAACAAATGGAAGGAGCGTGTAAGAGACTATGGGTCTGTGGGTTCAAGGATTGTGTGGGTGAGAATGACAGTAGGAATACAAACGTGGGTGATTGTGTGTGTGTATGCTCCAACAGAGGATAAACTTATAAGAGAGAAAGAGGAGTTCTGGGTGAATGTGGAGGCGTGCCTGGATAAGTTTGGCAAGAACGAAAGAATATTTCTGATTGGGGATATGAATGGGAAGGTGGGTAATGGGAAAGTTGATAGAGTGGTGGGAGGGTGGGGGGTACCGTCAGGTGAATGGGAATGGTAGTGCACTTGTGGACGTATGTGTGGGGAGGAGGATGTGGATAGCCAACACCTTCTTCCGACACAGAATAATACACAGGTACACATGGAAAGTGGTGCGGAGGATGAAGGATAAGACTGGTGGAACGAAAGGCACTGATTGATTATATGTGTGTGGATGAACGAATGAAGAAATCTGTGCTGGATGCTAGGTTGTATAGGGGTATTGGAGGGGGTCTGTCTGATCATTATGTAGTAGTAGCTAAAATTAGGATACAAAAGAAGTGGGTGAGGAGAGCTGGAGGGAGGCAAGAGGAGGGTGGAAAGGCTACAGGAGGAGGAAATCAGGGAAGAGTACAGGAGAGCAGTAGAAAGACGACTAGGTGGGTTCGACCTGGAAGATATGGAGGAAGTGGAGGAGATGAGCAAGGTGTTTAAGGAAGAGATCTGTGCAGCATGTGAGGAGGTGTGTGGAGTAAGGAGAAGAGGAAGGGGAGTGAAAGGTACAACGTGGTGGACAGAAAAGGTAAAAATAGCTGTGGAAGACAAAAAAAAAGCGTATAGAGAGTGGTTGGGTAGTAGAGGGAATGAAGATTTGGAGAGTCAGAAACAATCAAGGTACGTGGAGAGAAAGAGAGTGGTGAAGGAAAGTAAGAGAAGAGTAGATGAGGAATTTGGAAGAAATCTGAGTGTAAGAAACTGTTCTGGAAAGAAGTCAAGAAAGTTAGGGAAGGTAGCAAGGGAAACAGTAATGGTGTGAAAGATAAGAATGGGAGAATGCTAGCCAAGAAGCAAGAGAGAGTCGAAAGATGGAGGGAGTACAGTACTTCAACGAGTTGCTAAATGTAAAGAATGAAGCGCCAGCAAACATAGATGGATGGGATATGGGAGGGAGAAGAAGGGAGGTGGGGATCAGGAGGTCAGAAGTGTGGGAAGCCATGAAAAGAGTGAAGTTGGGGAAAGCACTAGGAACAGATGGGGTGTGTGGGGAAATGTTGAGGTATGGTGGTGAGATAGTGATCGAATGGGTATGGAAAATGTACAAATTAGCATGGGAGAAGGGGAGTGCACCTGATGACTGGAAGACAGGCATAATAGTCCCTCTATATAAGGGTAAAGGGGAAAAAGGAGTGTGTGGTGACCACCGAGGAATATGTCTTCTAAGCGTAGTAGGGAAGGTGTACAGTAGGGTAGTGATTGAGAGAGTGAGAACGGAGAACGGAGAAATGGATAGGTGGTGAGCAGGGCGGTTTTAGGAAGGGAAGAGGATGTGTAGATCAGATTTTTACCCTGAATTGTGTTGTGGAGATATATCTGGAGAAGCAACAAAAGGTGTATGTTGCCTTTATGGACTTGGAGAAGGTCTATGACAGAGTGGATAGAGAAGGTATGGGGAAAGTACTTAGAATATACGGAGTAGATGGCAAGTTGCTGAAAGCAGTGAAAAGCATGTATGAGGGTGCAAAGGCGGCAGTACTTGTGGAGAATGAGCAGAGCGAGTTCTTTGACCTGAATGTTGGGTTGAAACAGGAGTGTGTGATGTCCCCGTGTTTGTTTACTGAATATATGGATGGAGTCATAAAGAAATACAAGGAAGAGCAATGGATGTTGGTGTATCGCTAATAAGGGAGGGAAAGGAGTGGAAGCTACCTGTACTGATGTTTGCAGATGATAAGTTCTGATGAGCGATAATGAATGGGAGTTGCAGGGTCTGGTAAATGTGTTTGGAACAGTGTGTGAAAAACAGAATTTGAAGGTAAATACGGGGAAGAGCAAGGTTATGGTCTTCGAAAGGGGTGAAGCCACAGAGTGTGAGGTTAAGTTAAACGGTCAGGCTATGGAGATTGTCAGTTCATTTAAGTATCTGAGATTCTGAGCAGTGTGTTGAGTAAAGATGGGACTATGGATGAAAAAGTGCGGGAGAGGGTGTAACAGGGGAAGAGGGTTGTAGAAACGTTGAAAGCAGTAACAAGAAATAGGGTGGTCAGTATGGAAGTGAGAAGTCCTTTCATGACGGTGTGGTAATCTCGACACTGACTTACGGAAGCGAAGCATGGACGTTGGAGAAGAGACTCGGACCAAGAGTGAGAGGGGGGGAAATGAGTTACTAGAGAAGTGTGTGCGGAGTTACATGGAGGGATAGACAGACGAATGAGGAAGTAAGAAGGAGGTGTGGTGTGAAGGTCAATGTGCTGGAAAGTGTGAAAAGGAACCCCTTGAGATGGTTCGGCCATATGGAACGTATGGGAAGTGAGAGAATGACTAAGAGGGTGTACGAGAGCGAGATGGAAGGACAGAGAGGGAGAGATAAACCGAAAGAGAGGTGGAAGGATGGAGTGAGGAAGTATATGGATGAAGGCGGTGCTGGTTGGGAGGAGGGGCGTCGACTGACTGGGGACAGAGGTGCATGGGGCGGTTCGTTCATGGCCACCCCTTCGGGGATCACGGCGTCAGGCAATAGATAGATAGAATACGGCTCGCATTTATTCTCAATGATATCTCAAGTATATAACATCGAAATATATATTTTACTTCAAAATTGTGTTTTGATTGTGAGAAAGGCTGCAGATAGAACATAAACTAGGCAAATTAATACTAAAATAGCTACACCACTTGCAGCTAAATAACCACTGTTTAGTCTTACGCCACGGCAATTGGTACGAATCGAAAACATTCTAAAACCTTTGAAAAGTTCAAAATATTTCCTCATAATACTGTATGCTCCAAATATATTAAAAAAATGCAAACGTGTATATTGAGTCATATTGCAATATAATTGTCGATATAAATCCATATTACTCTACATTATAGGTGAAACAGCATAATATAATGATCGCTTAGTGCCGCGGTAATGACAGGGTGTATATATTGCGAAAAACTTCCTCGTAGCTACTTATATAAGTTTCAAACGCAAAACATAGCAACCTTAGCGTAAGATTGGGTCCTATTACACAAAATTTGTCAATATCAATCCATATTATTCTACAGTTTAGGTGAAACACCACAATATAACAATTGTTTAACCGTGGTAAAGCCTGTACGTGTGTGCTAGGAGCTGCCTGCGCCACTGGCTGTAGACGGAGATCGGAGATCGTAGAAGGGCGAAAATGTGGCCCAGTGTGATACCCACTTAAGTAGTTCACAGGTTACCGGTAAATATTTAAAAAGGTAATACTGTACCTGCCTAAGTTTATGTTATTTAGTGAGAGTATACTGTATTGATCCCCTATATTCAGTCAAGGATTTTTTTTTTTTTTTTTTTTTTTTTTTTTTTTTTTTTTTTTTTTTTTTTTACGATGTAGGCATTTGTCACGAATTGCTATGTCAAGTTGCCCGGGCTTGACATCTACCAATAACATTTTGACAGAGCAGGTTTGACCTCCTGACCCTGAGTATATTTGAATTTTGTTTTTGTGTGTTCATTGTTTTCTGTTATGTTATCCTTATTCGGGCTCTTGTCTTGAGTTCCCCCCCCCCCAAAAAAAAATAATAATAAAGACAAAAATAAATAAAAAATAAAATAAATAAATAAATAATACTGTAAATAAAAAAGTGGGGATTGGGCCTGAGTATATACATACATACATACAAATGAACAGTAATTAATTGGTGTGATGTTCCATAGAGGCAACCCAGACTGCATGGTGGTGAGTCATCTGCCCAACGGTCCCACGGCCTATTTCACCCTTGCGGACGTGGTAATGAGGCACGACATTCCCAACATCGGCACTATGTCTGAACAGTATCCGCATCTCATCTTCCACAACTTCAAGACTAACTTGGGCTTACGGGTGAGTACATATGCATATATCGATTATTAACCCCATAAATACGATGATGCCTTTTTACCTTTTGTTCTGGCTAACATTAGATGATTTTATGTACTGTAGTTAAGGACTAATATTATTTACTGTAGATGGTTTGATATGTTATTTATCCCACTAAGTTCTACATATAGATTATCTGCTAAAGAAAATTGTCTAATGGTAACCAGAATAAGATGGACAAAATTTCATTGTGCTGAAAAGGTTAAAATAATTTGTCCACTCTTTAATAGCCTTGATTCAATCCCCAGTCATTAATGTAATCCTCCCATGGTCAGCCTCCAAGACAAGAGAATACATTGCAAGTTAACCAGGTGAGGAACACTTAGCACCGTGTTTAAGGGGAAGTATTTGTTTTATTCTGAACCCCCTTCGCCAGGCTGCAGGATAGAATAACAAATGATGAGCTGAGGAGACGTTTAGGTATAAAGAGTACAGTATTAGCGAGGAGAGGCGTATAAGTAGACTGGGATGGTATGGGCATGTGTAGAGAATGGATGAAAAAAATTGGGTGAAAAGATGCAGGTCTGTGATTGTGGAGGGAGCTTCACCAAGGGGTGGACCGAGGAAGACCTGGGATCGGACTATACGTGCCGATCTCAAATCCAAAAACTTGACAAGTGAAGCAGCCCTTAACAGGGTTGCCTGGAACGCCGCCATTAGGACAAGAGACTGAAACTGCACGTATGTGTGGATCACTCGGTCTTAACATTTTATGTATGTATGTATGTATGTTCATGTTTAGCCCCATTAGTTTTCACATTTTACGACTGTCGCTCATTTGTTTGTCAATATTAAGACCCTTTGTGCCATTTAGGTGTAAACAACATTTTGGCAAGCTATAGTGAGCCTGTAATATAGGAGGAAAAGTATACAAATTGATCTCAAAGGGGGGTGTTTGGGATGTGGTTATTAGATTGATAGAGGTCTAGGGAACAAACTAAAATAAATTCATACATGCTATAAAAACAAATAATTAAGAATAAATGGAAACACTAAAATTAACAACAGCAGTATAGGTCTCCCTCGATTTACGATTGGGTTACGTTCCTAAAAATCCGATCTTTTAATAGAAAAATCGTATAGCGAACCTTAAAATTTATGAGGTAAATTGGGATGCGTTCAGGGACCAGCCAAAACACAAACACCTAAAAACCTATAATAATATCGTAATTCGGGGCATCGGATAGTGAGGGAGACCTGTACTAATAATATACCTTAAGGGGAGGTATTTAGTTTGTTCCCTAGACCTCCATCAAGCTTAAAATTACACCCCCTTGAGTCCCTTTCAAGATAAATTTGTACATTTTTCGGTAGAAAAATGTCCCGGCCAAAGGCCGGTTCTTCTTAAATTAAAGGCTCGCTATCGCTCGCCAGGATAAAATCGACACCTGAATGGCACGAAAGGTCTTTATATGGGGTGAAAGTTCTTAAAATCGCTAAACTAAATGGGGCAAACGTTTTATAATATCAAAAGCAATGGGGATAAACATGAGGGAGAAAGGGGTCAAGAAAAAAATCCCTCAAGTGGAGATCTCCCCTTAACCCCTTTAACACTAGGACTCTATTTGTAGTTTATTCTGGCTATCACTAGACAATTCTATTAAGGGGGGTCACCGGCTTTTTTATCTTTCTCTCCTTTTCTCTCTTTCCCTGGCTTGTATCTATTCGGCCTCATTCAGCCAACTGTTTTAAGACGTTTATCCCCATCCAGGTGTCGATTTCTTCCTGGCGAGCGATAGCGAGCCAGCATTGTATGGAGAAATTCGGCTTCGCCGGAGACATTTTTCTATTGAAAAATTTACAAATTTAGCTTGCTGTCAAAACAAAAATATATACAGTATATGCTAGCTCGCTACCGCTCGCCAGGAAAATATTGACACCTGAATGGAAGTCAATGTCTTCAAACAGTAGGCTGAATGGGACCGAATGGATACAAGCCCAAGAGAGAGGGAGAGAAAGATAAAAAAAAGCGAGGTGGGCTCCCTTAATCTTATCAAGTATGTATGTATATACACACGACTAGCACATACCTTATCAAGTGGATAATTGTAAGATATTCTAGTTTTATTAATTTCACTCCAATACCAAACACCTCCCAAAGAAATTAATGAAGGTAAGCATGTGATCCACCGGGAATTGAACCTGGGTTACCGCATACAGATTTTAAACACTCTAACCATTACACCATCAAGGCAGTTTATATCTAATTCAACCTTATAGCTACCATAGGTCCTTCTTACACTACATAAAGTCCCTAACGATAGCCAGAATATAATTCTCCCTACCAGGAATTCTGCCAGAGACCTCTGGCGGACGCTTCCGAAGTAGCGCCAGAGCTACGTCTGTCGACATAAACAATACAGTAAACCCTCGCTATCTCGGACCTCTAGAAGTCGGAAACCCGGACTACTCGGACTGGCATCGGCCTCTCGGAAAGTTCGCCTTATATCTCGGAAAATTCCGAGATGTAAGGGGAATACTGTACTCCGAGGGCCCACATGGTCTGTCGGACAGGTGTCATATATCTCGGAAAATTCCGAATCTAAGGTCAAATTCCGAGATCTAAGGCTACAGTGAGGTGGAGAAGGACAGTGAAATGGAGAAGGAAAGTGATATTTATAATATATGTCTGCTGGATACTGTACAGGTACTGTACTTTATCTTGAATCAACGTTGTTAGTGATAGGGAAGTCTCCGTTTTCTCTGGTGGCTCGGACTCCCTCTTCCAATTCGGACATTTTCCTCTCTTAAGTCTGACATAAGTCGGACTTCGGACATCTCGGATTTTCGGTCATCTCGGACTGGGTCTCCCCCCAATTAGTCCGAGATAGCGAGGGTTTACTGTACTCAACACCTAGGCTATGCAAAGTTTATCACGATTTCTTATGATTCTGCATGTTTTTACTATATACTAGATGGCTACACTAAGCACTTATATAGTATTGTAGTTGTGGGGGTAATGTGTCAGCTATAGAAATTACGACATATAGCTTATAATTAAGAATTATTGATGGAGAGGGAGGGTGAAGAACTGCGGGATATCGCCAATTAAAGGGCCCAGGTCGCTTACTGTACAAAACAACGTGTCTGGCGCGGCAACTCCAAGAATTTCTGGTAGGGAGAATTAATAGACATCGCACTGAACTGGTTAAGGGGACGTTATTTGATATACGCACTGCCCCAGTATGTAGTCGATTCCGAATCAATAAGGGAGTTTGAAAGTCTATCTATCTATCTATCTATTGCCTGACGCCGTGATCCCCGAAGGGGTGGCCACGAACGAACCGCCCCCATGCACCTCTGTCCCCAGTCAGTCGACGCCCCTCCCCCCAACCAGCACCACCTTCGTTCATGTACTTCCTCACTCCATCCTTCCACCTCATATTCGGTCTACCTCTCCCCCTCTGTCCCTCCACCTCGCTCTCATACACCCTCTTAGTCATTCTCTCGCTTTCCATACGTTCCATATGGCCGAACCATCTCAAGTTGTTCCTTTTCACACTTTCCAGCACATCTACCTCCACACCACACCTCCTTCTTACTTCCTCATTAGTCTGTCTATCCCTCCATGTAACTCCGCACGCACTCCTTAAGTAATTCATTTCCACTGCTCTCACTCTTGGTCTGAGTCTCTCAACCAACGTCCATGCTTCGCTTCCGTAAGTCAGTGTCGGGATTACCACACTGTCATGCAAGGACTTCTTCACTTCCATACTGACCACCCTATTTCTTGTTACTGCTTTTAGCGTTCCTACAACCCTCTTCCCCTGTTGTACCCTCTCCCGCACCTCTTCATCCATAGTCCCATCTTTACTCAACACACTGCCCAGATACTTAAAAGAGTTGACGATCTCCATAGCCTGACCGTTCAGCTTCACCTCACACTCTGTGACTTCACCCCTTTCGAAGACCATAACCTTGCTCTTCCCCGTATTTACCTTCAAATTCCGTTTTTCGCACACTGTTCCAAACTCATTTACCAGACCCTGCAACTCCCATTCATTATCACTCATCAGAACTGTATCATCCGCAAACAGCAGTATAGGTAGCTTCCACTCAATTCCCTCCCTTTTCAGCGATACACCAACATCCACTGCTCTTGATAGTATTTCTTTCATAACTCCATCCATATATACAGTAAACAACCACGGGGACATCACACACCCCTGTTTCAAACCAACATTCAGGTCAAAGAACTCGCTCTGCTCACTCTCCACACGTACTGCCGCCTTTGCACCCTCATACATGCTCTTCCCTGCTTTCAGCAACTTGCCCTCTACTCCGTATATTCTAAGTACTTTCCACAAACCTTCTCTATCCACTCTGTCATAGGCCTTCTCCAAGTCCATAAAGGCAACATACACCTTTTGTTTCTTCTCCAGATACTTCTCCACAACACAATTCAGGGTAAAAATCTGATCTACACATCCTCTTCCCTTCCTAAAACCTCCCTGCTCGTCGCCTATCCATTTCTCCGTTCTCACTCTCACTCTCTCAATCACTACCCTACTGTATACCTTCCCTACTACGCTTAGAAGACATATTCCTCGGTGGTTACCACACACTCCTCTTTCCCCTTTGCCCTTATATAGGGGGACTATTATGCCAGTCTTCCACTCATCGGGTGCACTCCCCTTCTCCCATGCTAGTTTGCACATTTTCCATACCCATTCTATCACTATCTCACCACCATACCTCAACATTTCCCCACACACTCCATCTGTTCCTGGTGCTTTCCCCAACTTCACCCTTTTCATGGCTTCCCACACTTCTGACCTCCTGATCCCCACCTCCTCCTCCACTACTTCTCTTCTTCTCCCTCCCATACCATATCCAGCTATGTTTGCTGGCTCTTTGAAAGTAATCTTGATAAAGCATGGGGAAGACAAGATTTGAAGTTTGATTATAAAGCAAAAATACAGAATAGTAAAAATGTTGCGTCTGCTGCCGCCGCCGCCAACACCGTAAACGACCGCAGCAGTGCAAGTACTGGTACTGAGCTGGATACACAGGCCTAGTTTGCCTTTTTCCAGAGGATCTATTGTAAGAAACTGTAAGTATATGTATTTCTTCTTATTACCGGTACTGTATATATACTGTACTGTACTCGGGCAAATACCCCACAGCTGGGGGTGGCTGACTCGAGACAGAGCCCGAATAGGGACAACACAACACAACATGGAAACAAAATATAAACAAAATATAAAATTCACACACATCTAGGTCACCCAGGAGAAGACCAATCTATTTATTTTCTTTTGTTACTTATGAATTGTAACATGCCTTTTAAACACATTGCCGAGACACATTGTAAATCATTATACTGTACTATGTGTATTTCCCACACTTCTCAGTAAGCCCACACATTATTGTAAAGATATATACAGTATGTGTAATGTAAGTGCCTCTAAAAATTATTAGAAATTTACTTAAAACTTGAGAAAAATTATATAGCCTATACAATAAAATGGAAAGTAATCAGCATCACCATTTCTAATTCTCTTGTCTACATAATAAATATCTAGGAGGAATGATAAGCAGGGACAGAGGTATGGAAATGGAGGTAAAACAGAGAGTATGTGAAGGAAGGAAAGTTTTCGGAGCATTGGGAAGCATGTGGACGGTGAGAAATCTTGGAATGACAGCTAAAAGTGCAATGTATCAAGGGATAGTTGTACGAACAGTGATGTATGGGTCTGAGAAGATAGGCTCTGAAGGCAAAGGAGAGAAGAAAGCTGGATGTGATGGAGATGAGCTGCTTGAGAAGTATGTGTGGAGTTACTCGTAGAGACAGATTGAGGAATGAAGAGGTACAGTACGTAGGAGAGTGGAGCAGCAGGAACATTTGTCGGCCAGAGTGGACAGAAGGGTGCTGTGCTGGTATGGCCATGTTAAGCGAATGGAAGATGAAAGGCTTACAAAGAGAATATGTGAGTCTGATACAAGGGGAAGTAGAGGGATAGTAAGACCTCCATTGAGATGGAGAAAATGTGTAGTACAAGCGTTGGAACATAGAAGAATTACTATACTGTAGATCAGGCAATAGAATTGGCAATAAATAGGAATGCTAGTGAATAGATGAGTGAAAACGATGTCGTTTGGGAGAGGGGATCGGGCGCCACATAAGCCACTCTATGTAAGGCCTCATAATTGATTTGTAGGTTCCTTGGATATTTTTCTTAATAACAGAAATCAATATAATATACTGTTCTGTAATAAATTGCAGTTCTGTAATCAAGAAACTAAGGGTGTTTTCTTAAATAGGAGAGGGAAGGGAAGATTTTCCTGTAGCCATAAACTTTCAGGTTAACATAAAACTTTGGTACTTCCAGACCGTCAACATTCTGAAGTACCTGTTCCCAGTGCCCAAGACCGACAGCCAGCGTTTGGTGTCCTTCATCAACTGGGATGACTGGATACTGTTCCGCCAACACACACACAAGAAGGTCAACCAGGGTAAGAGCGACGACCTGAAGGAGATCGGACCGCGCTTCAGTATGAAATGTAAGGATTTGGTACATTTTTATAAGGTGGTAATGTATAAGAATGAATGGAGAATGCTTGTGAATAGACAATGATAATGCAATCGTAGGGAGAGGGGACCAGGCGCCAGTCTGGGGTCTGGCTGTCTTGGCTGGGGACACGCCTGGATAACGACAACAGTAAGTTCTCCATTTTCCCATTGAGTTTGACACTTCTGCATGCTTTTAATGCTTATCTATGAAGGTGTAAAGATAGAGTGATATTGGCAAAAGCCCCGAGTCAGGGGTATAGGCGCGTACAATGACAGCCGAAGGCGGATGGTTAAACATAATCATCATCATCATCAATCTGACGTCCCGCTTTCAGAGGAAGCGCCTTAAACATAATATAATAATAACCCCCAATAGTTGTTATTGTTGTCGTTCTCTCGGCTGCCTGGCCGAACAGCCCCCCCCCCAATAGTTTTACCAGATTTTGTTAACCTTTTGTTGTTGTTGCAGTGTACCGCATCATGATGGGGACGCTGGAGCAAGAGTCAGCGGCTGATACAGAGTTTGTGCTGCGACCTTACATGAACACGGCTCACAAGCGCAAGTTCCTCTCCGATGATGATCCATGGTAGTTGGCCTTCTTGGATATATCGCCAGTATCCTCAAGAAACTCTAATGAAATAGTGTTAATAAAATGTTCATGGTAATATGGTGTTTGTGTCCATTCTATTTATGGCTTAAGATATATATTTACTATTCATATTTTTCTGTTATTTTTCATTTATGAACAGGTGATCTGGGGGGGTTTTGATATTATTTTATTTGTATTATTATTATTGTTATTATATGCCTTTACAAGATTCATTAGGTGTAGCTTGAAACATACACAGCAATCTCTCAAACAGGCACCGGCACTAGAACTAATAGAGTTTTCCCATGCTAGAATAAGAAGGGCTATAGAACAAATGAACAGAAGTAAGTCACCGGGACCGGATGGGATACACCCAAGAATCATAAAGGAAGGAGGGGAGATGTTAGTAGAGCCATTGAAAATGTTATTTGAGGTATCGTTTAATACAGGACAAATCCCGATGGACTGGAGAGAGGCGAACATAACAGCTATATTTAAGAAGGGAAAGAGAAATGACCCAGGGAATTATAGACCAGTCAGTTTGACAAGTGTTGTGTGTAAACTAATGGAAACGGTAATTAGAGAAGGAATAATGGATCATATGAGGTCAAACCAACTTTAAAGTGGGAGACAGTTCGGATTCTTGCCGGGGAGGTCGACGGTACTACAGCTAATTAAGGTGGTAGATGATTGGATGCAAATTCTAGAAGATGGTGATGTAATAGACGTGGTATATGGCGATTTTATGAAGGCCTTCGATAAGGTCCCACATAAAAGGTTAATAGAGAAAGTTCGAAGCTATAATATAGGGGAGAAATGTGTGAAATGGATAGAAGCCTTCCTGAAAGATCGGAGACAGAGGGTACTGGTGAATGGAATAGGCTCGGGGTGGAGGGAAATTACAAGTGGGGTACCTCAGGGATCTGTGTTGGGACCACTGCTGTTCGTTATATTTATCAACGACTTACCTGAAGTTATAACTAATGGAAGTGAGGTATACCTGTATGCGGATGACCCTAAGCTGTATAGAAGAGTGAGGAGTAAGGAAGATATGGGTTTGCTTCAAGGAGATGTGGAGGGCATGAAGGGATGGTCTGAACATTGGTTAATGCCTTTTCATCCAAAAAAATGCAAGTACATGCGGATTGGGACCAGCAAGATAGACAAGGTAGGATACAGTATGTATGAAGCGATGGAGGAAGTGAATGCAGAAAAGGATATAGGAGTAGTGATAGACAAGTTAAATTTTTCAGAACATTTAGCGGAAAAGATAAACAAAGCCAATAGAATTGTAGGGCTGATAAGGAGGACATTTGTGTCACTTGACGAAGAAATCTTCAGGAATCTCTATACAGCGCTGGTTAGGCCGCACCTGGAATATGCGAACCAGGTGTGGGCTCCATATATGGTAAAGGATATAGAAGCAGTGGAGAAAGTGCAGAGGAGAGCTAGCAAGCTGGTACCAATGTTGAAGAACGCGGGCTATGAGCAGAGGTTGAGGACACTGGGGCTTCCGACACTGGCATATAGGAGAAAGAGAGGGGATATGATAGAGACTTTTAAGATAGAGTCAGGAAAGTACAACGAGGATGTGTGTGAAGGTATCTTCTTGATGCGGGAGGGAACAAGAACGAGAGGACACTCTAAGAAAATTTACAAAGAAAGAAATAGGCTTGAGAAGGCAAAGAACTCATTTTGTGATAGAGTGGTAAATGAGTGGAACGCACTGCCCCAGTATGTAGTCGATTCCGAATCAATAAGGCAGTTTGAAAGTAATCTTGATAAAGCATGGGGAAGACAAGATTTGAAGTTTGATTATAAAACAAAAATACAGAATAGTAAAAATGTTGCGTCTGCTACCGCCGCCGCCAACACCGTGAACGACCGCAGCAGTGCAAGTACTGGTACTGAGCTGGATACACAGGCATAGTTTGCCTTTTTCCAGAGGACCTACTGTAAGAAACTGTAAGAAACATATACAGTAGAACATTGACTAACCCAAATCATCATCATGATTATAATAATCTGGTCTTTTGTAGCACAGTAAGACCCAAGTTTATTCAACGTTTCGCTGTGAAGCCTAGCCTTCACGGCAAATTGCTGAATAAATTTGGGTCCTTACTCTGCTACTGTGTCCTTACCCACTACTGTTGCAGCCTAAGCTGGTTCTTGTTCTTCCATGTAGAGAAAGACTGAAGAAATTGGGCTTGCATTTGTTAGAGTCGTAGAGGGGTATTAGGTGGTCTGAGTATATACAATTATACATACATACATACATACATCATAGAAAAATACCTTCTCCATAACATTAAGAAGAATGTCTTGTAGATTATAATTGTAGCTAAAAGTCCTCTCTGATGAATTATTAATTATCCCTGTTTACATGAACCCATTTGTTATGCCAGGAAATTTACTGGACTGGTTGTAGGTTCTAACTGAACTGGGCAGGATAATACCACATATTTAACACATTTAGATTACAATGTGGCGAAATATAACACAGGGAATAGGTTAATAAGAATGTATTCATACAATCAAGCAGCAATAAGATAGGACATACGACTGTACGTCGATGACCCGAGCCAACTTCTCTTTACACTATAGATTATGGTAAGCAGACCGGGTAGAAAATGGGTTGTCCCTCTTTATAGAAATGTAGGTTACTTAAATGATCAACTAAGCTTCACCTGGTAAGGAGTGACAGGGTATGTGTAACTATACTGTAGGGGGGAGAATGTGATAAATAAACTGACACTATATTATGAGCTGATATGGTAATGTTGAACGAATGGGAGATGAAAGGCTTACAAAGAGAATATATGAGTCAGATACAAGGGCAGGAAGACCCCCATTGAGATGGAGATACTGTGTAAGACAAGCTTTGGATGATATAGGAATGACTATAGATCAGGCAAAGGAAGTGGTAATAAACAGGAATGAATGGAGAATGCTTGTGAATAGTTGAGTGAACACGTGGTCATTTGGGGGAAGGGGTCAGGCACAAGTTGGACTAGATAATAGTCCATCAGGCGCCTGGCCTGGGGAGACGATTAATATGAAGGGTGCGCCTGGAAGTGTGGTGGGCGGGCTTGTGGCTTTGGCTCCGCTGCATGTTTGCCTGCCGAGATCGGAGCCTCTCCGGGTGGTCGGGGGCCTGGGGAGTGCTGGAGCGACCTTGGTGACCCTGGTCTCTGGGTATTCTCCTGGGTGACCTAGATGTGTGTGAATTTTGTGTTTGTTGTTTTGTGTTTTCCTGTTCTTGCTCTGGCTTGAGTCGGCCACCCCCAAGAAAATACAAAAAAAACAAAAATAGAGGAAAATAAAATAAAAAATAGGAAAAGTGGGGATTGGGCCTGAGCATATAGATAGATATAGATATTATGACTATATCACAGTCACCGAATGGCATAGTGCCACAGGCTTTCGGGTATAATCTTAATTGTCTGGGGATAGAACTAGTGTGGATTGTCTAACCAAGTGGAACTTGAACTTACAGTAAAGAGGGTCTAAAGGAGCCTTAAGATGTCGTACAGACTATGTACTTTTACCAGGAGTAGGGGGAAAGCTAAGCCTGTCACAATCTATAGTTCTAAGTGAATGAGGTGATGGCTGACGGTTATCTTGATGTCTCTCAGCTATCTTAGATTGAAGTTGATGTCTGAGTCTTTGGTAAGCTCGTGGCCCACAGTTTTTGATCCACTTCTTGCGTGGTTGGCTTTCAGTGATAGCTTGGTTTCCATGGGAGGACTAGGCAAACAAAGCCCTATCTCACAGTATCATCATATCTGACCTTGCCACCAACTGAATGAGAAGTATAATTTCCAAGTTAGCCTAATACACGATCCGCAGCCCAGCCCCGAACTAAGGCTGAATCGATCAGTTGTTGAGCCTGAGAACTTGATAGTTGCTTCCCGGGAACAGCCCCGAACCAAGTCCATTGGCCGGCCTGATACAGGATCAACTGCTAAGCCCTGAACAATGACAAAGAAAGTCTTGGCTGGGGAAGATCGCCAACGGTGGTCTTGAATCCGGCGGTGATGTCTCTGTTGGTGTCATTCCCTGCAAGAAGGGCCTATAGCCCTGTGTGGTGGACCTGGTGGTAGCCTCTCTGGTGGTTGCGGCTGCGGGGCTGGGCCTAGTGCGGGCTAGAAAGGCTCACACGGTTGGAGGAGGGTTGACTCATGTGCCCTTCTATCCTGCTTTTGCGTGATGGTCTTCGGCTTAATGATTTGTGGTATCTTTAGTTCTTCCTGCTGCATTAACCATTTACACCAATTTGTGCCTTGCATTAAAAGTATATATGCGGAGATTGTGCCACAGCTGTGGGGAATGGTTTAAAAGGATAGTGACTGTTGTATAATAATAATAATAATAATAAGCATGTTACTTATTTCTCATAAGCGCCAATTTTTCCGAAGAATTCACTAGCGCTCGGAAAGAGAAAGAAAAAAGAACAAAATCAATGCATCAAAAGAAAGCTTATATACAACACACATTTAACAATCACTAGCAGTGGCAAAATAGCCTAAACTCTATAGCCATCTGTCATGACACCTCTCTCAAGATCATAGCTTCTCTCAAAGAGAAAAGTCTTAAGTTGTCTCTTGAAGCATTCAACAGAACTCAGTTGTCTCATGGACAGCGGCAACCTGTTATACAACCTCGGAGCCATGTAGGAGAATGACCTCTCAAAGAAAGAAGACTGCTGGAAAGCCCTTGGTTCATCAAGACGAAAAGGGTCATTGTCATGACGCACAACTACACCATGGTGTGCCGGTGGGTGCCTGAGCAGCTCCGCAAGGTACCTAGGCTCACCAAATTTGAGAACCTTAAAAGTCACTAAATACAACTTAAATTCTATTCTTGCTCTTACTGGCAGCCAGTCCAGTTCTATGTGAAGAGATGTAGTAGGAGTTCTAGGTGGAACACCAAAAATGAGTCTTGTGGCCCTGTTAAGAACAGACTTAACTTTCTTTAAAATATAATTTGGAAGACCCACCAACAGGGCATTGCAATAATCAACACGAGAGAAGACCAATGAGTGAACCAACGTCAGGAGGCAACGTCTGGTTATAAACGGCTTCACCAAATAGAGATTTCTGATGTGCAAGTAACAACTTTTAACTATCTGGTTTACATGTTCTTTGAAATCTAATCGGGAGCTCACATATACACCCAGATTTCGAACAGAGTTGGCCGGTCGCAGCTGAGATCCACCCACATTGATGGAGAGGGCACCTACTATATCATCAGCTCTTCTATTTCCTCGGATGATGAGAATATCAGTTTTACCATCATTTAGTTTAAGTTTTCTCGCTCTCATCCACTTCTTGATATCAGACATCAACAATTCCATCTTACTCCGTATATCAACTATATTTGTGATTCTCACATAAATCTGGGTGTCATCTGCATAAAAGTGAAAGGTGACATTATGTGCACGAAGCAGAAGAGACAAACTGCTGATATAAATTATAAATAGGATAGGACCTAAAACTGATCCCTGCGGAACACCATACTGCAGGGGTGTCGAGTCCGAGACCATTTGATTTACCATCACACTCTGGGATCTACCTGACAAGTACGACCCAAGAAGCAAGAGAGCGGAGTCACACACACCACAATCATAAAGATCACTCGATAACAACTCGTGATCCACTGTGTCAAATGCTGCAGAGAGATCAAGCAAGACCAATAGTGAGGCCACACCATTGCAAATGTTCTCAACTAGATCATTATGTACTCTAATCAATGCTGTTTCAGTTGAATGATGCTGTCGGTAAGCAGACTGAAAAATTGGGATAGTTTCATTCTGCTGAAGTAGTGGTTGTAATTGGTCAAGTATTGCACGCTCTAATATCTTTGATATGAAGGACAGGTTGGAGACAGGACGATAGTGCAACATGTTCTCAACATCAAGTTCAGGTTTCTTTAGACTAGGTCAGAGTAGTGCATGCTTTTCAGAATGTGGGAAGTTACCTTCAGAGAAGCACTTATTAATTATTTTGGAAATAAACTCAACTGTGTGATCATAGACTCTTGGTAGCTTGGAAACATTTATGGGATCCAACGGGCAAAATGTTTTATTGAGGTTTCTTATGTAGGACGAGATCATGTCCACCTCTACTGAGTGAAAGGATGAGAGGACATTATTAGGAATGTGTCGAGGTTGGAGTACAACTGAAAGTTCTTCACCAACAGAAGCATCATCCAGTTCCTGTCTTATGCGAGTTATCTTGCCAGCAAAAAATGACACAAAGTTGGCAGCCAACTCGGCATCGGGTACAGAAGGTCTTAAGCTGACTCTTGTTTTTCCAAGTAAACTGTTTACAATTATAATAATAATAATATAATAATAATTCTTTATTCCAGACACATAAGATAGATACAGTATAAATACAGTACGACCTAATGGTCCATATCACATACACTTCTCGTCAGAGCACAGATAATAATTATACACAAAGATATATTAATAAAGAAACAATAAAATAAAATATACAGTAGGCCTATTTACAGAATAGAGCACATATCACATTTTGTCACAATATAACACAGATAGGCTAACTAAGGCTATTGCTCAATGTTGGTTAACACCTATTGCACAGATCATTGCTCATAATTCAATTAGACCTATATATTACATTACATACTATGTGTGCAGCAGCTTCTGCCAGTGAGATATAATACGGGATTCATAGATATGATCACTAGACCAAAGAGCTACAATCAGCGTGTTACTGGAGGATTGCAGTCGCTGCGAAAAGCTGTACACCAGTCTCCTGATGACAGCCCGACAGCACTGCACATCCAACAGTGTGCACACCATACTAGTGCTTTCATATTTAGAGAGACCAATGAACATCTTGAGTATATTATGATAGGATGTACACAGACCATTTATGGTGGCTCTCTTATACTTCCACCACAAATGGGCCGTGTACATAGAGGAACAATATGTCCGGAACAAAGTGACTTTAGTTTCCCAATTACACATGTGGAATTTTCTCAAGATGGTGTTACCACGTAAATATAGCTGTCTGCGCTGACGGCCGATATCTGCATCATCTGAGCAATCGTTTGAGATAATGTGTCCCAGGTATTTTATTTTGTTTACTTCTTGAATAATTTGATTATTGAGTGAGAAATTTGGCAGTTTACTTTTATACAGTAATTTAGATATAAATATAAGAACAGCACTTTTCAGTGGGTTGAATTTAACACAATGTTTACTACCAAAAGATTCACATATAGCAAGAAGTTTGCTCAGACCCGCAGAAGACGGTGCAATAATGACCAGATCATCAGCATACATGAGATGATTGATGATTTTATTCCCATCATAACATCCAATCTGCTCTTTATTCAATTTATCACTTAATTCATCCATATATACATTGAATAAGTAAGGTGAGAGAATATTACCCTGTCTCACAATTGAAGCCAACCTCCTCTGGTCGTTACCACATGAGTCAACTTTTCCCTGGTAATACACTTTCTTTTCATCTTTGATTGTGTGGACCACGGCTCTTCTGGCTGACAGATATTGCAACCATGTAGAGTCTGTTTTATTTTTCCGCCATTCACGTTCAGCTCTTCTACGCGCTCTTCTAAGAAATTTAACTCAAGTGCTATACCAGGGTGAATCATCTCGTACTATGATTTTCTTCTCTACTTCTGGACAGTGATGATCGAACACTAATTTAAGTGCATTTCTATGTACCTCCACCAGCTCATCTGAAGTAAGGTTGGAAGTATCAATACTTCCCAAGTACTGTTTTACTTCACTGCTAGCCAAATTTTGGTCTGTATGTTTATAATTTCTAAATCGGATTACTTTTTCATGTGTGAGTGGCTTATGGAAATCAAAGCTGAAAGTAATCAAAGCATGATCAGAGGTATTAGGGTCAGCATTCCCAACATCAACATACGGTAGTCTCTTTAATTTCAGCTGACGGTTAATTACCAAATCTTTCTCTTGATTATACTGTATATAGCTACTACAACAATTTTGCATTGAAATATGTTGTCAATTATGAAAACTTGGTATTTATGCGATGCAGAGATATACTAGTTTAATATATTTTCATTAGGTATCGAGAAATCAGCTACTGAAGGATTAAGTAGGATTAACTAGAAAAAAAGCAGACTGTTGTGTGTGATCTGTAATCATGCCTGATTCATCTTGCTGCTATAATTTGTCTATATCTATCTATCTATCTATTTGCTCAGGCCCATTCCCCATATATATATATATATATATATATATATACAGTATACAGTACAGTATATACTGTATATATTTTTTGTTATTTTTTTATTTATTTTTTTTTTATTTTTTTACTGGGGGTGGTGGACTCGAGACAGAGCCCGAAAAGGGAAAACAAATGAACACACAAAAACAAAAACACAAATTCACACACATCTAGGTCACCCAGGAGAAGACCCAGAGACCAGGGATGACCAAGGTCACTCCTGCACTCCCCCGGCCCCCAACCTCCCGGAGAAGTTTCGGTCTCAGCAGGCAGACATGCAGCGAAGACCTACCACCACAGTCCCGCCCATCACACTTCCAGGCTCATCCTTCATATATACCGTCTCCCTGGACCAGGTGCCTGATTGACTATTCTCTAGTCCAACTGGCACCCAACCCCTTCTCCCAAATGACCGCGTTTTCACTCATCTATTCTCAATTCATTCCTGTCTATTACCACTTCCCTAGCCTGATCTACAGTATAGTCATTCCTCTATCTTTCAAAGCTTCTACACAGTCTCTCCATCTCAATGGGGGTCTTCCTATACCCCTCTATCTCCCCTTGTATCTGACTCACATATTCTTTTTGTAAGCCTTACATCTTTCATTCGTTCAACATGACCATACCAGCTCAGCACCCTTCTGTCCACTCTGGCCGATAAATGTTCCTGCTGCCCCACTTTCCTACGTATCTCTGCATTCCTCAATCTATCTCTACGAGTCACTCCACATATACTCAAGCAGTTCATCTCCATCACATCCAGCTTTCTTCTCTCTTTTTCCTTCAGAGCCCATGTCTCTGCCCAATACATCCCTGTTGGTACAACAATCCCTTGATACATTACACTTTTAGCTTTCATTCCAAAATTTCTCACCTTCCACATACTTCCAATTGCTCCAAAAACTTTTCTTCCTTCACATACTCTCTGTTTTACCTCCATTTCCATACCTCCATTCCTGCTTATCGTTCCTCCTAGATATTTAAAACCCTCTATTTTTTCCAATATTTCCCCATCCAGCCTCACATCTAGAATCACCCTATGATCAGCCCTATTAGGCCTACACACCATCATTTTACTTTTATTGATGTTTACCTTCAGCTTCCTCCTCCCACAAACCATACCAAACTCTTTGAGTACCCGCTGCAGTTTCTCTTCAGAATCCGCCACCAACGCTGTGTCATCAGCGAACAGCAACTGATTCAACTCCCAAGCTCTACCATTCTTTCCTACTAAACCCAATCCTCTACTCATAGTTGTTGTTGTTGTTGTTGTTGTTGTTGTTGTTGTTCCCTAAGCTGCCTGGCCGAACAGCCCCGAGTCCTTAAGGAAGGCCATGGCCATGGTCGAGCTTTCCCACAGAGCTCTCAAAGAGTGTAAATTGTGTTGTTGGCGTAAGTGGTTGTGTGAAATGCAGTCTTCTATGATGTGTTTAATGGTATGGGGTGCTGTGTTACAACCCGGGCAGGTGTCGACGACAGAGTCATCCAGTCTCTTCTAATAGTTCAGAAGAGCTGGATGGTGTCCGCATCTCAGCCTGGCCAGGTGGACTCTGTCCTCGCGAGGAAGGGAGGATTCAGAAGGATGGATTTCGGGAGGTCGTGCTTGCAGCTTCGTGTTGTCTATGAGTGAGTGGATGGAACGGCGAGTGATATGAGTATGGATGTGCTTCCGGAAGTTGGTTTGGGGTGGGCAGGGAGGGAGAGACGACAGTATATGAGTGTGATAGCGTGTGCTGGGTGTTGTTTTGATATTTCTTGGTGTCTGTGGGTGTGTTGCCATGTAGTGTAGTGGGTGGTGTTGATTCATGGAGGCTGCTGCCAGGAATTGTGTGCCTCTCATATCTAGATGATCTTTGACTTTGAGGACTTTGGTTTCTTGATGTAGGTGATCTGTGGGTGTCGTAGCTGTGCATCCTGTGATGATTTTCAGGGCTTTATTTTGAATAGTCTGTAAGGTCTTATGATGTGTTTCAGCTAGGTTAGAAGCCCAGGCCGGGCTTGCGTATTCCATAACTGATCTTATGTATTGTTTGTAGACTGTGGTGGTGGTTTCTTTGTTGTGTCCAAATTTCGTGTGGGCAAGTGATCTGAGGGCGTTAAGTCTGGGTGTCAGTTTCTTTTTCGTGTTTGTGGTGTGCTGTTTGAATGTCATTTGGGTGTCGTATGTTACTCCTAGGATTTTGTGTGTGTGTGTGTGTGTGTTAGGGGTGTGTTGTTTATGTTGAGTCCCGGGACGTAATCGTGCTCTCCACTCCAGCTTGTGAGGAGGGTTGCAGTGGATTTAGCTGGGGCTAAATTGAGTCTGTTTGTAGTGCACCATTCATGTAATGTGTCGAGATAGTCTTGAAGGAGTCTTGTTGCTGTGTCTGGGTTTTCGTGCGTGCTTGTGAGTGTTATGTCGTCTGCGTAGGAGGCTATGATTATTTGGGGTGAATTTGGTGTATTTATATCATGCATGTACAGATTGAAGAGTGCGGGCGACAGGACGGATCCACTCCGTTTGGGAAATTTCTAATGCTAGATGACTGACCGGCAAAAGATACGTGTGCACATCTGCCTGCTAAGAAGTTGGCCAGCCATCTTTTTGTGTTGTTGTGCATGTTTGTGTTGTAGATTTTGTTTGTTAGGTTGTGGCGGGGGTTGGAATCGAAAGCTTTACTAATGTCGAGTGTGGCAAGTACTGATCTGTGTGGTGGTCTAGCTGAGTTGATGCCGTCAAAAGCTCTTTGTGTAAGGTCTGTAAGAAGAGTGTTTGTGGAGTGCAATGGCCTGAAGCCGTGTTGTGTTGGAGAAAGGGGTAAGTCAAGTGTCATCAGTTGTAGTACAAGGCGCTCTATGACTTTGGAGGGGGTGCAAAGGAGTGTGATAGGGCGGTGTGAGGAGGGTAGCGTGGGGTCTTTGTTAGGTTTGGTGAATGTGATGATGATACAATGCTTCCAGATGTCTGGTATTGTGTTGTGTGAGTAGCTGTAGTTTGATATGTTAGTGAGTGCTTGTATGCCTTGTGGTCCCAGGTGTCTGAGGTGAATGTTGCTTATGTTGTCTAGGCCACAGGCGGGTGAGAGCTTGAGATTGTTGATGATATGCTTTGTCTGGTTGTTGGTGAAGGGTGTATAGTCAGGGTCTGTGGGGAATTGTCTTTTTCGTCGGATGATACGTCGGTCGTCTTTGTGGGGTTTTAGGTGACTGACATGAGAGAAGTGATTGATGAGAGTGTTTGCTTGTTGTTTACGTGAAGGAGTAGAGTCTGTTGTTGTGATTGCAGCATGTGATTGTGTTGTGTTGCTGTTGGAAAGTGTGATGCTGTTTAGTGTTTTGTAGAGTTTTTTGGGGTTTGTTTTGTGATCAAGTGTTTGTAGGAAGTTATTCCAATTTAGTTTTTGTTGTTCTTGTATTTTGTTGTTAATCTGGATGTTGAGTGCTTGAATTTGTTGATTGATGTCGTGTGTGTGGGATGCTGGGGAGTGTTTCAGTGTGTCACGTTGTATGATGAGGCTTTGAATTTCTGGTGAGAAGTTGGGGTTGTGTTTTTTTATGTTACCTCTTGGAATGTGTTTCTTGTCAGCGTTTTGGATAGTCGTGTTGAATGTGTGTACAGCATTGTTGATGTTAGTGATGGGTGTACTGTTTAAGGTTTCAAAGTGTTGTTCTGTCTCATTTGTAAAAGCTTCCCAGTTAGCTCTTTTATAGTTAGTGTAAGTGTGTCTGTGGCTAGCTGGGGTGAGTCTTGTTTTGGTGGTGATAATGATCGGGAGGTGGTCTGCGCCCAAGGTTCTGACCACCCTCCAGGATGTTGTGGGGGCGAGTTCAGGGGAGCAAAAGATGATATCAGGAGATGATGGGGTGTAGAGGGCTTGGTGGGGAGTATGGGTATGCTGATGAATGTTATTGAGGATATATAGGTTGTCTGTTTGGTGTTGTAAGACCAGCCCTCTGTCTGTGTCGGGGTTGTCGACAAACCAGGCCGACGTCTTTGCATTGAAATCACCACCCAGGATGATGTGTGGGGTGTTTGTGATGTGTTGTATTTTTGGTCTGTAATCGTTTGGTACTGTAGGGGATGTTTGGGGAGGTATGTATGTGTTTATGATGGTAATGTTGGAGCTGTTGCCAGTGCTCATAGTTCTCATTTTCACCTCCCTCACCACACCATCCATAAACATATTAAACAGCCACAGTGACATTACACAACCCTGACGCAGACCTACATTCACCACAAACCATTCACTCGACTCATTTCCTACTCTAAAGTAACACGCTCTGCTCTCTTCATATAAACTCTTAACTGCTTCTAACAAATTTCTTCCAATTTCGTAAATCCTTAGCACCTTCCACATTGCTTCTCGATCCACACGATCATACGCTTTTTCTAAATCCATAAAAGCCCAATATATCTCCTTAAATGCTTCTCTAAATACTTCTTGTACATGTCTTACTGCAAAAATCTGATCCACACACTCTCTACCCCTCCTTAAATAAACCGCACTGGTAGCTCTTCTATTGCAACTTCTGTCACCTTTATTATCTCTCTATCAACACCCTGCCATACAGCTTTCCAACCACTGATACTTAATAAACTGATACCTCTATAACTTGAACACTCCTGCCGATCTCCCTTCCCCGTGTACAATGGCACAATACATGCACTCCTCGTCTATTGGTACCAATGACACAACAAAGCACACATTGAATAGTTCCACCAGCCAATCTATTATTACATCTCCCTTCTTAATACACCACAGAAATACCATCTAGACCTTCTGCTTTTCCCGCTCTCATTTGTCTCACTGCTTCTTTCACCTATTTTTTCTCAATCCTTTCATTCATTCCCTGCCACCTGGGTGGTTGGGTAACCTATTTCCACCAACCACTGCTTCCTTTCCATCTCTTACATTTAGCAAAGATTCAAAATACTCAGCATATCTTTTTCTCACTTGAACTCCTTCCACTAGTAATTCTCCATTTGCATTTTTCACTGACTCTTCTCTCTTTTGTCCTTCTTTCCTTACTCTATTTATCCTTCCAGAACATCTTCTTACGTTCCTCAAAATTCTCACTCAGCCTTTGACCCCACCTTTCATTTGCATCATTCTTCACTTCTCTAACTTTCCGTTTTGATTTTCTCCTTTTATTTTGTATGGCTTCTAATTTATCAATGCTGTACTCTGAGTGAGTGGATCCCAGATAGCTTTGGCGAAGTCAGGATACATGGGTGTTAACTATTTTAACTTTGGGTCAATTAGGGACTGTGATAATTATGTCATAAGTGTTCTAGGTTTACAATAGCCGAGTCTTGCACGAACATTTGTGGAAAGAAGTCATGCTGTGTGTGTGTGTGTGTGTGCTTACAACTAAGTTACATTCAAGTAGTGAAGTACCGCGGTATATATAGGCTACATATAGAGCTCGATCATTTCAGTATATAGGCTAGTGTTTTTGTTTGGCAAACAAAACCGAATAGTCCATTGAAACTGTAGCCTATGGTTGTACCTAACAAAAAGCGAACAATATCATTTGTTTGCTCTTCAGTGACATTAATCGCCTGCAGTGAAAGATGGTAACCACATGTAAGTTTTTTTGTTTTAACCATTCTGACACTTGATGCAATATTATGGAACATTTCCTTTAGTCACTTGCTCCTAAGTAATGTTTTCACTCGAGTAATCTCCACTTCCTCAATATATTATCATATATACACATAGTATATAACAATAGTGTATCAGGGTAGCCTACAAGTGTGGACTGAGCAGGCTAATAGATTTCGTGCAGTTACCCTCTAAGTAAAATTTTCTTTGAATAATTAACATAATATTGTCCCGTTATATATTATACAATCATGATATTATGCGTAACACAATTTTATAAGTATTAAAGTAATGTTTAAACATAACTATATATACATGGAGGATGTGTTTTGTATGATGTTGATAATATGACGTAACGGCGGTATCATGGCGGGAGACGCGGGAAAAAGTGTCTAGCCCAGTCAGAGTTCTCAGCCCGGTGACTTGTAAACCAACAGTCCCAGCGCCCACAAGTCTTCTCAACCGCCCTCACACGCCCGCCATCATGTCTGAAACACCCAAGACGCCCGAGAAGAGTGCCCCGGAGTCCACCACGCCCAAAAGCTCGCCCAGCAAGAAGGAAATGTGAGAATGGAGTGCTTGTCTTTTGTTGTGCTTTCGAACTTGGGACATGAATTTCCGTGACGCGATACAAGCAGTAACCTAACTGTTTCCTGCATGCGTCAGATGTCACTGGACTGTGTTGTTAGGTCTACCTCAACAAGATAGAAGGGTGGAGTTGACAAATATGGTATGGTTAGGACTTTGGGGAGTAATTTGAGGTTAGGTAGCTTGCGCCGTAGCGGATAGGTTTGTCCTTGTTTACTGTCCGTGATCCGCGTGCTTGCGTTTTTGCATTTCGGCAACCCCAAGGAAACTATGCATTAACCAGGGAAACTAATATATATTTGCTGGTATTTTCCAATTGTAGGCTAGCCTATAGGCCTAGGCCTAGCCTATATCATAAAATAAAAACAAGGAGATAAATAAATAGGCCTAATGGAAAATATCAAGGAAACTGGCCACAAATTTTCCTGGAAATTTGGAAGTCACCCATCGAATGAACATAACCTAGGCGGTAAATTTCTATAATTGCACCTATACGAGCTAAACAAATTATTATTGTATTTAACAGGAAGGTCCGACGAGGTAAGTGATGTGGTATAGGTGGCAATATGCGGAAATGGATTATAAGGGCATTCTGCCCCCCTCTGACAAAAGTCTATCAATCTAGATGTGACACGGATTTACAATGTTTCAGAGAGACATTAGCCTAACCTAACAACCTTACCTAACCTAACCTAGTATTATGGGTGGGGGCTGCTGCCCCCACACCCCCGCTGGTTGGGTAAAACGGTAGAAATTCAGTTGGGGTGGAGTTAATAACCGTAGATTTTCGTAAGGGGGTAAGAGGGGGCAGAATGCCCTTATAATCCATTTCCGCATATTGCCACCTATACCACATCACTTACCTCGTCGTACCTTCCTGTTAAATACAATAATAATTTGTTTAGCTCGTATAGGTGCAATTATAGAATAATACCACCTAGGCTAGCCTATAGCCTACATCATATTAATATATTAATATATGTTGAGTCTATAATTGGGCTTTGTAATTGGGGTTGTGTGGGACAGGGATCTGCCTTGCTTAGGCCAATCGGCTTTCTGCAGAGGCGCAGACTCCCATTTTCTTAGGCTAGGCTAGCTATGTTCTTAACTTTCGGAAAAAACGTTTTCCCAATTATCCAACAATCTTAAGATACGGCCCCCGATAGTGGGGACGGCTATGAAGTACAGGGAAATTGAGGGGTAAAAGACGAAAATAAGGGGTAATATTAGCCTTACCTAACCTAACCTAGTATATTAGGTGGGGGCTACCGCCCCCACACCCCCGCTGGTTTGATATGTAGCCTAATTAATAAAAGGTTGACGGTCGCCAAAAAAAACTTTAATGAAGTCTACGGTATTTACTCCGCAATCTTCAGTTTTGGCTGTGGATAACAGGACAGGGTGCCAAAACAGAAATTATCCAGTTCTGGATCATTTTTCTAAGCTTACAAGGATCAACTTTGCGTGGCGTCTGCGGGGGGCACAGCCCCCCGCTTCATAACAGGGGGTCCGGGGGGCATAGCCCCCCGGCCGCCGGAGAAATTTTGAGATGTGAAGGTAAATATATGCACAATACATGCTCAAAATTTATTAAAAGGAATGAATAATATTGTAAGTAAAAGGGATGTTATGTATGTTTCTATCTATCTATCTATCTATTGCCTGACGCCGTGATCCCCGAAGGGGTGGCCACGAACGAACCGCCCCCATGCACCTCTGTCCCCAGTCAGTCGACGCCCCTCCCCCCAACCAGCACCGCCTTCGTTCATGTAGTTGTATGTTTACTGGTGTTTAATCAGGATACTAGGGGAGCTGGCTGCCTGTACTTCAGTCTCCAAGAGATGCACTTCAGGTCCACTAATATAGGCATTGAAAACAGGTTTTTAAATTATTCTTAGCAGTCCCTGTTTTAGTTTTGTAACTTTTGTCCAATAAAGATTTCATGTATATTTGTTGTTGCATTCCAAGAACTATTACATACTTAATTATATTATCCCTTTCATATGATACATGAGTTTACTATAGAGTACTGGTTAAAATACATACCGGTACAAAGTTTCAAGAATAAACTTTGATTAGAACATTTGTTTGTCTATTATTTTCCCTGGGCCGAGTAAAAAATACCTGGGTAGGCTATTCCCATCTCGGGTTAAGTACAATCAGTAGGAACGTAGAAACTTACTTTAATTTTCACAACTTTAAAAGACTCAAGATTCTGCGAGGCTAATGCCGAAAATATTCAATCAAGTCTCCGTTACCCCCGTGAAGTCAGGTTATAGTAATGACCAGACATACCAATTTTATATGTTAGTTAGCGGGTGTGTGGACTGTGGGGATAGTGGCAGCCCCCACTTTGGGATACTAAGATTAAGTAAAGTTAGGTTAGGCTAAGGTAATGCAAATTCTCTACTCACAACATGATAAACAATTGAACTACTGTACTATATTCCTGAAGAAATAAAAAAAAAAAATTGTACATAAGGCTGCGGAAAGATTCTTTAGTGATACCCAAGTCATGGCCGGGATTCCGGGAAATCTATAAATGCACTGTAGGCGGTAGGCCTAGCTGCTGGCTGTACACTTATTAAATTGTACCGGTAATCTGGCTAAAAAGTTACCGGTATACAAAATGAGAACATAGAGGCAGGGTGCAGATCCCACTTTGGACACTAAGTTTGGACTTTGGTTAGGGTAAGTTATTGCAAATCTTCCACTCATAATAAAAACTACAATAAAATAAGATACCAGTAGATAAGATACTACTGTAGCCTATTCTGCCTATAGCCTATACCTTGAAAACAAAAACAAACGGTAAGACTGCGAAAGTATTCTTCAGTGACAGTGCTACCCTTATAGGCCTAATCGCACAGCATGACGGCTAACTGTTATTGTCATAGGCTATAGCCTAGCCAGGGTGTCGAATGACGCTGTTTTTTTGAGTGATACAACTTTCTGTATAATGATAAAACAAAATTAATCCTAGCCTAGGCGTAGCCTACGTATTTTTATATTATTATTTTAAAAGTTAGACATCTAAAATAGGCCTAGGCTTAGGCCTACTGTGTTCCAAAACTCAAGAGTAGCCTAGGCTAGGTTAGCCTAGCCTAGCCTTAGCTACAAAAAAAACAGGAATGTTGGTCTAGGCTAAGTTTAATATACACTTCCCAGCTCATTTAACAGTTCTATTGCTTCTATATATCATATAATACACCATAGAGTAAGTTTGTAAATAACTAGAAAAAAAGGTCATCTTCTAAATAATTACCATAATTGAGGACCTTCGCCATTCCCGGGTTAAGAGTGGGCTCTGAGTCTTAGCCTACCAGAACCAGATTCCCAGCTGCCTAGCTAACCTTATTTTTTACTGTCTTTAACCTCAAATCTTCCTTGATCTTCATTAGCCTATCAATACATTATACATAGCCCCACTAGTGGGGGCAGTCCTAAGATTGTTGGATAATGGGTTATCCTAAGCCTAATATGCCTAGCCTCAGCCTAGGCTACTCATTTCTGCTTCAAATCATCATATCATCATAGGCCTAGGCTAATACAAAGTAGGCCTAGGCTTATCTGACAAAATAATATGCTTCGCTACTTACTATTTCCGTTTGGTGCTTCCTAGAAGTGACGTTTATCCTAACTATCACCTTGATCTTATACCTTATATATATGAGTTCCCCAAGATTAATATGGCACAATTTTAGAATGTGTAGGGCACTCGCACTTCACATGAAGTCAATGTTATATTCCAGCCCCTTAATTCACTCTATTTTTCCACAAATATATCGGTAAATAACAGGTAACACATTTCCAAGAGTGCGACAGATCATAGGGGGCAAGCTAATTTGACGTCATCATTGGATTATTCTCGGAAACACCCACTATCGAGATCAGTCCTGTTATTCGTTCGTTGTTTTCCATTATTCCAACCACATATATACCCCTGAAAACCAATAATTCATCATAAAATCGTACTAATTTATAGCTTACCCTTATGCCTCAAGGTCTTGCGCTCTTTGTCAAACACATAAAATTTATATCATTCACTATTTTTAAGAAATTAGAGACCCCATAAAATTAGCACATACGAAACAATATCTGTATTTTGTAGGAGTTTAATTAAGATGAAATCTGATCAGAAAATTAACATTCAAAACTTAAATTAATATTTTACATTATTCATTTCAGTGAAATTTAGTCAATATATTAAACACATGGAGTAGTTTAGTTAATATATACATAGTTTTAGATAAATACCTATTATTATCCTTTAATCTACATATTATTGAGGCATTCGAGTTGCCAATAAAATTACGGTAGTTGTGTTCGTCTTGACTCAGCCTTCGGCGCAATATAACATCGGAGTGTAGGGGTACATTGGTTGTTTGTTTGTTTGTTGTTTTAGCGGACTCTCCCATCCAGGAGTTCGTTCTATGAACGATGGCTGTTTCCTTATTGTAATATATATTTGTTATATTGGTGCTAAAGTCAGTCACCTCATCCGAACCGAACAAGTTGTGTTTTCACAGTGGTAAACAAATCGCTCTCATGACTCGAGCTCTGGATTTATCCGTCTATATTTACATTAGTAGCTGCATTTGGACTTCAATACAGGTGATATATAATAGTTCTAAGATCATAGCCAATGTAGAGTACAGTGTAGAGCAGAGCAACTATCGTTTGATGAGTGTAATGTAGAAATAGAATGGCAGGTTTAGCGGGGCTCCCGGCTGCCCCGGGACAGTCACAGGCTCTTAGCCTATTTCAGTATCAATATTTTTTCAATGTTAGGTTCGGGATCACGAAGAAAATGGGCGAATTTTGGCACACTGTAACAGGAGGTAAATATTAAGAACATAAGAAAATGGGAGTCTGCAGAAAGCCGATTGGCCTAAGCAAGGCAGATCCCTGTCCCACACAACCCCAATTCAATTACAAAGCCCAATTATAGGCTTCACACTCTAATACCCTGAGGATCATCTTACCAAAACGGTTAGAGATTAACGCAGGATTATGGGGGTCTGCAGAGCGCTGATTGGCCCAACCCGGCTGATCCCCCTTCACACCCAACCCTTCTCGTCCATATGCTTATCCAATTTTATCTTAAAGCTCCCTACAGTTTTAGATCCCACTATAGCACTTGGTAGTCCATTCCACCCATCTACAACTCTGTTACCAAACCAATATTTGCCTATATCTTTTCTGAAACAAAATTTATCTAATTTGAAACCATTGGTAAGAGTTCTTTCGCTATCACTGAGCTTTAGTACATTTGTCATGTCCCCTTTGTTAATCCCACTAACCCACTTGAACACCTCTATCATATCCCCTCTAACTCTGCGTCTCTCTAACGAATGTAAACCTAATTTCTTCAACCTTTCTTCATACGAAAGATTTCTAATATTATGGATCATTTTTGTCATTCTACGCTGTACTCTCTCCAATGAATCTGTCCATTCTGTAATAAGGACACCAAAATTGGACAGCATAATCCATATGGGGTCTCACTAATGACAAGTAAAGTTTTAAGATAACATCAGCAGTTCTGTTACTCACACTCCTAGAGATGAAAGAGATATCCTGTGCCTTATTACGAACGCTTATACACAGTTTTCTAGGCTTCAAATCATTGCTAACAAACACACCTAGATCTTTCTCGCAGTCTGAATTTTCTAATTCTAAATTAGCTAGTTTATATTTAACATTTGTTTGCATCTTCCCTATCTTTAATACCTTGCATTTGTCAATCTTAAACGTCATCTGCCATTTACTGACCATTCATGTAAGGTATCTAGATCCCTTTGGAGGCACTCTATATCGCTATCTGAATCAATTGATCTCCCTATTTTAGTATCGTCTGCGAATTTACTTATCCTACTAGTTATACCTAAATCTAGGTCATTTATGTATATAAGAAACAACAGGGGACCTAATACCGATCCCTGGGGGACACCACTTTTGACTGCTCCCCATTCTGACTTGGTACCATTTATGCTGACTCTGCTTCCTACCAATTAGCCATGACCTAATCCATCCTAACAACGCCCCACCTATTCCATGTGCCTCAACCTTTCTCATCAATCTCTCATGAGGGACTCTGTCGAAAGCTTTACTGAAATCTAAATATATAATATCATATGACTTTGTCATTATCTACTGCTTCATATACCTCTGAGAAAAAACTAAGCAAATTAGTAAGGCAAGACCGTCCCTGAGTGAATCCATGCTGAGAAGAATTGATTAAGTTAAATGTTTCTAAGTGGTTCCTCATTTTCCTAGCAATAATTGACTAGTAGCTTTCCTATGATTGAAGTGAGACTAATGGGACGGTAATTGGATGCTATTGATTTATCACCTTTTTTGAAGATCGGAACTACATTTGCAAGCTTCTGGAACTATACCTGTTTCTAATGACTTGTTAAATAGAAATGTTAATGGGTAACTTAACTCATCTCTGCATTCTTTTAATACTCTAGCATATACCTCATCAGGACCAGGCGATTTATGAGGTTTCAGTCTGTCAATTTCCTAAAGCACATCATTTCTACTTATAGTAACCGTACTTAACCTATTATCTATACTATCGCTGTATACCTTACGGACTTCTGGAAACTGTGCCAAATTTTCATTAGTGAAAACGGAAAGAAATTGACTATTTAATGTACTGCACATTTCTAAATAATTTTCTGTCATTTCTCCTATCGAAGTTTTAAGGGGACCAATTTCATCTCTAACCTTGGATTTATATAGTTGGTAAAAAGCTTTAGGATTATTTTTTGAGTCATTGGCAATCTTAATTTCACAATTTCTTTTTTCTTTACTAATATCCTTTTTTACCTGTCGTGATAAATTCTGATAGTAAGCAAGTAGGTGAATTTCGCCTTTTTAAATTTTTCTATATATTCCTCTCTTTTTTCCTAGAAGATCTAATAGTCTATTATTCATCCATTTGGGTTGGTTCTGTGTTGATCTAAATTTTCTTTTGGAGATATATTTATTTTGCGCATTGAATACTGACTTGATAAAATTATCGTATGTATCTACCAAGTTTGACTTCTCTTCCTGACTTAAGATGACAGGTGCCTGAGAAAGGATACACTCATTTGGACACCTGGATCGACTTAATTTTTTGACCATAGGGTCCGCTAACAGGGCTTCTCTTAACCCACCATAATTGGCTTTTCTGAAGTCAGGTATTAATGTGTATTCTCTCTGATATTACCTTTCCATTGTATATTAAAATACACAGAATTGTGATCACTATTTCCTAGGTGGTCCCCGATTTCTACACTATCATATGTTCATTGTTACTGAAAACTAAATAGAGAATATTATCACCTAGTCGGCGTATCTATGAATTGAGATAAAAAACTATCTTGTACTACCTCAATAAACTCCTTTGAATCAGAGTCGCCTATTTGTTGCTGCCAATCTATATTAGGGAAATTAAAATCCCCCATAATGCACACGTTGCTAAGCCTTGATGCTATTTTAATTTCCTCCCATAATGATGTTCCGTCATTTCTACTCATATTTGGCGGTCTATACATAACTCCAATAACTAAAGTCTCACTACCTTCGTTAACTTCTACCCAAACACTTTCATTTTCATTATTTACTCTAATACCTGATTTAGTACAGCTTTTTAATGAACTCCTGACAAACACTGCTATACCGCCACCCCTCCTACTTGTTCGGTCATATTTAAACAAACTATATCCCGGTATATCAAACTCTGCTAAAAAATGCCTGGTTTCTGTATTAATCCATGTTTCAGTTAGCGCTATTATGTCTATATTTTCTTTGCTAACCAGTGCTCTAAGTTCGTTCATTTTGTTACATAAACTCCTGCAATTTGTATAATAAACCCTCAAACTATTACTTGTATTTGCAACTATTTTTCTATTGTTTTTAACTAATTTATTTTTACCTGTTGAACTACTGGACCTAGACGGAAAAGCTACGCTATCAGAATGTTCGTTATTACTATCAATTTCATGTGGCTGGGATTCTATTTTACTTACACACCTATGGTTTATTAACAAACCATAGGTGTGTAAGTAAAATAGAATCCCAGCCACATGAAATTGATAGTAATAACGAACATTCTGATAGCGTAGCTTTTCCGTCTAGGTCCATATGGATGAAGGAGGGGCGTTGACTGACTGGGGGCGGTTCGTTCGTGGCCACCCCTTCGGAGATCACGGCGTCAGGCAATAGATAAAGTACTCCCGCCATCTCTCGACTCTTGCTTCTCGGCTAACGCTCGCTCATTCTCATCTTTCACATCACACCCTTGCTACCCTCACTAACTTTCTTGACCTCTTTTCAGAACAGTTTCTTACACTCCCTCTATTTTACACTTCGATTCCTTCCAAATTCCTCGTCTGCTCTTGTCGTACTTTCCTTCACTACTCTCCACCATTTTTTTTTTCTCCAAGTACCTCGCTCTTTTCTGTCTCCAAATCATTGGGGGGGGGTGTCAAGGCATCTAGCAATAGATCACCACCCATAACGAGGGGCGTCGCTCTCCTTGGTGCCGCTAGAGGAGCGGCGAACACATCCAAAGGTAATCCAAAGGTAAGATAGTAATGTCCTCACCAGGCCTGTGGGAATGTTAACTTTAATAACCTTAACATATATGTTTCAGAGATCCTGCCACAGCTGCACTGAGCCACTTTGCTCAGGGCAAGAGACACTTGGTGGTCGGTGACATTCCCTCCGCTGTCAATTCTCTGCAGGTCAGTCTCATTCTTTGGGGTATTGCAATGTTGGTTGGTAATTTTATATGAAATATACATTAGATTGAAGTTAATTATGGATGCCTACCCTGTTAAAGGAAGGCCATGGCAGTCTCCAGGGTCTTTTATAAACTTTCTTTAGCCAGCTCCTTAGTCCTAATCTTTCATCTCGATTGCTCCACTATCCACCGAAACTACAGTATTGTATTTTTTTCCCAATATTTAGCCAGTTATAATTCTGTTTAGTAAACTACAGTATTGCGCATTTTAAAGAGACAACTGACCTGGGTCCATCTAGGCCGCCATCACTTGGCCTAGGCCAACCCAGTCCTGGTTGGTCCCCAGGGCTGACTTTACTGTCTCACAAGCCTCTGGGCCTGAGTGGACCTAGGTACACCTAGGCCAACAATACAAAGGAGTACAAAGGAAATCAAGCAACAACAGATCTAGTGACTCATCTAGGTTGCTTGTCCTCCAAAACACTGAGGATCAAGTGTCCAAACAGTGGTTTAGAGTGGGTAAGGGAACATTGGAAAGGGAATTACTGCCCTGGAACTAATGTCCGTGGCAGGATTAGGAAGTTAGTAGGGGACAGATGGGTTAGTAACTGAGGGGGGGATAAAATAAAGTTATTCATTTACAAACGCAGTCAGTCGCGGGTTTGATGCGAGATATTTGTCTAGGCGGAGTTTAAATGAATCAACGGTGATGCAGTCTATAACGTTTCGGGGAAGCCCATTCCACAAGTTGACAACTCGATTGAAGAAGAAATTCTTAGATTCGTGTGAGTTAAAAGATTTACCAATAATTTTGCAACCGTTTCCCCGCGTGTAATTAGATTGGTCGATAGTGAAGTACTTACTACAGTTCATATTGTCGATGCCTTTGATGATTTTGAACACTTGAATTAAGTCACCTCTTAATCTGCGCTGGGTTAAAGGAAATAGATTTAATTCTCTAAGACGCTCTTCGTATGGTTTGTTCTTTAGGCTAGGTATCATTTTGGTAACTCTACGTTGAACTCGTTCTAGCTTGTTTATATCTTTTTGGTAATAAGGGCACCAGGATTGAACGCAGTATTCCAGAAGAGGGCGGACTAAGGAATTGTAAAGGGTTAGGATAACTTCTTTGGATTTATGCTCAAATGACCTGCCTATAAAGCCAATTATTTTGTTTGCCTTCTTAACAACTTCTGAACATTGTTGACCTCGGTTTTAGGTTACTCGATATTGTTACTCCCAGATCGGTTTCTCTGTTTACATTCTTAAGCTGAGTGCCATTCATCGAATAGTTTGCTTTCTCATTTAGGTATCCGATATGTAGTACTTTACATTTATCCGCATTGAAACTCATTTGCCAAATTTGGGCCCAACATGACAATTTATCTAGATTGTGTTGCATATCGTCAACTTGTTCTTTTGAGAGTACGCTATTTGCAATTTTTGTATCGTCAGCAAATTTTGAGATTGTACAGGTGAGACCCTCATCTATGTCGTTGATGTAAATTAGAAAGAGAATTGGTCCTAGTACCGATCCCTGGGGGTCAGTACCGATCCCTGGGGAATACGATACTGTACCAGGAATGGGCTCTGGAAAATGGACAGGCCTGGTTTGGGTGTACCCAGGCCTATAAAATACAGTACTCGCAAACATGTGCTAATGTTCTTTCCTCTCGCTTAAGCATAGTGCAGTTTGGTATAGTACATGATTAGATTAATAGCCAGTATTCGATAAATGGATAACAATCGTGGTCATCTACTATACCTTTAACCGTCCTGGTGGTGTAATGGTTAAGGTGGCAAAAATATGTGTGTGATAACCCGGGTTCGAATCCTGGTGGATCATATATACTTTAATTAATTTCATTGGGGGTGTGGTGGTGAGATTAATAAAAATAATATTATTAGTAGGTTTAGGGATATTTCTTCGAGAGGCCGGTCTATATGATCTGTGCCCCATGAATATTTTTTCCTCTCACTTAAACAGTAGGCTACCATAGTGCAGTTGGGAATATGAACATGATTAGATTAATATCCAGTATTCGAGAATGGATAATAAGTCGTAGGCGTGTGCATAAACCTTTAACCGTCCTGGTGGTGTAATGGTTAAGGTGGCAAAAATATGTGTGTGATAACCCGGGTTCGAATCCCGGTGGATCATATATACTTTAATTAATTTCATTGGGGGTGTGGTGGTGAGATTAATAAAAATAATACATATAACGGTCTTGATGGTGTAATGGTTAGAGCGTGTAAGTTTGGTATGTGATATCCTGGGAGAATCTCATGCTTTCATTAATTTAATTTGGGGTATTATTGGTGTTAAGAAAGATGTTAAAAATAATCTACTTCCAAAGTCCGTAAGGTATATAGCGATAGTATAGAAAATAGGTTAAGTACGGTTACTATAAGTAGAAATGATGTGCTTAAGGAAATTGACAGACTGAAACCTCAGAAATCGCCTGGTCCCGATGAGGTATATGCTAGAGTATTAAAAGAATGCAGAGAGGAGTTAAGTTACCCATTAACATTTCTTTTTAACAATTCATTAGAAACGGGTATAGTTTTGGAAGCTTGCAAATGTAGTTCCGATTTTCAAAAAAGGTGATAAATCAATAGCATCCAATTGCCGTCCCATTAGTCTCGCTTCAATCATAGGAAAGCTACTAGAGTCAATTATTGCTAGGAAAATGAGAAACCACTTAGAAACATTTAACTTAATCAATTCTTCTCAGCATGGATTCACTCAGGGACGTTCTTGCCTTACTAATATGCTTAGTTTTTTCTCAGAGGTATATGAAGCAGTAGATAATGACAAGTCATATGATATTATATATTTAGATTTCAGTAAAGCTTTCGACAGAGTCCCTCATGAGAGATTGATGAGAAAGGTTGAGGCACATGGAATAGGTGGGGTGTTGTTAGGATGGATTAGGTCATGGCTAATTGGTAGGAAGCAGAGAGTCCGCATAAATGGTACTAAGTCAGAATGGGGATCAGTCAAGAGTGGTGTCCCCCAGGGATCTGTATTAGGTCCTCTGTTGTTTATTATATACATAAATGACCTTGATTTAGGTATAACTAGTAGGATAAGTAAATTTGCAGACGATGTCAAAATGGGGAGAACAATTGATTCAGTTAGAGATATAGAGTGTCTGCAAAGGGATCTAGATACCTTACACGAATGGTCAGTAAAATGGCAGATGAAGTTTAACATTGACAAATGCAAGGTATTAAAGATTGGGAAGATGCATACAAATGTTAAATATAAACTAGCTAATATGGAATTAGAAAACTCAGACTGTGAGAAAGATCTAGGTGTGTTTGTTAGCAATGATTTGAAGCCTAGAAAACAATGTATAAGCGTTCGTAACAAGGCAAACTGGATTCTCGGGTTCATATCTAGGAGTGTGAGTAACAGAACTGCTGATGTTATCTTAAAACTTTACTTGTCATTAGTGAGACCCCATATGGATTATGCTGTTCAATTTTGGTGTCCTTATTACAGAATGGACATACTGTAGATTCATTGGAGAGAGTACAACGGAGAATGACAAAAATGATCCATAATATTAGAACTCTTCCGTATGAAGAAAGGTTGAAGAAATTAGGCTTACATTCGTTAGAGAGACGCAGAGTTAGAGGTGACATGATAGAGGTATTCAAGTGGGTTAGTGGAATTAATAAAGGACACATGAAAAATTTACTAAAGCTCAGTGATAGCGAAATAACTTACAAATGGTTTCAAATTAGATAAATTTAGTTTCAGAAAAGATATAGGCAAATATTGGTTTGGTAACAGAGTTGTAGATAGGTGGAATAGCCTACCAAGTGATATAGTGGGATCAAGAACGATAGGGAGCTTTAAGATAAAATTAGATAGGCATATGGACGAGATGGGTTGGGTGTGAGGGGGATCTACCAGGTGTGGGCCAATCGGCGCTCAGCAGACCCCCGTAATCTTGTGTTAATCTCTGACCGTTTTGGTGGGGTCAGTACTCGAGGTATTAGTGAGATGGGTCTATAATTGGGCCTTGTAATTGGGGTTGGGTGTGACAGGGATCTGCCTTGTATGGACCGATCGGCTTTTTGCAGACTCCCATTTTCTTATGTTCTAAAGTTATCTGGGTAAATTCAGGGACCCTTTGATGGTAACATTCTCAGCTGAAGCTGATTGATTGTAATTGCTAGTTATATTTAGTCAGTTTTGTATGACCATTATATTGTATTGACTTAACTCCTTCAGTGCGGGCTGTTATATAAAAAAATACGGTCATCACTGCGGCACTTGTCATGACAATTGCGAAATTTCTGCCTTGAACAAGGGCTGGGAGGCAGGCGAGAGAGCCTAAGCAGCGCGGGACCGTCCCATCCACCGCCCCCCTGTGTCTGAGCCATCACTAGTGGCAGTGGGAGACCTCTCCAACTCCCTTACAGACTTGGGAATAGCGGAAACCGCTCAAACTCGCTATTTTTTACCGATTTAGCGTCACGTGTGCTATATCGTTGCACGGCAACCAGTGGTTGTACAGACATGATTCAGGTGTCATTGGAAAGGTCTATACCTCTGCTTTCAAGGATATGTCCTTGAAATATATTCTAGCTCTTGTTTATACATGAAAATGTGCAGGGAATAAAGGTTACCGGTACTTTTAGTCTAAAACCCCCGTATGGTACAGTGCAGACCAAGCAATTGTCATATGACAAGTGCCGCAACAATAGTGTTAAACAATATATAAATATTTTCTCCACCGCCACCACTGTACCTCATTCCTGCGCATGCAAACCATGGAATATCTGACCACAACCACATCATAACCGCATAATTTGTGTACATTATCTACTAGTGTGGGGATGTATGTTCAATCAGTCGTCCCGTTGTGCGAAAGGCGGGATTGCCGCACCAGGGATAGGTCCATTAAAACCCTTTGCTGTACATGCCAGGTTAGATTATTTTTAATTTATTTTATTTTTGTTTTTTTCCAAAGAAAGTTTCAAAACACAGGTGGGTTGGCAGAGTTCCCCTAAAAACACAAGGGCAACGGCCAGGAACTGTGAAATCAATTTTTCTAGGCATGTTCTGCTTTTGTGGGAATTCTAACCACTATTACACCTTGCAGGAGGCTTGTCGTTTTCTAGCAGAGGAATATGGAGAGACTGCGCCAGAGTGTGGGGATGCCTATTACCATTACGGTCAGGCGCTGCTGGAACTGGCCCGCATAGAGAATGGCGTTTTGGGCAATGCTCTAGATGGAGGTGAGAATATATTATATTTATCCCTTTGCCTTTAACCCCTTCTGTACCGGTGATGTACTTTCAACTTTATTTTCTGGCTACTATTAGACTATTTTATTCAGTTTCTTAACCCGGCAACGGCAAGAAACCTCATAAGAAGTTTTACTGGGTGAGGGTGGCAAAGCTCTTAAGAGGGAGGCCTTAAAAAAAAACATTTAAACGGCCCCAGTAGCACTAAACAATTTTTGTTTTGTTTTCCCCTATACCTCGTATCACTCCTCCACATCCCCTCCTTCCTCCCTTTCCCCTCCCCCTTCAATTATCACCTATTTTCCCTGTTATTCCCTAATTCGTTAGTATATTTTTGTGGTAACCTTCGCAAACTGTGTGGAGGATGTGCTTACGTGCCTAGCAGGTGTGTTACATAACCGAGTGTGTATGAGTAGGCTCAGTGTGGCTTGAGGCCTCGTGGAGGGAGGGGTTGCCTCAATTTGCTCCATAATTCATGAATGGGCTGGTCCATGTATATTCGCGATTTTGACCAGAATTTTTTTATATTTTCACTTGTTTTATTGTCACAGGTTACTATCTTCATAGTGAAGGTAAAATAGGCTCATATGAATAAGTAATAACTATATTTATCGTAAAATGACGATTATAGGCCTGAATGGAGCCTATATGCTCGCCCATGGGCATAGAGTTCAATACCCCCTGCTTGCCGTTTATAGGTTAAGGACTTGCAGTAATTAACAGGCTTCGAACGATCTCGCTTAACCTTTTTCTACTACCACAGATCCTTCTTAAGCGGACTTGCAGCAATTAACAGGCTTCGAACGATCTCACTTAACCTTTTTCTACTACCACAGATCCTTCTTCAGCTTCACAAAATAGTCTAAATGTAGCTAGATTAAAATTGAAAAGACTTTGCGGTAAAGAAGGGGTTAAGTTTTGATCTGGCACAAGTTTTAATCCAGAGAGAAATATATTTTATCAAGAGTTTTTAGAATGTTAATAAGTTTTCCCATTTGAACAGCAGGGGTGTGGGTAAGCCACAATTAATGTACTGTACAGGTATATGCATAAGATTTGGTTAGTTGATCCATATATGTAGACCGAATATGAAATTAATAGGGCTAGTAATTACTATACAGATTGTGGAAAGGTAATCTGAAACTAGGTAATGACGACTAGACTGGGTATTGAAAGTTCTAGATATTGTCAAGTCAGGGAGGAAGTGAACATCGGATATGTGCCGTTATATTTTGTACCTGCTGAAGGATCAAGAATTTTGATAAGTGAAAATGGCTTAGAAGTAATCGATGCATTTTGTATATGAATTTAGAACAATATTTGTATTGATTGTAATCAGTAGGTTCAAGAGTACTAGTTATCAGTTGAATTATATGGTCCACTAGAGTCTGTGGAGATCAGGAAAAGGTATTGCACTTAAAAGCTGACTACTTTTGTTCAAACAAAAAATGCCTTTCAATTTTTTAAATGGTAGTTTGGAATCAATGCAACTAGGTGGTTTGTCAGTTTTTAAAACTCCATTATTTTGATTCTATTTACAATTTTACCATAGCAGCTAAACTTCGTTAAATGCAGAAATTGCCTCCCGAAAATTATCCCAGGAAGGGATTTGAACCCGGGTCCCCCGGCATAAGAGAATTCCAACCACAAGACTGATGAGGATATCCTATTTGGGCTGTCAGCTTAAGTAGTTTTCTGTATCATATTTTCCATTTAACCCATACTGTCCCAGAGGATTTGGCAGCTTTGGCCATTTATGTACTAGATACCAGCCATTTTCGCAAAAAAAGAAAAAAACAATATATATACAGTAACTTATATATTTCTGCGGTGTAACATGATAAATCACTAATGAAAGCTGGGGAGTAACAGACTTATGATAGGTGGGGATGGCTGCCTAACGCTCGGGCAGTGTTGCCCAAGCAGTAAAGCGTTCGAGACATATTAGCGGCTAATACTATCTATTAGCAAAAAACACAGATCGAAGTACTGTACTAGTGACGAACAACGTTAGTCACTAGTACTGTACAGTACTCGTGTATAACTTTTATATTGTACTGACGATTACTGTTCGGCGCTCGTACAGGGGGGGTTAAGCTCTTGCCACAATTGGCCACTTGCGAGTTTGTCTATAAGGAAGTTGGAGCTGTAGGCATAGATATTTAACAGAATTATTAGCTTAAATACGGGTGTAGTGCATCAATAAATACATACAATCAAATTCACTGCTTTCTAAGCATCAGAAACTCAAATTATTGTTGCATTTGTTTAGTACAGTATCTATGTTTACAGCTCCAACTTCCTTATAGCCTGAAACCCGTAAGTGGTCAATTGTACTGACCTTACATCAGTTACTTGGGAGAATCTCTTACTGTAATGTATAGACTGTAAAGGTACATATATTTTGGGGTGTTATTGGTGTTAAATAATAATAAATCAGCACAGATTCAATCCCACGTAATAGTTTTAGCCATAAAACACGCTCTCCACGAGATGAGCCTACGTGGATTCCAGGTCCAGTTATGTTGGATTCCTGCTCACATCGGTGTCCGTGGCAATGAAGACGCCGATGCTGCGGCTAAGAATGCTATTTTAATGATCCCTCGCCAGCCCCACCTTCCGTTAGGTGATTGGCTGTCCTTACTCAAGCCTTCTATTCTTTGCACGTGGCAATCTCATTGGGATGCTCTACCCTGCAATAATAAACTCCGTGCAATCAAACCTTCTGTCCGTCCTTGGCCCTCGTCTTCCAGGTCTCACAGGTGTGAGGAAGTTTTACTAACTAGACTTAGGATAGGCCATTCCAGGCTGACTCACGGTTATTTGATGTCCACTCCCCGCACTCCGCCCCCTACCTGCTCCTCCTGTCATTCCCCTCTAACTGTTCGCCACGTCTTTGACTGCCCAGATACTGCCCGTCTGCGTACGGTTTGTTTTGGTACTAAATCATTCACTGACCTTTTATCCGATTCTCCGTCATTTTCCTTCCCCCCTATCGTCCGTTTTTTGCGTCGCCTTAAGCTCCTTTCAGTAATCTGATCCAATCCTTCGGGCCAGACCTATGAGAGTTCCGTATGGAGCTCAGTGGTCTGGTTAATCTACTCTACATAACTAACTAGCACAGATTCAATGTTTAATTATAACTAAATACGGTACTGTATATTATGGTATATTTCCAGTACCAGAAGGAGATGATACTTTGAATTCTCAAGTTGGTGATCCAGAGGAAATGACAGGTAAAATGTTCTTCTCGAGTGTAATAAAATGACGGAGTATCTTTGGTATATAAGTGTTCATATTGAAATATTAGAAGTTCTGATTATTGATTTTGGCAGCATATGCATTGTTAGAATTTATGCTTTCGCATTTTTTTAGTTTCATAATTATTTGGAAATTAAATTTTGTTATACTATATTGATTAATTTGTATTTTGCCATTACTTCGGTAGAGAGTGATCAAGAGTTAGTCACCACTGAAGTTGGGAAAGCTTTAGAGGAGAATTTTAACACCTTGACCGAAAAATCTGTTGCGGACAAGGCCAAACTTGCTTCTGATGAAAAGAAAGGAAAGGAAGATGCAAAGTCAAAGGAAAGCCCAGATGTGGTTGGTGCCAGTGGAAGTAGTTCCATGGCAGAGAGGAATGGGGTGCTGCACAAAGATGGAGACGTCTCTATGATCTCTGAAGGTAGTCTAGATTCAACAAAGGATTCGGGACTGGGAGTGGATGATAAAATGGTGAAAAATAAGGAATCAAAGGAAACTGCTGATGGGAAGAATAAGGTGGTGGAAAAGGCAGAAAAGATGATGAAAAATAAATCTGTGAAGGAAGATGGTGATGGAGCAGACCATAAGAAAAGTAAAGTACCGAGTGGTGAGAAGGAATGTAAGGGCGAGAGTAAGGAACCGGGCGATGAGAAAGAAGTAAAGGAGAAAAGGGAGAAGAAAAATGATGATTCCAAAGAGGAGAGTATTAAGGACAACGTTGAGGGTAAGCCTTTGTTGACCCAGCTGTTGTAGATCGGAGTAGGGGTTGCAGTGGACTAATTTTGTAGACAGGGTGTAGAGGATGTGATTACTTTTGTCTTTCAATTAGCAGGTGCTTCAATAAATGGGACTCTATTTTGTTACATTGTATGGGTGTATACTCTACAGTAGGTAGGTATACTCGACGAGTCTACGGTAGGTGTAGGTGGTTTGTAGTTCTTGGGAATTGTTGTACTGTAATATAAACTTTGCGTGACATATGTTTTAGAGCCCCAAAGGGTGACATGTGTTAACTAATTTTGTTCTAACCTTTTTTCTGTAACTTAATGGGTTAAAAATAAAAACAAAATAGCCCATAATCAAGGTCTTTATCTCCGCGGCAAATGCACCAAAATTCCACAAATTTATAGACAAATTTTCTTATTGTGATAAGTTAATAATTGGTATTTTTGGTCCAATTGGCTTTCCAAAATGCCCAGGGAGGGCACATGAGAGGCATGACTCTCACGACAGGGTCTTGTTAATAGACTCCTACATCGTGCATAATTATATGATATGGGTACGTTGGGACTTTCAAAAGTTCTATGTATGATTTGGGATTCAGCAAGACTTAAATTTCCAGATATTGGTAAGGATTTAAGATTTTATGTTTGTATTTAATCTTTAGGTATATCACTATGCATTAACCTAATACTGTACTGTAGCACATATTCCTGTGCATTTGTTACACTTTGAATGTTCTTGCCAAATTTCTTGTGTTTGGTACAAATTGTAGGATATACTGTATGTACACTCACTAACCCTTACATTTTGACATATTTTGTTCACAATAATTATGATTTCATTCTCTTCATTCCCTTTTAATGTGTGTTTAAGAACTCTGACTGATTGCCATAATAAAGACCTAATATTATAGGTCACCATGCTGGCAAAATATGCAAAAATTCAAATTTGTTTTAACTACCTTCTCTGTAAAGTATAGGGTGGAGAACAAAATTAGTTATTTACGATAAAGCATGACACCGTATCCCTACCTCTTATAGACTACAAAAACTCCTTTGCACTTTTTATCTTCCCGTAGTAACAAGTAGAATACTGTATTGTTTGTGGGATGAAAATTAACAAAGCTGATGTGCTGCCTGGTGAGTAGCGACGGCCTTTTACGGGCAACAGTCCCACAGTAGCGCCGTGTGGGTGAATATCTTTCTCAGATGCCTCCCAAGGGGGAAAACCAAAGTGGCATCATATTAAGGTCCCAGTGAAAGTTTGTCGTGTGGGCCATGTTATAGCTATCCATATTTTAATATCTTCATTTTGGTGAATGAAATTAAATTAAAATAGTTTGCTAATAAAGCTTTATCAACTTTTACTATGCCATCTGGTGATCTCCAGGTTGGAGAGTCGACAGTTGGTCAATTTCTACCTGTCTCTTGCCAGGTTAAGTTGCTGCTCTTCGCTACTATAGTTTTATTCTTGATGGGATTTGGTAACTCCTCTTCCACCTGTTTAACCCTTCAAGTACCGACACTTTTATTTTGGTTCTGTTTACTGTTTCACTTTTTCAGATAAGGAGTGGTCTCTTCCATAACTTTCTTGTATTATGGCAAACTTCAAACTAATTTAAACTCTTGGAAACTGTTTGTCAGTCTTTAGAATATATCTATTGTGTCCATTTTCAGAGGGGAGCACAGAAGGTGAGGACGGCGAGAGTGACGGGGAGGAGGAGGAAGGTGATGGTGATGAAGAGGAGGAGGAGGAGGAGGGAGGTGAAGAGGGTGGAAAGGAGGAAGGTGGAGAAGAGGCCAAAGAAGGAGAAGAGGCCAAAGAAGGAGAGGAGGCAAAGGAAGGAGAATCTCAGGAAGGAAGTAAAGAAGGTGAAGGTAAGAGTCTTATTATTTTATTTTGATAAGCCAAGTGAACATTTAGAATTTTCTTCATACACCTATTTTGTAAATCTGATTAGGAAGTTTTTTTTATGTGACTGGATTTTGTGGGAGAGTTTTCTACAAACTTAAGTTTTTGTTTGAGTTGTTTTTTTTTTTTTTTTTTTTTTTTTATTATTGATGTATGATGCAATTGCAATAAGTTTTGTTTTCTTTGTAAAATCAAACTGTTGGTAGTACAATATTAGTCAGTATTTTGATTTAGTTGACGATGGTGGACATTTTTTACTGGATTGTATACCAGGTAGTAGTGTCCTGAAGGAATAAATGTACAAGCTGACTATTCAAAAAAAGTGAAACAAATTAATAGCCTTACACATATTTGTTTCTTTGTGATTTGTTTACTTTAAAAATTTTGCATTAAACTTTATAACCTGCATCTCTTGTACCCCAGGAGAGAAGACAGAGGAAGATGAGGAGGAGGTGACTAACTTGCAGCTGGCTTGGGAAATGCTGGAGTTGGCCAAGGTTATATTCCAAAAGTAAGTTTCTTGTGGCCTAACCTGTCACTCAAAGAAGCCACATTTATTACTTTATTCTTTATTGATTTGTTTGTATATTTTATAACATTGATGGGTAGCTATAGGCCTTGGTTACCATCCAAAATATTGCAAGGGCTCATTGGTGTTGCCTTAAATCCTTGAGGTTTCTACAGTATTTGTCTATCTTGGATGGTCTTGTTTGTCAATGTTTTATGTCCCGTAACCTTCCCACACAACCATCTCTCCATCCTCATTTAATTTTGTTCCATCCTATTTATAATATTTTCTATCTTGACTTAACTAGATTTCACAAGCATACTCCTTCACATTTCTTAAGAAGTACAGTGAACCCTTGAGATTCGCGCACGTGACATTCGCTGATTTGATAATTTGTGGGGTTTTCCAGTGGCAATTGAAAATATTTAAAATTGGACAAAATTAAAAAAAAAATGCCTTTAATGCGCGTGCAAATAGTCTGGCGGTAGGAATATTTTCCCTCCACTCCACACAGTTCCCACCTGGTCGTTTGATTGTGTTGACCTCTGTGACTTGACTTTGTGCTCTATTTTCTCGTCTACAGTACTGTACAGTAAAACCCCGCGCTTTCGTTCTCCTTGCTTCCGTACAGTAATTGATTTTGGTTCGTACTTTCGTTGTTTAGTACGAAAGGGTGAATAAAATCCAGTTTCCCGGGTCAAATGCTGTCATCTGAATCACTGTATTTTATGACTCCCTAACCTTTAATATACACACACCTCTACGATATAGCATACAGCTGGCCATTACAAAAAAAAATAGGAAAAGTGGGGAATGTGCTTGAGTAAATGAATATGTACATACTGTACATGTTGGCAGACTACAGCCAGCTTGAATATAAATTTGTTCTTTGGCCTTTACTATTAGTTAAGTATTACAGTAGATAATTTCCTCATAACTATTTATTTATATAATATAACCTGGTTAAGTTATATTTTTAACTAGATATTATTTCATAATCGAATGTCAGAGCAGATGACTCAGGTTTGTTAGTCATGATCCCTGAATTCTTAAATTCTTATAGCATCATAAATTAGTAATTGAGAAAGACTTCAATCAGTTAACCTAGCCTAACTTACTACAGTATGTATCTCTTTATGTAATCGTAATCAAAACGGTAAAAATACTTCGATCGGTAAGCTTAAACGGTAATTTCATCTGCAGTGTATTTCGATCGATAGTACCTGTACAGGAAAACAAAAAAACTATTGGGAGGTTCACCAAACCGTTTGTTAAAGTGTATTATGGTAAGTAGGCTACTGACAATGCCATTTGTTACTGTACTAAGGCATCTAGTCGGGTATAGGGGTAGAGACCGATTAATATGAATGGTGCATGAATTGGTCAACAACAAAAACCTTGGCGCTGTGAAGCCTCCACTGCGCCCGTTTTTGTTGGTACAGTAGTTTCGCTCTTCCGTAATATCGTGCTTTCGTACTGGCAGTTGCCCCCAATTAGTACGAGAGAGTGGGGATTTAATGTATTTAGTTATCATGGCAAACAATCTCAAAGCAGACTAATCTAAATCAAGCAAAGACCCAAGAAACTTAAAAGGGAAAAGAAAGTTATGACTAACTTGCAAAAGGATGAGTTCTTGAAGAAAATTAAGGGTGGCATGTCATTCACAGCCTGTGGCCGCGTCTACAATGTTAATCCACTGTGAGGTACATTCGTAAAAAAAAAGGGGGAAATTAATGCTGCACTTTTGCTGCTAAACATGTGCAGGTGATTAAATTTCATAATCCAGTGGAATCCCCACTTTGGGGACATTTAGTCTGGCGATTTCCACTTTGGCGACTAGGTCATAAATTTCCACTGAGCTCACTTTGGCGACAATGCACTCGCTAATCTTATTTCTTCCCATTTAAAGTTTGTCCCCACTTTGGCGGATTCCACTTTAGCGTGGTTTTGGCAGTCTATATAATCTAAAGTGGGGGCTCCACTGTATTATGTTGATAGACTGAAAAGGCACTAAATGTTTGGATTGAGGACCTGTACAGGCGGCGTTTTCCTATTAGTGCCAATTTTATTAGAGCGAAGGCCAGAGAATTTTATGCCGTATTTATCTCGGGTGATGTTAGTAATGATGAAAGCTTTGCTGGTAATGCTAGTGGTGGTGATGAAGCACCGAACACAAATTTCTGTTATTGGGGCAGGAGGGGGGACTGGTATTCAATAATATTCGCAGAATTTACAAAATCGCGTGGGTTCGTGCCCCCTAACCTTCGCGGATATCAAGGGGTTACTGTACTATATAATCTTCCTTTTAGTTGTAGGGAGAGCCCTTTCATGGTCATTAGTAGTATCTCCTCTCTGAACTTGTTCCATCCACTTTTGACTCGCGACTGAGCAGGCCTCAGCCCCACCATCGGCAGCAATTTTGTCACAAGTAACAGAATCTATGATCATGGTTTTACTCTTGTCTATGTTAACCCTTAATCCCTTATCTACCATTCCCTCCCCCCCACCTTAGGAAGATCATCTTGGTTTCAGCCGCACTGTCTGCAATCTGCATAAAGTAATCTGCATAGAGCAATTAATGGTATCAATCGACATACAGTAGAGGAAATAGTACTGGGGAGTGAGCATTGGGGCCATGTCTGGAAGTGGTTTCTGCCATGGCCAATCCCATTTGGGGTGCTTCCCCTGGAAGCAAGGCTTCAGACTTATGTATGTAAGAGGAGTATGATAAGGATTGGCAAGAGGGGCTGCACCTTTAATCAGGCTGTCAAACAGTTTTTGTTTGGCCAGGCAGCCTAGGGAACGACAACTACTACAGGTGTACAGTACTGTATTTAAAACCAGTCGTAGAGCAGTCCCTTCTTTTTAATTATTTATTTTATTTGAAAGTCCCATTTATGATTTATGGATCTTTTGTCTTTGGATGTGATGGAATAACCAAAAGATTGCAATTTAAGGAAGTGTTCCTGTAAACTTTCTCCTATTAGTCTTAAAAGCAAATTGTCCCATTTTGATACCTTACTGACTTAATTTTTGTCTCCAGGCAAGCAGAAAGCAATGTAGAGATGGGGAAGAAGGTGGCCCAAGTGTACCTGAAGCTGGGTGAGGTGGGCCTGGAGAGTGAGAACTATGCTCAGGGTATAGATGACTTCCAGCAGTGCCTTGATATTCAGGTTCGTTATTACCTCCAATTAATTAAGTGGGGCCACCGGCTTTTGTTTTACTTTCTCTTTCCCTGGCTTGTATCCATTCGGCCCCATTCAGCCAACTGTTTTTAGACATCCCCCATCCAGGTGTTGATACCTTCCTGGTGAGCGATAGCGAACCAGCATTGTATGGAGAAAGCCGGCTTCGCCAGAGATATTTTTCTATCAAAAAATTTACAAATTTAGCAAACGAAAATGCAAAAACAAAAATATTTATATGCTGGCTCGCTACCGCTCGCCAGGAAAATATTGGCACCTGGATGGGAGTAAAATTCTTAAAACGGTAGGCTGAATGGGGCCAAACTAATAAAAGCCAAAGGAAGAGAAAGAGAAAAATAACGAGGTGGGCTCCCTTAACCCTGGAGAAATTGTACCCTCATGACTGAAATTTTTTTTTATTGCGAAGACATGTTGAATCCTTGCAATAGAACCTTTCTCTGTCCTGTACACCCTTTTTGTCATATCTATGGAATAGTATTTTCTTTGTTGGCTAATTAAAGATGTGGACCATTAATATCCTGGGTTGAATAATAAGTGAATTATTGTTCTATTTTAGTACCGCTAACTTCAATTATATATATATTCTTTTCCTAATAATTTGCTTAGAAGTGCAAGCCAATATCAGTTAGTAGCTGTTGAAAAAGTGCCCTGTGTAGCATTAATTAGATTTGTGAAACTTTATTTTCTTTTTATAGATGAAAATCCTTGAGGAAGACGACCGTTGCATCGCAGAGTCCCACTACCAGCTGGGTGTGGCCCACTCCTTCTCTGACGACTTTGACATGTCCATGGAGAGCTTCAAAGCTGCCATCAAGGTCATTGAAAACAGAATGGCTAACCTCAGGAAGAGAATGAAAGAGAGGGAATCTTGGACTGAAGAACAGAAGCAGAAAGATGGTATGCATTGAGGAGTTGTGGAGGCATATGAAGTTGGATTTATAATGTAAAACTTGCAAAATAAACAAACTAAAACTGGGACGATACACGATAAATGCAAAAGAACTAATCAAAATCGCTATGTGGAAAAGACGCTTAATAAAATAAAATAAAAAAAATAAAAAAACAATATAATTTAGTAACGAGGTACAATCAAGAACAAATGGGGACACACCCATTTGCATCAGTATTGAATTAATTAAAATTTAAAACTTGCAAACTAAACAAACCAAAACTGGGACAAAGACAATACAAAGTCAAATTAACTTTTCAAAATTGCTATGTGGAAACAATGCTTACTAAACTAAAATTTATGAAATAAAAGAACACAAGGGAGATCTCACAATTTTGTCTTGCTTCAGAATTTAGCAGTAGAGGTTCAAAGATTCAAATTAATGCAATTTTTTTATAAGTTCACAATTGGACACTAAATTGATTAATCTAAGTTTTATGGGAAGCTTTAGTTATATATATTATATACTAATTAGGTATACAGTAAACTCCCTTTTATCCAAAAATCACAAGTCTTTTGAAATTTTGGATAAGCGATTTTTACGGATAAATGAGAGTCCCTCTATATAGAGCTAAATATGTGTACAAATGGTCACATATACTGTTTTCATTGCATTTAAAACCATTTCTAGGGTGTCTTAACTTCTAATTATCATCTAATTCAAGCTATGTTTACTTCAGAGGGGTTAAATTGATGTAATTAAGCATCCATAAAGGCTTAAATAAGTGAAAACTAGTGAAAAATACGGATAGCAAAACCTTTGGTTAACTGAAATTTTTGGATATTTGAATTTTGTATAAAAGTTATTTTACTGTAGTACTATTATGTAAAGCTGCTGAGTCTTATATTTTACTGTAGTACTATTATGTAAAGCTGCTGAGTCTTATATTTTACTGTAGTACTATATGTAAAGCTGCTGAGTCTTATATTTTACTGTAGTACTATATGTAAAGCTGCTGAGTCTTATATTTTACTGTAGTACTCTATGTAAAGCTGCTGAGTCTTATATTTTACTGTAGTACTATATGTAAAGTTGCTGAGTCTTATATTTTACTGTAGTACTATATGTAAAGCTGCTGAGTCTTATATTTTACTGTAGTACTATATGTAAAGTTGCTGAGTCTTATATTTTGCTTCAGCTGCTGAGCGACCAGATCCCTTCTACACTGAGCAGGGCGAAATTGATGAACTGAACGAACTTCTACCAGAAATAAGAGAAAAGATTACGGACATGGAGCAGATGAAGAAAGACTCCAAAGAAAAGCTTCAGAAAGCAGCTCAGGTAAGCACTATCGCAACATACCATTTTAATTATACCCGGTATATATAATAATGTTCTATTATTATTTTTAATTTGTATTATATACCCGGTATATATTTATTTTTTATTTTTAAACATTTATAGAAATTTTATTCTAGCATTTTTATATTTAAAAAGTATATGAATTATGAAATAGAATTATTTGTCTGTAAATAGATATTTTGTGGTGGGCTGACCCTTTGTCAGAGTGAGGTTGGTGTCTTCTACTTCCCATAGCCCTTTCTATCTTTTTCTCCCTCTGCATCTCAAATGTTTTCAAATGGCGTAGGGATGCGGCGACCCCAACGCCCGACACTTTCTGGTGCAGGTAGCCTCCTCAGGTGGAGGGGTGAGAAATTTCCACCCGCTTTTCTCCGGCGAGACGTAGAAGTCGGCTAAAGGGGATGGGGGGCCTGGTATCCTTCTCCCCTTAAATAAATCTACCAAAAAAATGAGACCGAGATAGGGGCGAGTGAATGCGTTCGTGGTCCCGGACCCTAAGAATAGGAGCTTTGAATGTGCGTGGATGTAGTACGAATGAGAAGCGAGAGAATATTGGAAGGTTATTTGAAAGAAGGAAGTATGATCTGCTTGCACTGAATGAAACTAAGATGAAAGGAGAGAGAGAAGTGGATTTTGGAAACGTGATGGGTAGAAAGTCTCGAGTAGACGAGGGAGTCCGGGGGAAAGAAGGTGTGGCTATTATTGTGAAGGAGGAGTTGAGAGAGTTTATAAAAGAGTGGAAAGAGGTGTCATCAAGGCTAATGTGGGTGCGAATGTGGTTTAAGGGTGAAAGGTGGGTTTTTGTAAGTGCGTATGGACCAGGAAGTGAAAGAGAGTTAGACGAGGTAGAGGGTTTCTGGGAGGATTTGAGAGATTGTCTACAAGGGTTTGATGAAAATGAAAATGTTATAGTTTTAGGGGACCTAAATGCTAGGGTAGGATATGAGCCTGTTGAGGGAGTCATCGGTAGTTTTGGTGTGGATGGTGTAAACGAGAGTGGAGAAAGACTGAAAAATGTATGTGAAGAGTGCAGATTGAGTATAGGTAATACGTTCTTCAAAAAAAGGCGTATACACAAGTACACCTGGCATAGACTTGTGAGGGGAGAGATTGTAGAGAGGGCATTGATGGATTATGTGCTGGTGACAAGGGAAAGATTGTGTAGACTCCTGGATGTGAATGTGATGAGAGGTGAGGGTATGTCGGATCATTACCTGGTGGAGGGAAAGCTAAGAGTTAAGAGTTACAGGAGAATAAGAGACAAGCGTGAAGTAAGAGAGGTAATAAAAGTTAGTGAGTTAGAGAAGAGTGAAAAAGAGAGAGTACAAGGAAAGACTAAATGAAAAGTGGATGGAAGAGAGAGAAGTAGAGGTTGAATGGCAACAGTTTAAGGAAGGAGTGAAAGCAAGTACAGAGGTAGTATGTGGCAAAGGAAAGTAGGAGGCAGAGGTATCAGGAAGGGAAGCGAGTGGTGGAATGATACGGTGAGAAAGGCAGTTGAGGAGAAGAGACAGTGTTTTGAGAGGGTTTTACAGGATGGTAGTGTTGAGGTATGGGAGAGGTACAAGGAGAAAAGGAGAGGCAAAACGGAAAATTAGAGAAACGAAAAGTGGGGTCTAAGGTTGAGTGAGAATTTTGAAGAACGAAAGATGTTCTGGAAGGAGGTAAATAAAGTAAAGAAAGGAGGACAAAAGAGGGAAGAGTCAGTGAAAGATGTAAATGGAGAATTACTAGTGGAACCAGTTGAAGTGAGGAAAAGATATGCAGAGTATTTTGAATCTTTGTTAAATACAAGAGATGGAAGAGAAGCAGAGGTGGATGGAGCTAGGTTACCCAGGCCACCCAGGTGGCAGGGAATGAATGAAAGGATTGAGGAAAATAAGGTGAAAGAAGCAGTGAAACAAATGAGAGCGGGAAAAGCAGAAGGTTTGGATGGTGTTGCCGTGGAGTGTATAAAGAGGGGTGGAGATGTGATAATAGATTGGTTGGTGAGACTTTTCAATGTGTGCTTTGCTGTGTCAATGGTACCAATAGACTGGAAGAGTGAATGTATTGTACCGTTGTACAAGGGGAAGGGAGATCGGCGGGAGTGTTCAAGTTATAGAGGTATTAGTTTATTGTCAGTGGTGGGAAAGCTGTATGGCAGGGTGTTGATAGAGAGGATAATAAAGTGTACGGAAGTTGCAATAGGAGAAGAACAGTGCGGTTTTAGGAGGGGAAGAGGGTGCGTGGATCAGATGTTTGCAGTAAGACAGTAATGCGAGAAGTATTTAGAGAAGCATAAGGAGATATTTTGGGCTTTTATGGACTTGGAAAAAGCGTATGATCGTGTGGACCGTGAAGCAATGTGGAAGGTGTTAAGGATTTATGAAATAGGAGGAAATTTGTTAAAAGCAGTTAAAAGTTTTTATGAAGGGAGCAGAGCATGTGTGAGAGTAGGAAATGGTGAGTTGAGTGAATGGTTTGAGGTAAAGGTAGGTTTGCGACAGGGTTGTGTAATGTCACCATGGCTGTTTAATATGTTTATGGATGGTGTGGTGAGAGAGGTGAAAAGGAGAACTATGGGAAGAGGATTGGGTTTAATAGGAAAGAATGGTAGAGATTGGGAGTTGAATCAGTTGCTGTTCGCTGATGACAGTATTGGTGGCGGATTCTGATGAGAAACTGCAGCGGGTAGTCAAAGAGTTTGGTGTGGTTTGTGGAAGGAGGAAACTGAAAGTGAACGTCAATAAAAGTAAAGTAATGGTGTGTAATAGGGGAGAGCATAGGGTGAATCTAGATGTGAGGCTGGATGGGGAAATATTGGAACAAGTAGAGTGTTTTAAATATCTAGGAGGAACGATAAGCAGGAGTGGAGGTATGGAAATGGAGGTAAAACAGAGAGTGTGCAGGAAGGAAGGTTTTCGGAGTAATGGGAAGTATGTGGAAGACGAGAAATCTCGGAGTGAAAGTACAAAGTACACTGTATCAAGGAATTGTTGTGCCAACAGTGATGTATGGGGCTGAGACATGGGCTCTGAAGAAAAAGGAGAAAAGAGGGCTGGATGTGATGGAGATGAGCTGCTTGAGGAGTATGTGTGGAGTTACTCGTAGAGACAGATTGAGGAATGAAGAGATACGTAGGAGAGTGGGGCAGTAGGAACATTTGTCAGCCAGAGTGGACAGAAGGGTGCTGAGCTGGTATGGTCATGTTGAACGAATGGGAGATGAAAGGCTTGCAAAGAGAATATGTGAGTCCGGTACAAGGGGAGATAGAAGGGCAGGAAGACCCCCATTGAGATGGAGAGACTGTGTAAGAAAAGCTTTGGATGATAGAGGAATGACTATAGATCAGGCAGGGGAAGTGGTGGTGGACAGGAGTGAATGGAGAATGCTTGTGAATAGTTGAGTGAACACGTGGTCATTTGGAGTAAGGGGTCGGGCGCAAGTTAAACTAGATAATAGTCCATCAGGCGCCTGGCCCGGGGAGACGATTAATATGAAGGGTGCGCCTGGAAGTGTGGTGGGAGGGCGTGTAGCTTTGGCTCTGTTGCACGTCTGCCTGCCGAAATCGGAACCTCTCCGGGTGGTCGGGGGCCGGGGGAGTGCTGGAGCGACCTTGGTGACCCTGGTCTCTGGGTCTTCTGGGTGACCTGGATGTGTGTGAGTTGGTGCTTTTTATGTGTTTATTCGTAGTTTTATGTTGTTTTAGTGTTTTCCCTGTTCTTGCTGTCTTGAGTCGGCTACCCCCAAAATGGGGATTGGGCCTGAGCATATAGATAGATAGATATTTTTTGTTTAATTTTTAAACATTTATAGAAATTTTATTCTAGCATTTTTATATTTAAAAAGTATATGAATTATGAAATAGATATTTTGTCCTATACCGTTACTATTAGTGTATTAATGTGCTAAAACTCTTGGCAGTCTGAAGATGATCTGGTAAGCAAGCCCCTCTGTTTTTAGTTCATATATTATATAAAATATATTTTCTGACAAGGCTAATGGTAAACGGTTTCTGAAATGGCCACATACAAGTTTTGGTCTAGCAGGAAGGGTAAGCTGTAGACATGGAACAATGATGGAAGTTTGGCAGAATTACCAACTACATTGTAGTGGTAGACTACTGGTAGTGCATATACGGTATATATAGATTTTTTGCAAACTTTCTATTAATTACATTGGCCTAGCCATGAACCTTTTATATAGTATTCTTACCCTGTGATAAAATTAAGTATTCCCCAGTACCCGTGAGAGTACCAGGTTTATTTCTTAGTTGACTCGAGACAGAGCCTGAACAGGGACAACAAAACACAAAATCATTCGCATCTAGGTCGTCAAGGAGAAATACCCAGAGACCCAGGCCCATTTGGAGTCTCCAGCAAGATTCCCAGATCTTCCGATTTCCGCAGGCAGTCACACAGCGGATTACCACAATGCCCGCTCACCATCCATCCAGGCGTACCCTTAATTTTTACCGGCTCCCTGGGCCAGGAGCCTGACTGACTATTATCTAGTCCAACTGGAGCCCGACCCCCTCTCCCAAACGACCACGTTTAAACTCTTCTATTCACTAGCATTCTCCATTCATTCCTATTTATTACCACTTCTCTTGCCTGATCTATAGTCCTTCCTATATCTTCCAACGCTTGTCCTACAGTTTCTCCATCTCAATGGAGGTCTACCTACACCTCTGCCTCCCCTTGTATCTGACTTGCATATCCTCTTTGTAAGCCTTTCATCTTCCATTCGCTCAACACCCTTCTGTCCACTGGCCGACAAATGTTCCTGCTGCCCTTCTCTCCTACATAACTCTTCATTCCTCAATCTGTCTCTAAGAGTCACTCCACACATACTCTTCAAGCAGCTCGTCTCCAGCACATCCAGCTTTCTTCTCATTTTTCTTCAGAGCTCATGTCTCAGCCTCATACATCACTGTTGGTACAACTAACCCTTGATACATTCACTTAACTTTCATTTAGAGATTTCTCGTCTTCCAAATACTGTACTGTACTTCCCATTGCTCCGAAAATTTTCTTTCCTTCACTTACTCTGTTTTACCTCTATTTCCAACCCTCCTAGATATTTAAAACACTCCACTTGTTCCAGTATTTCATCATCCAGCCTCTAATCTAGATTAACTCTACGAGCATCTCTATTACACACCATCGCTTTACATTTATTTACGTTCACCCTCGGCTTCCTCCTCCCACAAAGCACACCAAACTCTTTGACTACTTGCTGCAGTTTCTCCTGAGAAAAAACAAACTAAATCTTTCCTACTAAACTCAATCCTCTACCCATAGTTCTCATTTTCACCTCTCGCCACACCATCCATATATACGGTACATTAAACAGCCATGGTGACATTACACAACCCTATTGCAGACCTACATTTACCTCAAACCATTCACTCCACGCATTGTTACCTACTCTAACGCACGCTCTGCTCTCTTCATAAAAACTATTAACTGCTCTTAACAAATTTCCTCCCAAATTCATACTGGTAATCCTTCCACATTGCTTCCCGAGCCACTCGATCATACGCCTAATTACCTGTATATACATACACACATTATTGTTTAGCGTGTACCTTCTTTCTATGTGCTTTTGTTTTTACACCTGAACTTTTTGTAGGAGGCATTCAAGGCTCAGGCCATTGCTGGGCGAAGTGGAGGCAACCCATTTGGTGAGTCATCCAGCAGTGGTTTTGATGCTCCCTCCTCCTCCTCTACCGCTGCCACTCCTATCGCCGCCTCTACCATCTCATCCACCACCTCTTCCAGCAGTGCCACCTCCATTACACATCTCATGCGTAAGAAGGTAAGAGGAGGATCATGCTTGTTGGTGTCATAAGTTGTTAACTACTAGTGCCAGTAGCAAAATTGTCTGGAGAAATCTATTATAGTTTCCTGTTCCCTAGATTGCGTTGATATTAGAGGTTTGCTCTTTTTGTTTTTTAAAGAGTATTGGCAGGGTATGTGAAAAGAGAAAGTTAAAGGTCAATGTAGGGAAATGTAAGGTAATGGTGTTTGAGAGAAGAATGCATGAAACCATAGATTTTAAGGAAAAATATAGAATCAAGAAAGAATATGAGAAAACTTGTAAAATAAAGATGAAAAATTAAGTACTGGAAGAGGTTGAAAGTTTCAAGTATTTGGGAGCTGTAATATGCAAATATGGTAAAATGGAGAGTGAGACAAAAGAGAGAAAAATGCAAGGGAGCAAGGTGATTGGAGAACTTGATAGTTTTCTCAAAGGAAGAATGGTTAGCCAGGAAGTCAAAAAGTCACTGAGAAACAGTGTGTTGCTCCCAACACACTCATATGGAAGCGAGACATGGACAGCAAGTGACGAGGATCTCTCCAAACTTAGAGCTGTGGAGATGAGCTTTTTCAGAATGGCAGCTGGCATGAATAGGCTAGATGGGCCAAGTAATAGGGAAGTGTAAGAGTCCTTTGGAATGGAAGAGCAGGCTTTGGGCATTGATTGTGGTGTGGTTGAGTGGATAAAGAGAAGTACTTTGAGGTGGCATGGTCATGTTCAGAGAATGGATGAAGACAGAATGCCAAGAAAGATATATGGAGTCAGGTGAGTGAAACCGCTAGTAGAGGAAGACCACCTATGGTATGGGAAAAGAAAGTGGAAAAATATATTGAAGAAAAACTTCCACGTAGTGGAAGGGGCATTGTGGCACGGGCAAGGGAGGCATGTCTTGACAAAGTAGCTTGGAGACGTTTCTGTCATGGCCATCCTCTAGCGGGGGTTTCCCAGGGGGAAACAAGGCGTTGGAGATGATGATGATGATATTGAAGTTAGTGAGTCGCTGCTTTACTCAAACGAGAAAACTCCATAAATGATTTAAAACTGTAGGCTATAAGGGTTATTTCACATCTAGGGTATGACAGATGCCACTTATTGAATTGGCTAGGGAGAGGATTTCCAAACACAATTTTAATGCAAAAATCACATCTTAAGCCTGTTTGTAGAAAACTACATATTTGTTATTCAGAATTGTCTTATGCTATTCTAAAAAGTACCTTCATGAAAACTGGCCTAAAGACCTAAATGTGAAGAGTTTGATGGACAGTTGTTTGATCATTGGGCACCATTTATGCCATTGGTAGCTTGAGGATATGTACCCAGAAACTTCAAGAAAGCTTCAGCACATGCCAGAAATGTTAACAATTATTCTGTATTGTGCAATTTACCATAGATCTCGTCATGGTATGGAGACCGGGGGTACTCTGAACCATAAGGCCCTGTAACATGGTGACTGTGTTATACTATAAGAGGCCAGCTCTGGGTTTGTCTTAAAACTAATTGTCTTCTATTTTTTAATAATAATGGTTAAAAGAGGCTGCAGAATAGCTTGCAGCATGGGCAACAAATTATTCCTGTACAAACCCTCTAACTACCGGTTGCCAATGATTGTACCAGAAGGTTGGATGCTGTTTTGTGCATTACGGTATCCTGTTCTGGAGGTCCAATACAGCCAACTCCCAAAATAGTCTATTAAGTAATGCCCCGTTCTTAACATTAATCATCAATTACAAACTCCAATGCACTTGAATAAACTAATTAAAGCATAATAATTATGGTCCTCCCGGGATTCAAACTCGGGACACCACACCCAGAACATAAGCATCTAAACCATTACACCACCAACACAGTTAATTTGTGAGAGACTGTAAATTCTTGTAAGTTAATTTTAAGGCTGTGTGTGTTCTTTGATGGCTGATGTTCCCCTTCAAGCAGAGGAAGGCTGAGGATGACACCAAGGTAGAGCTGAAGAAGGTGAGAGGGGAGAACGGTGAGGCGGTCCCAACCAAAAACACTGAATCATCCACCAACGGCAACAAGACACAGAGCATGGACATTCAGGTACTATAATTTCAGTATTTTTAATCCTCCCATTCCTGAGAATAGTCTAATTATGTATGAACCTCTCCGGGTGGTTGGGGGCTGGGGGAGTGCTGGAGGGACCTTGGTGATCCCTGGTCTCTGAGTCTTCTCCTGGGTGACCTAGATATGTGTGAATTTGGGTTTGTTCTTGTGTTCATTGTTTTCTGTTGTTGTGGTGTCCCTGTTGTGGTGTCCCTGTTCGGGCTCAGTCTCGAGTCGGCCACCCCCACTTACCCAATTTTCCCCCTTTTTTTATGGGGGTGGCCGACTTGAGACAGAGCTCGAACATGGACATCATAACATCAGAAATATAAAACTCAAAATCACACTCATCTAGGTCATCCAGGAGAAATTATAATTTAAAACTTGCAAAACAAAATCACTGTACCCGGAGACCCAGGCCCATGTGGGGTCCCCAGCAAAAGATACAAATTTGTAAATTGACCCCAATTTTGGGGGGCCACAGCAATGTACAGTATGTATGTTTACATACATACATCAAAAGCTAATTTGATGCTAATGCTACTTGATTGTTCCTCAGGAATCAACCAACACGGAGACACTGAAGAAGAAAGCTGCGGAGGACCTTAAGAAGAAGTCTGAAGAGCTTACCAAAGAGGCCACCGCTTAAACGTATCCTTAACTGCACCACCACTGCCACTAAAGGATTTTGTGTAGAACATAGTTTAGAATGACAAATTATCTATTATGAGTTGGAGATTTATTAGAATAAGGAATTAATATAATTTTTAGCATCCTTTTACCGGTGTGCTTAATTTTGTAATATAGCCTAAGGCCATTTAATTATTAGATTTTCATACTTCTAACAAAGTTGTTTATATATACCCCCTCATAGTTTTAAGCCAGTGCTGAACACAATGAGGATTACGAAGGAAAAGTTTTTGCTATACATTTTTATTAACTACTTGCCATGTCATAAAGGAAAGAATCCGCTTGGTCTATGAAGCGACTTAGAAGTCTATTTGAAAGAAAAATTTGAGTTTTGGGCCATTAAATGCGAACTGGTTGAATAGAGAATACTGAAGTACTCTGCAGGGTTACAGATGTATGTGAAGAATGGTTGATAGTAAGAATACCAAAAAATGTTAAATGAAAGTGAAGAGGGACTACATGCATACATAAACTCTTTGACAGCTTTAATAAAATCCCAGCCACTGAATCTTTAAATCGTCAATTTCCAATTACTGTAGTAGTTTACATCTGAAGTTGACCAGGTCAGGATTATTGATTAAATCTACAAAAAAATTGGCCTCATATTTTCTAAGGCTTTGATACATGTATGCACGTGTGAGCCTTGGTCACAAAGAGGTGAGGTACTCTTGGTAGCAAATTAATAACCTGCAGTTGTTGTTGTTCTTCCCTAAGCTGCCTGGCCGAACAGCCCCGAGTCCCTGAGAAAGGCCATGGCCACGATCGGGCTTTCCCACAGAGCTCTCATTGAGTGTAGATTGTGTTGTTGGCGTAAGTGGTTGTGTGAAATGCAGTCTTCTATGATGTGTTTAATGGTATGGGGTGCTGTGTTACATCCCGGGCAGGAGTCGACAACGGAGTCATCCAGTCTCTTCTGATAGCTCAGGAGAGCTGGATGGTGTCCGCATCTCAGCCTGGCCAGGTGGACTCTGTCCTCGCGAGGAAGGATGGATTTCGGGAGGTCGTGCATGCAGCTGCGTGTTGTCTGTGAGTGAGTGGATGGATTGGTGAGAGATATGAGTATGGATGTGCTTCTGGAAGTTGGTTTGGGGTGGGCAGGGAGGGAGAGAGAACAATAATTGTGTGTGATACCGTGTGCTGGGTGTTGTTTTGATATTTCTTGGTGTCTGTGGGTGTGTTGCCATGTAGTTTAGTGGGTGGTCTTGGTTCGTGGAGGCTGCTGCCAGGAATTGAGTGCCTCTCATGTCCAGATGGTCTTTGACTTTGAGGATTTTGGTTTCTTGATGTAGGTGATCTGTGGGTGAAGTAGCTGTGCAGCCTGTAATGATCTTCAGGGCTTTGTTTTGAATAGTCTGTAAGGTCTTATGATGTGTTTCAGCTAGGTTAGAAGCCCAGGCTGGGCTTGCGTATTCCATCACTGATCTTATGTATTGTTTATATACTGTGGTGGTAGTTTCTTTGTTGTGTCCAAATTTTGTGTGAGCAAGTGACCTGAGGGCGTTAAGTCTGGGTGTCGGTTTCTTTTTAATGTTTGTGGTGTGCTGTTTGAATGTCATAGGAGTATCATATGTTACTCCTAGGATTTTGGGTGTGTGTGTATGTGTTAGGGGTGTGTTGTTTATGGTGAGTTGAGGGATGTATTCGTGTTCTCCTGTCCAACTTGTGAGCAGGGTTGCGGTGGATTTGGCTGGGGCTAGATTAAGTGTTTGTAGTGCACCAGCCATGTAGTGTGTTGAGATAGGGTAACCTGCAGTAAAGCAGCTAACCTCCCCCAGAACGACCCTACCGCCTCATGGTAATTAGGGACCATGATTAAGTTGCTTACAGTTGGAAAGGAATTATGATTAAAATGTAAAACTTGCAAAATAAACAAACTAAAACTTATACGAACGCAGTAAAAAGACAAAATAATTAATCAAATCAATATCGCTATGCGGAAAAAACGCTTAAGTAAAATAATATGCAAGTAGAATGTATGTGTAACGAAAGACTGGTACGTTAACATTGCTCGGCCTGTACACAGTAAGCACGTTTTTCAAAGGCACAAAGAGGCAAATGTTTGGTTATATATTGTGATTTTTACCATACAAAAGCATAGTCTCTCAAGATTGTTTTGGTTGTGTCTGGTTGGAACAGATACAACCAATCGGAGCCATGAAAAAGCGGAATGAAATGAAAAAAATCACACATCTAGGTTGCCCAGGAGAAATACCCAGAGACCCAGGCCCATTTGGGGTACCCATCAAAAGATTTCCCATGTCCCAGATCCCCCAGAGAGGTGCCGATTTCCGCAGGCAGACCCGCAGCGAAGCTTCACCACCACAAGCCCGCCCACCATGCTTCCAGGCGCACCCTTCACTACCACCGGCTCCCCGGGCCAGGTGCCTGATGGACTACTATCTAGTCCAACTGGCGCATGACCCTCTCCCAAACGACCGCGTTTACATTAATCTGTTCACAAGCATTCTCATTCATTCCTGTTTATTACCACTTCCCTAGCCTGATCTATAGTCATTCCTTTATCATCCAAAGCTTGTCACAGTCTCTCAATCTCAATGGGGAAAGCCTTTCATCTTACATTAGTTCAACATGACCATACCAGCTCAGCACCCTTCTGTCCACTCTGGCCGACAAATGTTCCTGCTGCCCCACTCTCCTACGTATCTCTTCATTCCTCAATCTGTCTCTACGAGTAACTCCACACATACTTCTCAAGCAGCTCATCTCTATCACATCCAGCTTTCTTCTCTTCTTTGCCTTCAGAGCCCATGTCTTAGCCCCATATATCACTGTTGGCAGGGTGTATTTTTTTGTTTTTGTTTTATAAAAAAAAAAAAACTAAAAACTAAACAATTGTTAGGGGTCACTTGAAGCATGCTATGCTTACAGGTACCTACCCGATAGCACTATCGTTAGTGTGTGATGTATGTTTTTTTGTACTTTTGTTGATATCTGGTCAAATTGCAAATTTAGCTTAATATAAAATTTGATATAAATTGTAATTTCTTTATTCATACAGAATTTAGTAAAATTTACCAGAACGTCCCGGACTTCCCAAATTGACTAATTCCTTGAACATGACGAGGTGTATTGTTATGTTAATTAAAATTTAAAACTTGCAAACTAAACAAACCAAAATTGGGACAAGGACAATATAGTCAAATTAAATTATCAAAATCGCTATGTGGAAACTACACTTACTAATATGAAATCTATGAAATAAAAGAACACAATCCACCACATAGGGTGTACACTACTACATGAGCAAGTTAATCTGTTTCCCAAGCAAACTAATCGCACACATAACAACGCACTATAGTCACTGACGTTAAAGGAAGTAGTCAAATTTGGGAAGTCCGGGACGTTCTGGTAAATTATACTAAACTCTGCATGAATAAAGAAACTAAATGTTAAATGTCAAAATATTCATTTAAAATCAAATTTGCAACATGACAAGACATTAACAATAGTACAAAATACAAATATTGATAAGATATCTATACTATTAAAAAATAATATATAAAATACAGTACAGCACTCACTAACGATAGTGCTATCGGGTAGGTACCTGTAAGCATAGCATGCCTCAAATGACCCCTATCAATAACTACCCTACAAATAACCTACATTTATCGCACAAATAAACTAAGGAAATCGCAAAAGCAAGCAATTGATACTATCGACAATGAATACATATAATATAAAGACAAATAATTGCAAAATATGAAGTAACAACAGATTTAAACAAAGTGTACTCTTTTAACAAGAACAATATAAAAAATCATCAATATTAATATTAATAATAGAAAAAGAAAAGGATAACAATAAATACAGACAAAAAGTAAGCAGAGGTTATACAAGAAACTTCAAGTTAAAAATGCTTGATAAAAATTATTGATGTCAACTTTTAGAATAGTCACAATAATTGACCCTAAAAAGATTAAATTTATGGAACAATTTACTTGCCTCAAAACCTCTGTCCACTAACCTAGCTCTAGCCCAAAAGTCATCTACTTTAGTGCAAATTTAACAAAATCTTATTAACTGGGAATAAAAACTTATAAGTTATTTTACTATCGATATTACTACTAGGGAAAGGAAAGTTTATTACGTTAAAATTAAAATCATCTACTTTGTGATATACTTTAACCTGACAAGCGCGATATGACAGTAGGTGCTAGGGTAGTTATTTGTGCATTTCTAGCCCTGGATTCTGACAGAATTCGTTATATTTACAATATAAACCATTATTTGTTTTCGGTATGCTTTTATTTTACATATAAGATGTATATATGAACCTTCAAGAGTGCTAAAATAAGTGGGAAAAGCATTTGGGTGGTGAAAAACGAAGATATTGGCCACCCGGTCATAATCTCAGGCGAGAGAGAGAGACAGGCAGCCTTCCCCTCTCGCTGTCTGGGAGTCAACTGAGGAGAGCGGGGCGGTGTGTGCCGGTGTCTGGGTGTTGCATAACGATCTTTTATGCAACCCACTTGTGCTACATTATCGCGGGAGAGAAAAATAACCGATAAATGATGATAATAAGAGGAAAAATAGGTGATAATTGAGGAGGGGAGGAAAGGAAGGAGGGGAGGGGGGTGGGTGAGATTTACATGGATGAGTACTGGAGGGGAATTATCTCACCTAGAGACAAATTCCTTTGTTTTGATAGGCCCTTTTTTTTTATGGAAGTCTTTTTTTTATGGTCCTGCTTCCGTGAGGCCTATCGCGTTCCCTATAGGAAGCCTTCCGTGAGGCCTATCGCGCTTGCCGGGTTAAGTATGCACTGTTCGTTAACAATCTCTATATTTATATCAAGAACATTTTCAACTTTATAATTTAAGTTACATTGTGTGAGGGGAATAGAATTAGTGTAAATAAGTTTAGCAACTTGATTAAAATTTAACAAATTGCAAACGAGAATATCATCAATATATCTACTATTATTACTTAACAGTTTAGCAAGTGCTAATTTTTCTGGGGTTTTATTTTTCTTGCTACTGTCAACTAAGTCTTATATATTAAATTCTAAAGCAAGCAAGAATAAATCTGCAATTAAAGGGCTAGCATTTCCACCCATAGGAATTCCTAATATTTGTTTGAAAATGTAAGGCCCGAATCTAACAAGTATTGAAAAGGAGGAATTTAAGGGCATCTTTAAGTTTAGTTCTATCAAAATATACTGAACTAGTGGGAGTAGAGCTAAGTGATGCATTATTAAAATATGTATAAACATTTATGAAATAATGTGCGATCAGTTTACTTGGGAAACAAATAGACTTGCTCATGTACAGTAGTTTGTTTACAGCTTATGTGGTGGAGCGTGTTCTTTTATTTCAAAATTGTATTTTATCAAGCTATGTTTCATAGCGATTTTGATCAGTTCTTTTGCATTTATCTTGTATCGTCCCAGTTTTAATGGTTATTTTGCAAGTTTTACATTATAAACTCATTTTTTTTTTTTTTTTTTTTGGTTTTAATGACATTTCTATAGATTAATTGTACAAGTATATGTAGCATATACAGTATATACCGTATATATACCTGGTTAGTTAGTTATGTAGAGCAGATTAACCAGACCACTTTAATTTATACAAATTTGAAATATTGTAATGCAATAAAGTTCTGTATTATACTGCTCCTGTTAAAAACAAGTTCAAACAAGATGGCTAGACTCAAACCTGTCCATCCCATGATCCCATCTTGCTACAACTTGTAGACCAGTTCATTATGTGCTTGGCATGTGTGAGGGTGTGTTGAGGAACTTGTGGGCTGGTCATACATGAACTTATGTGATAGGCCTACACATTTTATTGATTAATTTGACTAACTGTTTTGAAATGTTGCACAACTGTAAAGTTAAAACTGAAAATATCTGTCCATATTATAGCGGCTTATACAGTATATACATGAAAAATGTGTGTGTTTTGCTTTTTTAAAGAATTTAAGAACATGTTATGAACTATTGGACATATCTCCCTTTGCTTTGATTTTGGGCAGTGTGGGAATGACAAAAGGTCAATTAAATGCTTTATTAACTCTTTTTCAAAGTTTTAAAATTACACAGAAATAAAATAACCAAAAACCAAACTTAAAAAAAAAACATGGTTTCAACCACTTGGTTTACTGTATATCATTGATTAAATCCAATTCACCCTGACTGTTGGCACAACAGTTCCTTGATACATTGCACTTTTAACTTTCATTCATAGATTTCTCATCTTCCACATACTTCCCATTGCTCCGAAAACTTTCCTTCCTTCACATACTCTGTTTTACCTCCATTCCTGCTTATCGTGCTTCCTAGATATTTAAAACGCTCTTGTTCCAATATTTTCCCATCCAGCCTCGCATCTAGATTCACCCTACGATCACCCCTATTACACACCATTGCTTTACTTTTATTGACGTTCACCTTCAGTTTCCTCCTCCCACAAACCACAATGGAGGAATGGGCCCGAGCAAATAGTATAGAAATATGAAAAGCCCATTAGGAGCGAAGTGCAAAGCAAAGCTCCGAAAAGACTAAATCTGAAGACAAATTGGTATAGGGTGAGGTGAGGTGGGGGTGTAATGAACTATTAGTGGATAAAATATTCACCAAAAATCAGGTAACAAACTTTATGGAAAAATAGTTATATCACAATACACTATGGGTCGAGGCCTATCATGGTGATTTTTACTAATCGTGTAAGTAGTAGTTAAGGTCAACTTATTGAATTTAAAAAAAAAAGGTACCCCTTGTTCGGACCATACCCACCATATGGGGTGGTCCGAACAATGCATGGGAGTGATCGAAACACCATCCTTTTCACTATTAAAATGCACAGTGAGATTGTAAAAACTGGTGATCTCAAATAAAATATATGTTGAAAGTGTCTATTGCCAATTTTAGAGCACATTCTCAAGAAAAATATATTATATTCCATACCGTCACAACTTATTATTTTACCAACATAAAACACCTTACATCCGACATTCTTCCCTTCTTCTAACTCCAGCTGAACACAACCAAGTACTTTTTGTATTGGATTTTTTTTTATTTTTTGTTTATTTTTTTTATTTATTTTTTTTTAAACGCCATTTAAATTTATGGTGTACCGAACAGTTCGGTACGCATACCATCGCTACACCCCCTTCGCGTCATCAATGTTTACACATGCATGATGCTGAATGGAAGCCTTTCTCACCAGCTATTGCAGCTAAGTACATTTCACTATTAAGCATCACGCCACTAGAATCGGCAAGTTTTCAGTCAAGAAGCACTATATTAGAACACGAAATATTACATTATCACCTAAAAAATAGAAAAACTGACCTGAAAACTGTCAGTCGCGATGTATACAGTAGTTTCCCGTCATCCTCAAGCGCTCAGTTTTCTTCTTTTGAGGTGTTGGGGAAACTATTTTATTATTAAAATGTAAAACTTGCAAACTAAACAAACCAAAATTGGGACAAGGACAATATAAAGTCAAATTAAATTATCAAAATCGCTATGTGGAAACAACGTTTACTAAAATGAAAATTATTAAATAAAAGAACACAATCCACCACATAGGGTGTACATTACTACATGAGCAAGTTAATCTGTTTCCCAAGCAAACTAATCGCACATATAACAACGCACTATCGTCACGTTAAAGGAAGTAGTCAAGTTTGGGAAGTCCGGGACGTTCTGGCAAATTTTACTAAACTCTGCATGAATAAAGAAACTATATGTTAAATGTCAAAATATTATTTAAAATCAAATTTGCAACATGACAAGACATTAAAATAGTACAAAATACAAATATTGATAGGATATCTATACTATTACAAAATAATATATAAAATACAGTACAGCACTCACTAACGATAGTGCTATCGGGTAGGTACCTGTAAGCATAGCATGCCTCAAGTGACCCCTATCAATAACTACCCTACAAATAACCTACATTTATAGCACAAATAAACTAAGGAAATCGCAAAAGTAAGCAATTGATACTATCGACAATGAATACATATAATATAAAGACAAATAATTACAAAATATGAAGTAACAACAGATTTAAACAAAGAGTACTCTTTTAACAAGAACAATAAATTTAAAAAATCATCAATATTAATAATAATAATAGAAAAAGAAAAAGATAAACAATAAATACAGACAAAAAGTAAGCAGAGGTTATACAAGAAACTTCAAGTTAAAAATGCTTGATTAAAATTATTGATGTCAAATTTTAGAATACAGTCACAATAATTGACCCTAAAAAGATTAAATTTATGGAACCATTTACTTGCCTCAAAACCTCTGTCCACTAAGAGTCTGTATAGTAACCTAGCTCTAGCCCAAAAGTCATCTACTTTAGTGCAGATTTTACAAAATCTTATTAATTGGGAATAAAAACAGTTATAAGTTATTTTACTATCGATATTACTACTAGGGAAAGGAAAGTTTATTACGTTAAAATTAAAATCATCAACTTTGTGATATACTTTAAGTATGCACTGTTCATTAACAATCTCTATATTTATATCAAGAAAATTTTCAACTTTATAATTTACGTTACATTGTGTGAGGGGAATAGAATTAGGGTAAATAAGTTTAGCAACTTGATTAAAATTTAACAAATTGCAAACAAGAATATCATCAATATATCTACTATTATTACTTAACAGTTTAGCAAGTGCTAATTTTTCTGGAATTTTATTTTTCTTGCTACTGTCAACTAAGTCTTTTATATATTTAAATTCTAAAGCAAGCAAGAATAAGTCTGCAATTAAAGGGCTAGCATTTCCACCCATAGGAATTCCTAATATTTGTTTGAAAATGTACGGCCCGAATCTAACATAAGTATTGAAAAGGAGGAATTTAAGGGCATCTTTAAGTTTAGTTCTATCAAAATATACAGAACTAGTGGGAGTAGAGCTAAGTGATGCATTATTAAAATATGTATAAACATTTATGAAATAATTACCATTCCTAACGAACCTGTCAAAGTGCAAATCTATAATAAAGCAAAGCTCTGAATATACTAAATCTAAAGGCAAATTGGTATATTATTGATAGGGCAGAAATTATGGACACTGTCCGTTTCATCCCCATGTTCGTTACACCCCACCTTCACCCTACAAAGTTTAAAAGTCGAAGCTACAGTATACAGTATACTAAGGTATGGTATTAATTTTATTAATAACTTCTAATGAATTGTCAACAGACAGATTGAGGGAGAAAGTTCCAGGAGCTTATTTGTCGAGTAGAACACTGGGAAAATAAGTTGGCTCTTGGGTTACAGAGTTCAACGAATAGGGGTGGGAATGTGTTGAAAGGTGGGTACCCCCTACTCTCTGTAAGGGAGGAGGTATACACTGAAAAAGCTCTGGAGAACATTGATTATTTCAATGGCGGTAGAAGAGTAAGAGATGCAATATTGTGGTGTGTAGAGAGAGATTGTAAGTAAATAGTAAGCGGTGAATTGATGATAATGCTTTTGACACTACCCTTTCAAGGAGTGTGGTATGGGTTGAACTTCCCCATACATGTGAACAATACTTGATACATGGGTTCATTGTGCCGCTGTACAGAGCAAGAAGCTGTGCGGGGTTGAAAGACCCAGAGATGGTTTGTGCGAGGTTGAAGAACTAACGGAGATGGTAGAGTACCCCTAACCGTCTAGGTTACTTTTATCCTCCAATTCAGGCACCTCGATAATTAGGAGCTATATCCTCTAGTTAGGCCTATAGTTTAATTTAAATTTAAAACTTGCAAACCAAAACTGGGACAAAGACAATATAAAGTCAAAATAACTTCTCAAAATTGCTATGTGGAAACAACGCTTACTAAAAATCAAATTTATCAAATAAAAGAACACAATCCACCACTTAGGGTGTACATTACTACATGAGCAAGTTAATCTGTTTCCCAAGCAAACTAATCTCACTCCTAACTACGCACTATCGTCCCATTCAAGGAATTAGTCAATTTGGGAAGTCCGGGACATTATGGCAAATTTTTACTAAACTCTGCATGAATAAAGTAACTACAATTAGTGTCAAAATGTGCCATTTAAATCAAATTTGCTACATGACAAGACATTAACAATAGTTCAAAATACAAATATTGCAAAGATATCTATAATATTACAAAAAAACATACGGCACTCTTTAACGATAGTGCTATCGGGTAGGTACCTGTAAGCATAGCATGCCTCAAGTTTGCCGTTATATATTGTCAATAGCATCGAAAATTAGTATTTACCCATTATCCAAGGATTTTATGACACGGCCCTTAAAAATCATATTTTGTCATTAACCTAACCTAGGGCTGTCGACCCCAAACCCCCGCTGGTCTTGCCATTTATATGGACTCCTTTTATAGAGGATGACTTAATACTGAGAAAACTGTTGAATAGTGAAACAAATTTCTCCACTGATTCAAGATGGCTGCCTTTCTTGCTTTCACCCTTATTTAACCCAGAAAGTCAGAAAAAAAAAATTGCGGTGTTAATTTAGAGTTTTCACCAACCTACCAATTAATTTAATAATTCTAATTTAAAACTTTCAAAATAAGTAAACCAAAAGTGGGTTGACCCATAATAAAATTAATATTTTTGTCATGCCCCAGCCAGGGTTAAAAACCAGGCCAGTAGTGTAGCACTCTAGCACCTAAACTACTAGATCACCGAGGAGCAAAAGAACTAATCAAAATTGCTATGTGGAAACCTCTAGCAAAATAAATTTTTGAGATATAAAAACACAATCCACCACATAGGGTGTACATCACTACATGAGCAAGTTAATGTTTCCCAAGCGAACTGTAATGCCCTCGAAAATGTCCCGCACCCACAATAATACTAACCCGAGTTGACGTCAGGTATAGCGTAAAATAGTCGTAGATGGCAAGTCCAATAAACTCATCACGTGATAACACCACGAGACTATCACCTGGTTCTTAAAAATCGGACTAAGGTTGCTATACTTTTAGTACGTCCGTGGTAGTACAGTGGGTTAGCGCGCGGGCCTGGTGGTGATGGTTGGGTCACTAACCAGGGTTCGAACCCCACCCAAGGCATCTCAAAACCTGTGGGTTTTTAGGGGGGTTAAATTCCCTTCAGAGGTTCGTACCCCGCGCCAGGTACCAGGAAAAGTTGATCCTAAAGGTAGCATGGGGATATTTCAGGAGACCATGAATTCACTTCACACCCAGCATTTCATTGGTGGCAGCTAGGGAACGTGACCAGGTAGCTACGTGGAGCACCCGTCACGCGAACCCTATACCAACAATATTGAGATTGCTGAGGTAATACAGCTACGATACCTTACGACCTTAAAATAGGCTAGGGACTAGCCTAGTTAAAGAAGGATGTAATGTAATGCCCTCGAAAATGTCCCGCACCCACAATAATACTAACCCGAGTTGACGTCAGGTATAGCGTAAAATAGTCGTAGATGGTAAGTCCAATAAACTCATCACGTGATAACACCACGAGACTATCACCTGGTTCTTAAAAATCGGACTAAGGTTGCTATACTTTTAGTACGTCCGTGGTAGTACAGTGGGTTAGCGCGCGGGCCTGGTGGTGATGGTTGGGTCACTAACCAGGGTTCGAACCCCACCCAAGGCATCTCAAAACCTGTGGGTTTTTAGGGGGGTTAAATTCCCTTCAGAGGTTTGTACCCCGCGCCAGGTACCAGGAAAAGTTGATCCTAAAGGTAGCCTGGGGATATTTCAGGAGACCATGAATTCCCTTCACACCCAGCATTTCACGAACTAATCGCTCACATAACTGCACTATCGTCACGTTCAAGGAATTGGTCAAACATAACCAGGGCTGGGGTCAATTCAATTCCAATTCAGAATGAAATATGAATCAATCCAATCCAATTCCATTCAATTCATTCGTAAAAAAGAAATTTTCAATTCCAATTCAATTCAATTCACAATCTTTTCAATTCCAATTCAATTTAATTCATTATGCCAATCACACACCACCAGCAGGGCAGGCAGGGTTACCAAATGAAGACACAAAATACCACTAGATTCGTTCTCAAAAGTCGCTAGAAGGGTAATAGATAGTAAATATATGCCAAAAATCACTATATTACATTGTTTATTTGAAAATACTAACTTAATTATTGTACATTAACCCTTTGGCTGAGGCTATGTTTGGGCTATTTAGGGCATATTCAGGCACTCCTGAATGATAAATCAAGCATCTGCATTAACCCGGGAGCTGCGGGGAGACTCTTAAGAGTTCCCCCGGCGCACTGCGGGGAGACTCTTAAGAGTCAGAGAAAATAAAAATCAACTTTTGACATCGAAAAAAAAAAAAAATTTATATTTTTTTTTTTTTATTTTTTTATTTTTTTTGGCCCCTGGGCCATGCAAAATCTCAGTCCTCTACCTCCCCTCCTTCCCCACTTTCCTCCTCTCCTTCAGTTATCACCTATTTTCCCTGTTATTCCCTTATTCTGAGGTATATTTTTGTGCTAACATTAGAAATCCGATTGGAGGGTGTGGTCATCACTGATAGCAAGCGAGTGCAAGAGAGAGAGAGAGAGTATCGATCGACTGTGTCTCAGTGGCCTTGGGGGAAATTGGCGGGAAAGCAGATTGCCTCACCCATACATTATACAACTCGCGGGCTATATCTCCGATTTTGACCATCCAAACGCTGTTTTCACTCGTTTTATTGTTGTTTCAGGTTAATACCTTTATAATCAACCCATAATAGGCGCATATGGATAAGTATTAATGCTATTAATGGCACAATGAATATTTTAGTGGCGGAAACACCTCAAATACGTCAGCACAGGGGGACGTTTCCAATTACCCCCATGCGCACTTCAGAGGTTAAATGAAGTGTATTCTGCCGAAAACTAGGCAAAAATAGCTTCAAAATGACACCAGAACGGACCGTGTATGTGGTCTGGTTCACCCGCAGTGGTCCCAGTGAAACGCGGGAACCCCGCTATTTTGCAACACTCGCTCGCTTGGCTACACTGATGAGAGAGACTCGCCTGAGACATAGCCTAGCTCAGTGAGCCTCTCGGTGCTCTGAGGGTCGGAGGTGGGCCCCTCATGCTGCCACCCACTGACACGCGATTTTTACGTTTTTTACAGGCTTTTAAAGCCTGGAAATTGCTGTAACTTGCCAAAACTTTCCAGAACGTCACCCGCAGCGAAAGGGTTAATGAATTTGCATAGTACAGTATAAAATAGTATTTCAATTCAATTCAATTAATTTTGTTTTTATATTTTCTCAATTCCAATTAAATTCATAATTGACCCCAGCCCTGAACCTAACTAATGAAATAATAGGGATGATGTATGGGTCATAAAGATTGTATTTATAGTATATAAAATTATATACTGTAGGAGTATTGCCATATGGCCTTCGTTGCCTGGTGCTAGGAATATATTAATGTTATTAATTCTATAGGAATATATAATTTGACCTAATTATCGAGGTGCCTCAAAATAAAGGTAACCTTGTCGCCTAACTGGGAAGCTGTTTTAGCAAGAGTGGTAATATGATCTTTCCAAGAAAGGTCGTAAAAAAAATACACCAAGAATAATGAGAAGATGAACGGTTGATTTATATATTGTTGAGAAAGGAATAGGCCTGTGGAAGATAGTGTGATAGGTAGATTGATGGAGATACATACATACAATTTTAAGACTGAGTGTTCCACACAATTGCAGTTTCAGTCTCTTGTCCTAATGGTGGCGTTCCAGGCAACCCTGTTAAGGGCTGCTTCACTTGTCAATTTCTTGGATTTGAGATCGGCACGTATAGTCCGATCCGGGAGCAGGTCTTTCCCGCCCTCAGACCATTCCGACTAGAAGATCCTGCCCGCTTAGCTAGGTCCATCCCGCCCGAATGTTGTGGGCGGGAAGAGCCAAGCAATCAATACATCCTTGGCTGATTCAGCCCTCTAAGATTAGACCGTCCCGCCCATTTGTATGGTTGATTCCGCCCTCTAAGATTAGACCGTCCCGCCCATTTGTATGGTTCACACCACGGTATAGTAACAAATGCTACTATACCGTGGTTCACACAACCTCAGCTGATCTTGCATAATAACCTTATGTGTATGAGTGACGATTAGATTAAAACACATCATTAAATTACACCAACTTTGCCCTTCAACTTTCTCTTCATAATTGCTGAGGGGCACAGGGCCTTGGGTGGGGCTTTGGTTTCCCGGGCGTTTCCGCACCCTCCTCAGCTCCTCGCCATGGAGTGGCTTCGGTCACCCAGGCTTTATTGTGGTAGGCAGGGAGGGTTCTGTGGGGGCGCTCGGTTATGGCTTTGCTCGGGGCCTTGGGGAACAACAACAACAACAACAACCAACACACATGCTCATATATATATATATATATATATATATATATATATATATATCCTATATATCAGAGTTGGGTCAGTTTAGTTAATCAACTAGTCAACTTAGTTAATTAATGTTTAACTTAAGTAGTTAATTTTGAGACAGCTCGGACACGACGGCAAGACAGCTCTGCCCCATGTTATGCTATGGGGCAGAAATACACCTAAAACTCCCATTCAAGATAATTTTGTAAATTTTTCGATAGAAAAATGTACCAGCCGGAGGTCGGTTACTACTATATAACCCTTGGTGCTGCAACGCCATACAAACTTTCCGTTCCTGAAGAAAAAAACGTTTGTGTGTACAGTAATCCAGAGAGTTTGCTCAAGTGCGTCGCTCCAGCACTTTAACCCCGACGACGTCCTTTTTACTTTATTTTGGCTACTATTAGACAATTGTATTCAGCTTAGGAAGGACGCTGATCAATTGAGAAGCTACAGACTATCTTGATTAATATTTTTAGCTACCATATATCCTTCCTAAGTTACATAAAATCGCCTAAATGTAGCTGAAATCCAATACAAAAGACGTCACCAGTACAGAAGGGGTAAAAAAAACAGTTTATGTGAAAGAAGCCTGAATAAAATGTTAATCTATAGTAATCTCACATGTATTTTGTATTAAGGGCTAAATATTGATTTCTACAGTAAGCAATAATCACAACCCATGTATATTATGTAATGTATATTGTTTTTGTATTAGATGGTTATGACTAAACATTCCATACTTTGCTGCTAGTCAGGTAGCTAGATCGAAGTACAGTAATACAGTATGCAATCTAGGTACAGTCGGATACCATAGTCTCTAGCCCACTCATAAATATTCCTGGACTTCACCTATTTATAATTATGGAAGTATATCTGAAAACTAATTTATCATATTTATTTTCCATATAATTATCAACTACCAAACTATATAATTATATTATTTATTGAGAAGCAAGTTCTATCCAAGAATAAATCAAAAAATATATATTTGCACAAACAAAAACATATGGGGACCACAAATGTGTATGATTGGGCTAGAGACTATGGTATCCGACTGTACTTTACAGAAGGTATATTATGAAATATATTGAATATGTATAGAGTATTATATGTACTGTTTATGTTAGCAGAGTTGTACACTCGAAGATACAAATCGTGGCCCAATAGAAATCCTGGAACAACATCAACAAACCTCCGAATTGTACTTAACCTCTCAAAGAATATCTGTCTTGATGGTGTAATGGTTAAAGTGTTTAAGATCTATATGTGGTAATTATAATGTAAAACTTGCAAAAATAGTGTAAACAAACCAAGACTGGGACGACACAAGATAAACGCAAAGGAACTAATCCCGGGAGGATCATATGCTTTCATTAATTTCATTGAGGTGTTTGGTGTTGAGAGTGAAATTAATTATTCTTGATATCGGGTAAAAAATTAATGAACAAATTTGATTCAGTTCAAGATATATTCATAACCTTAAAGCTGCTATTTATGTCTTTGAGTGTATTTATATTAATTTGTTCAGTTTAATATGTAGCCTATATATATAAATTAACACATATCCAATTTCTGTCATAAAATTCTTAATTTTGTTGATATCGGACCAATAAGTTCTTTGACATTTATTGTTTTGCAAACACTAGTGAAAAATATTGATAAAAATTGGAGCTTGTGGCAAATAAATATAGTCTAAATATTGTTATAAAATTATTACCTAATAAAAACCATCAACCTTACTTTGTGCTTTCCATCATCCTTTATTGTTTATGTATCATGCAGGGAAAATCAATGTTTGTATGTATGTATGTACAGTGGCACTAATAAGTCATGTCTCAGCTGTCATTATGTTTGGGCGGGCTTGTGGTGGTAGAGCTTCGCTGCATGGCTGCCTGCTGAGGCCGGAACCTCTCCGGGTGGTCGGGGGAGTGCTGGAGGGACCTTGGTCTCTGGGTCTTCTCCTGGGTGACCTAGATGTGTGTGAATTTGTGTTTTGTTTTCGTGTTGTGTTGTCCCTATTCGGGCTCTGCCTTGAGTCGGCCACTCCCAGAAAAAAAAACTTCAAAAAATAGGAAAAGTATGGATTGGGCCTGAGTATATAGATAGATAGATATTATTGTTTCTGTATCATGCATATAAAGTCAATATATATATATTTTTTTTTTTGTAGTAGTTTTTGTTTTTTTTGTTTTTTTCTATGTGATTGAGGGAGGCAAAAGGCATAACTGCCTATAGCGAGTGCCTCCCCCATAGTTGAAAGAGTGACAGGGCCAAAATCAAGGGACGTTCGAGCCAAAATGCCTGGACACACGGAGTTTGAAGCAATTTAAGTCATAGGAAGAGGGAAAGACTGATTCTGGGAGAGAGTTCCAGAGCTCAGATGTTGAGTAGAAGAAAGTTTGAGAGTAACGTTTCACTCTTGGGTTGGAGAGTTGCACAGAGTAGGGGTGGGATTGAGTTGCAAGACGGGTACCACGTGCCCTACGTAAAGGAGGTGGTATGCACTGGGATAGCTCTGAGGAACACTGATTATTATAGTAGCGATAGAATAGCGAGAGAGATGCAACATTGCGGCGGAGAGAGAGAGATTGCAGAGAGTTGGTGAGTGGACGGGAGTTAATGATACGAAAGGCCTTCCTTTCAACTTTGTCTAGGAGAGCGGTGTGAGAGGAACCTCCCCACACATGTGAACAATACTCAATACAAGGGATGAGGTCACGAGGAACCTTTTTACCCTGTCATAGACCTATTTTACTGTTAGGCGATCAGAACAGAGGCAAGGGGTGTGAGGAGATTTCCCAACTATCTCCACCAGCTGAGAATTGAACTCGGTCCTCCCGGTTAGAATCCGAGCGCTCTACCAATGTCGCTACTGGTCACCCCCAATAGTTTGTTGATGATACAAAGGAATGCAAACAGCAACAGACACACTATAGTCCATTCATTCTAGGTAGGGCAAAATCATGACTCCACCCTAACCTCTTATAACTCAAAAAGGGCTAGAACAAATTGGCTGTAAATTTCCACACCCCTTCCTAAATTCATATTATCACCAACCCACCAATTAATATACAAATAAACCTAATTAATGAAATAATTGAAACTAATGCATATGTACATGTGGTACTTCAAGAAATATTAGCTCGATTACTCAAGTCGTTTTTAAGATATAGAGGTTAGTGTTCAAAATGTTTGGCCTACCTATAATGTCAGTCAGTCAGTAGCCAGCCCTTACTCCCACAAGGGGTAGGGAGGATCAGCAAAATACTCGAGAACAAAGCAAAAATACAGAATAGTAAAAATGTTGCGTCTGCTACCACCGCCGCCATCACCGTGAACGACCGCAGCAGTGCAAGTACTGGTACTGAGCTGGATACACAGGCCTAGTTTGCCTTTTTCCAGAGAATCTACTGTAAGAAACTGTAAGAAACTGTAAGAGAACGGTAAAAGAGGTGACGGGAAAAGAACACATAACAGCGCCCACAAAAAGCAAGCACACCAAGCATTCAGAAGCACCAATTATTACCTATAATGAATAGACTATATTGATTAGGACCTCTTCAAAGTGAGAGCTGTGGAGATTAAAGTTATTTCAGTATGGTAGCTGGTGTGAACAGGCTGGATGGCCTAAGAAATAGGGAAGTGTATGAGTCTTTTAGAATGGAAGAGCAAGCTTTGGGCATTGAATAGAGTGTTTGAGTGGATAAAGAGAAGTATTTTAAGGTGGTTTGGCCATGTACAGTTTTGGCCAAATAAGTGATGTTTCGGCACCAAGAATATTTTGATCAATATTTTGTATCAGCACTATTTAAACCTTATTTCATTGTTTCGAGTGAGATAGACAAAACATTTCCTACACTTGCACACCCTATTAACATCTGACAGACAGAGCGAGCAAAACGTAATGACAGCGGAGACAACTTATTTGGCCAACCGTACAAGGAATAGATGATGACAGAATGCCAAGAGAGATACATGGAAGTGGAGGTAAGAGGAACATCTGGTAATGGAAGACCACTTATAGGATGGGAAAAGAGAGTGGAAACAGTAAGTAGCCAGTCCTTACTTTAACAAGGGGTAGAGAGGATCAGCAAGAGACATGAGAAAGGAAAAAGAGGTGACAGGAGAAGAATACATATTAAATTGTAAAACTTGCAAAATAAACATAACATAAGTTTGCCCACAAAAAACAAATACACAAGCATTCAGAAGCACCAACCACTCATCAGCCCACACAATCAATGGCTTCACCTCAAAGTGGAAACGTATTGAATAACAAAATTCAGCATACTGTAGTGGAATGATTTTTTGTTTGTTCTGTGTATGAGACAGAAGGCAATGCTGTGCCCCCCCCCCCCCCCCACACACACACAAACACACACACACATATAGGAGTATAGAGACTTGGGAGGTGAGAGCGAGGAACATTAACATGTTCAAATCTAGGTTGGATAAAAGTAAATATGGAAATAGGGCAACATAAGTTATGATATGTTGGTCCAAAATACTGGGAACTGGGAATATCCATTACGATACTTGTCTAAGTAAAATGGATTGATTATAAAGTAACTAAGACAGGACAACACGAGCGCTGCTCAATTCCTGTAAACTACAAATAGGTAAATACACCACCACCACCACCACAAAGTTGAAGTGGTCAAGAGCCAAATTCAAGATACGTTAAGAGTCAAAATGTCTGGACACGACCTCTCATAACTCAAAAATCCCATCCCTGTAAATAGTATCGCTCTCCCCCAAAAAATCGACACTTAAATCGCACAAAGGGTATTAAAATCTCCAAACTAATGGGACGAACGTCTTAAAATGTCAAAACTAATGGGGCTAAACATGAGGGAGAAGGGGGAGCCGGGAAAAAACAATTTAAATGACCCGCTCAAGATCAGCTGACCATGCAGCTGACTGCCTTTTAAGCCTCCAACCAATCACAAGGCAGCTTTCAACCAGTATAGACCAGGGTTACCAACTAAAGTTCGCTAGATAGTATATAAATGCCGAAAATCGCTACAGTAATGGAAAAATCTCTACAATAAATCTCTAAAATGGCTATAATATACAGAATATCGCTCTAAATGGCTATAATATACGGAATATCGCTCAAATTCATGTCGCCAAATGTAAAAATTGGCCTCTAGATTAAAGTAATACCTCCATATTTAGCGAGAAAGTGCTAGATTGGCAACACTGAGTCATAGCCTCCCAGCCAATCACAAGCCCGCAATTATCCTATTTAGGCCCTAACGTATACACAAGTCTTGAGAACTAGGAAATTATTACCAGGTATTTAAATGAATATATCTCGTTTATGTGACTATAATGACCAAATATGCGGCTATTATGTAATATATGACTCCCTAAAGAATCGATATATGTGAGTTAGGATATGTTTATAGCCCTGGTTTAGTAAATGTAACGGGTTTAATGATCCCGTTCTCGACCATGTGTGTACCCCGTTTTCTGAACCTCGGCCTATATTTTGCTTGAATTGGCTATCGTCTATTCATTCATTATAATTGAGACTGCCCTTCAACGAAACCATTATAATTAGGCCTGAAGTAAAAACCCCAACTCTATTAGGCCTACTAGAGGGCTAGCCTAGAGCAAATGGGCTGTAAATTTCCACACCTAGGCTTGGCTAGGCTATTCCCTGGCTGACTCATCCCAAATGGGTGACGGACAGTGACGTTGGCCCATGATGGTGGCTTGGCTAAATGACTACAAACCACTATCCTTAGTAACCTAGGTAAATTTGATAACATTCGAGACCTCTTTCGCCGCCTTATTAGAAATAATTTATTAGGGAAAATAGGGACCAATAGACTCGCCATATTTTTCTCATTATAGTCCGCATGGAGGAATTTCGTTATCGACACTTGAAAAAACCTGATTAGGCCTACACCGAAAAATAACTCGAAAATAAGATAATATTCAAGGACACTAGTGCGACGTTATAAGAAACAATTTATTAGGGAAAATAGGCACCAATAGATTCGCCATATTTTTCTCCATATAGTCCGCATGGAGGATTTTCTATATCAACAAATTGAAAAATACCCACTTCACAGACAAATACACCAAAAATCTAAGTCAAAGCGGGGGTGTGGGGGCGGCAGCCCCCACCTATAATACTAGGATAGGTTAGGTAAGGTTGTTAGGTTAGGCGGTTCAATGTTATTTTAATACCACAAACTTTATTGATATATTTGAAGATAAATATTGAATCTATATGCTCTAAAGATCATAAGAAAATTTGTTTTAACCCTCGGCAAAACCTAATAAAAAAGTATGGTACTAACATTTATTCTTAATTTCTTCGTAACAAGGTTGTCAATACGTACTTCCAGTTATCGACAGCTCTAAAGATCATATGAAAATGTGTTAAACCCTCGGAAAAACCTAATATAAAAGTATGCCACTAAAATTTAATTTTCGTAACAAGGTTGTCAATACGGTACTTTCCCGTTATCAATGTACAATCAAGCTGAACATTGCAGAGTAAACACCGTAGACTTCATAGAATTTTCTTTCACCTTCGTATAATCGACAGCCAATTTTTGTTTTTGTTTTATTTACTAAGGGATTAGTACTCAACCAGCGGGGGTGTGGGGGCAGCAGCCCCCACCCATAATACTAGGTTAGGTTAGGTAAGGTTGTTAGGTTAGGCTAATGTCTTTTCAAATCACTATCGGGGAACAACATCGATCGATAGGCCTTATGGGGAAAATAGGTTTTCCCGAGATTTCTAATTAATTACAAACACTAGGCTATATATATTGATGCAAATGAACAATTTTGTTTATATAAAACACTCGGAAAATTTGTGGTATTAAAATAAAAAAAATCCGGTTAGGCTAATGGGAAAAACTAAATAAGATGGTCACCAATTTTCCCATGGATTTTTTTATTTTTCCCTGTTCGTTTTCATCAATATATAGTGTTTGGAAATAATTACAAACCTCGGCGAAACCGTTTTCCCCATTATACAACGATGTTAAGACACGCCGCCCGATAGTGGGAAAATGAGGGGTTAAATGCGTAAAACGGCGATTAAAACGTATTTTAGCAAAACTTGTCTCGGGTTTTAAGGTATTTCAAAGGCCTAAAACCCAATATTTCGAAAACCCGAGCCAAGTTTTGGCCAAAGCTGGCTCGGATTTTGAGAGTTTGTAGACAACAAAATGACAGTAACCTCATTTAGAAATTTGGCTCAGGTTTCCCGAAATTGCAAAGCCATAAAACCCGAATTTTGGAAAACCCGAGCCAAGTTTTGGCAAAACTTGGCTCGGATTTTGCGAGTATAAGAGTAAACAAATTACAGTAACCTAATTTAGAATTTTGGCTCATGTTTCCCTAAATTGCAAACCCCAAAAAGCATAATTTTGGAAAACCCGAGCCAATTTTTGGCAAAACTTGGATCGGATTTTGAGAATCGAAAAAGACTAACTAAATGTCGGAAATCGGCTCATGATTTCCCTAATTGCAAAGCCATATAACCAGATTTATCGAAAACGCAACACTTATTTAAATCATAAATATCCAGTAACATAGACCTAGTAGGCCTACATTGGATACAAGCCTAATCCACACCTAACGCCTACAATGTGTCCGTAGTACCTAGTAGGCCTACGTGGGATACAACATGGCGGTTTGGCCGCCGCCCATTTAGTAGCTTACCGGTATTCGGCCGTATCTGTAAAGAATGCGAATTCCTGATCGAGTGGATGCACAATCTAACCTAATCTAACCTAACCTATCCCAACCTAACCTAACCTAACCTAACTTAACTTAAATGCGCCTCCGCTCGAATATGAATTCGCTCGAAGTGTCCAGATACCTCTGTAAATACTACCGCAACTACGAATCTTGTTTCTGAGACCTAGTATATCGTGACGTGATGCGGAAAGCTGTGGAAATGAACACCTGTAGTTTCGACAGAGATGGGCAGGTGAAGTTAGTGTTGACTAAAAAGCTGGTGGACAGACCTCGGGAGACATGTGAAAATGGCGTGTGTACGAATCGGTACCGTCTATAGGAAGGTATTGACAACCATGTTACGACAAAATTCCATTTTAGTACCATATATTTTTATTAGGTTTTCTATCTATCTATCTATTGCCTGACGCCGTGATCCCCGAATGGGTGGCCACGAACGAACCGCCCCATGCACCTCTGTCCCCAGTCAGTCGACGCCCCTCCCCCCAACCAGCACCGCCTTCGTTCATGTAGTTCCTCACTCCATCCTTCCACCTCATATTCGGTCTACCTCTCCCCCTCTGTCCCTCCACCTCGCTCTCGTACACCCTCTTAGTCACTCTCTCGCTTTCCATACGTTCCATATGGCCGAACCATCTCAAGTTGTTCCTTTTCACACTTTCCAGCACATCTACCTCCACACCACACCTCCTTCTTACTTCCTCATTAGTCTGTCTATCCCTCCATGTAACTCCGCACGCACTCCTTAAGTAATTCATTTCCACTGCTCTCACTCTTGGTCTGAGTCTCTCAACCAACGTCCATGCTTCGCTTCCGTAAGTCAGTGTCGGGATTACCACACTGTCATGCAAGGACTTCTTCACTTCCATACTGACCACCCTATTTCTTGTTACTGCTTTTAGCGTTCCTACAACCCTCTTCCCCTGTTGTACCCTCTCCCGCACCTCTTCATCCATAGTCCCATCTTTACTCAACACACTGCCCAGATACTTAAAAGAGTTGACAATCTCCATAGCCTGACCGTTCAGCTTCACCTCACACTCTGTGACTTCACCCCTTTCGAAGACCATAACCTTGCTCTTCCCCGTATTTACCTTCAAATTCCGTTTTTCGCACACTGTTCCAAACTCATTTACCAGACCCTGCAACTCCCATTCATTATCACTCATCAGAACTGTATCATCCGCAAACAGCAGTATAGGTAGCTTCCACTCAATTCCCTCCCTTTTCAGCGATACACCAACATCCACTGCTCTTGATAGTATTTCTTTCATAACTCCATCCATATATACAGTAAACAACCACGGGGACATCACACACCCCTGTTTCAAACCAACATTCAGGTCAAAGAACTCGCTCTGCTCACTCTCCACACGTACTGCCGCCTTTGCACCCTCATACATGCTCTTCACTGCTTTCAGCAACTTGCCCTCTACTCCGTATATTCTAAGTACTTTCCACAAACCTTCTCTATCCACTCTGTCATAGGCCTTCTCCAAGTCCATAAAGGCAACATACACCTTTTGTTTCTTCTCCAGATACTTCTCCACAACACAATTCAGGGTAAAAATCTGATCTACACATCCTCTTCCCTTCCTAAAACCTCCCTGCTCGTCGCCTATCCATTTCTCCGTTCTCACTCTCACTCTCTCAATCACTACCCTACTGTATACCTTCCCTACTACGCTTAGAAGACATATTCCTCGGTGGTTACCACACACTCCTCTTTCCCCTTTGCCCTTATATAGGGGGACTATTATGCCAGTCTTCCAGTCATCGGGTGCACTCCCCTTCTCCCATGCTAGTTTGCACATTTTCCATACCCATTCTATCACTATCTCACCACCATACCTCAACATTTCCCCACACACTCCATCTGTTCCTGGTGCTTTCCCCAACTTCACTCTTTTCATGGCTTCCCACACTTCTGACCTCCTGATCCCCACCTCCTCCTCCACTACTTCTCTTCTTCTCCCTCCCATACCATATCCAGCTATGTTTGCTGGCTCTTCATTCATTTCATTTAGCAACTCACTGAAGTACTCCCTCCATCTTTCGACTCTCTCTTGCTTCTCGGCTAGCATTCTCCCATTCTTATCTTTCACACCCTTACTGTTTCCCTTGCTACCTTCCCTAACTTTCTTGACTTCTTTCCAGAACAGTTTTTTACTCTCCCTCCATTTTACACTCAGATTCCTTCCAAATTCCTCATCTACTCTTCTCTTACTTTCCTTCACTACTCTCTTCACCACCCTCTTACTCTCCACGTACCTCGCTCGTTTCTGTCTCTCGGAATCTTCATTCCCTCTACTACCCAACCACTCTCTATATGCTTTCTTCTTTTCTTCCACAGCTATTCTTACCTCTTCTGTCCACCATGCTGTACCTTTCACTCCCCTCCCTCTTCTCCTCACTCCACACACCTCCTCACATGCTGCACAGATCTCATCCTTAAACACCTTGCTCATCTCCTCCACTTCCTCCATAACTTCCAGGTCGAACCCACCTAGTCGTCTTTCCACTGCTCTCCTGTACTCCTCCCTGACTTCCTCCTCCTGCAACCTCTCCACCCTCCTCACCATTCCACCCTCCTCTCGCCTCCCTCCCGCTCTCCTCACCCACTTCTTTTGTATCCTAACCTTAGCTACCACTACATAATGATCAGACAGACCCCCTCCAATACCCCTATACACCCTAGCATCCATCACAGATTTCTTCATTCGTTCATCCACACATACATAATCAATCAATGACTTTCGTTCCACCACTGTCTTATCCTTCATCGTCAACATCCGTTTCCACGTGTACCTGTGGATCATTCTGTGTCGGAAGAAGGTGTTGGCTATCCACAGCCTCCTCCCCACACATACGTCCACAAGTGCACTACCATTCCCATTCACCTCTGATGGTACCCCCCACCCTCCCACCACTCCCTCAACTTTCCTATCACCCACCTTACCATTCATATCCCCAATCAGAAATATTCTTTCGTTCTTGTCAAACTTCTCCAGGCACGCCTCCACATTCATCCAGAACTCCTCTTTCTTTCTTTCAAGTATATCCTCTGTCGGGGCATACACGCATACAATCACCCACGTTTGTATTCCTACTTTCATTCTCACCCACACAATCCTTGAACCCACAGACCCATACTCTCTTACACATTCCTTCCATTTGCTACTTACAAACAAACATGCACCTTCTCTCGCTGTTCCTTCACTCACTCCAGCACACACACCCATTCCACACTCCCACTCTCTCACATCTGAACCTTTCCATTTGGTCTCTGTCATTCCACATACATCCAGCCTGGCATTCACTAACACTTCCAGAACCTCTCTCTCTTTTGTGCCATCATTCATGCCACTAACATTCCACGTAGCCATTCTCAGAATGTCCGAAGGCATGTCCTTAGTCGGTCGTGGTTCGTCAACGTTGGTTCCGTCCGCATCCGAGGCTGTTCGTTCGTTTTTCTTTGCTTAGATATTTTTTCCGGGTGGGGGTCGCAAGCCCACCGACCCAACCTCTTTAGTCGCCTCTTACGACACGCAGAAGGCACGTGGGGCATATTCTATTCCCTAACCCCCAGGGGGTTTTGCAGAGGCTTAAAACACATTTTCATATTATGTTTAGAGCATATAAAATCCATATTTGCTTTCAAATATTGCAAAATAATTGGTGACCAACTTATTTAGTTATACTGGCTAATGTCCTTTCAAAGGGGTATAGGCTAGTAAACAACTAGGATAGCCTTTACCCGGTCAGAGGTAAGAAGAAGAAGAAGAGTCCTGCAGTAGTCTCCTTGAATGCTACCGAAAATAATGTCCCGAACGTAAACAAAGCATTGCACCCAATGAATCCTTCGACCTGGGTCCTCTTCTTCTTGTTTTGAAAGATGCGGTGAGTGCAATTCACCCAATAAATGGCTTGAACGTTACTCACAAAAACGATATTATATTATATTAGGGTTAGGTTAGGTTAGGTTAGGTTAGGTTAGGTTAGGTTAGGTTAGGTTAATCTAATCTAATATAATACAGTATAATATTTGTACATTTTGGAAGCGTGCATGGCCTCCCGGGACACAATTTTCCTTACCTACTGTAAAAGCGCGATTCACCCAATAAATGGCGCCATTTGACGGAGTATCTTCAGATTAATGAATAATGGGTAAGTTAATGCAAATCCTCCACTCAAATCATGATAAACAACAATTAAACACTATATTCCCTGGAAAAAATATAAAGAAACTTGGTAAATAAGGCGGCTCTAGCTGTCTTGAATGTTACCGTAAATTTGGCAACTTTGGCCCAGTATAGCCTATGGTAAGGATGTAGTATTCGGGAATCGATTATCGGGCGTATCGCCCACTTTGTTTACATTACTTGTACGCTCGGGGTTGCATTCCTGTCTATCTTGACTGCTTTTTTTCTGTTATTTGCCCCCTTGCTGGCAATATATATGATGATGAATATAAGTCATGGAGGAGTGAAGGGGGCCAAAGCCCCTCGTCAACCTATTATTTTATCCCACAGCAAGGTTCAAGGTAAATTCAAGGCAGGGTGTCAAACCGGAGCAATTTTGTTTTAGACTTAAATTAATAGGCTATGAGAAGGAAAACAAGAAACTTAACCTGAAATAGCATTGTTTTGGTAATTTATCACTTCCTAAGACATAATTTGGACTATAAATCACATGTTTATCTTTGCATATACAATAATAGAGACTACAAAATAATGGATTTAGCTTTCGTTTGACACCCTGATTCAAGGCAGTCAAAATAGACGGGAACATTCACGAGCGTACAATAACAAAGCTGGCGATACGCCCGAATATTACATTCTTACCCAATATTTTTTTTTTTACTTCGAAGTCATCGATCCTATACTATCACCTTTTAGGTTTGATAATTATTTAGAAGAGGGTGGCTCGCAGTGTTATTAGAAATAATTTAGGCAAGAGTTGTGTTATCGGGCATATCACCTACCTCTGACCGGGTATATCCTAGTGTTTACAATACCCCTTTGAAAGGACATTAGCCTAACCTAACAACCTTACCTAACCTATCCTAGTATTATGGGTGGGGGCTGCCACCCCCACAAATAATTTATTGGAGACATTGCAGGTCTATGGAATTCCTATACAGTACAGTACAGTACTGTACAGTACTTATGTATAATCCGTTATTGGACAATAATTTTGATCACCTTTATGAAACCTGATATTGTCGGAAAAAATAAAATAGATAATAATGATAATAGGCCTACTGTATGATAAACTTTTTTTCAATTGCAGAGCGCTGGAGATTGGCGTCCAATTGACCCCAACGAAGACTCACCAGGACCGGCAGGGACTACGAGGCGACACACTTGACCCAACTGCCTCAAGAAATTAAAGGTGATTATAAACGCTAACACTGAGTGAGGTGGATGGATGGAGTTGAGAGGTACACAGGTCTCCCTCGATTTACGATTGGGTTACGTTCCTGAAAACCCGATCTTAAATAGAAAAATAATATAGCCACCCTAAAATTAATGGGGTAAATGGAGATGCGTTCTCGGACCAGCCAAAACCCAAACTTCGGATAGTGAGGGAGATCTGTATATGAGTGAGTGTGTTGGGTGGGAGGAGGAATCCTGGCTAACTGATGGCAGAGATGGGCAAGAATGTAGTTACCGGGTGTACCGCCCGTCTTGTTTACACTACGCGGACGCTCACCATCATGTTCCTGTCTATTTTGACTGCCTTTGGATACAAGAATACATTACCCTAACCAAACAACGTAACCTAACCTAACCTAGTATTATAGATTTATAAGTATTTATTTTATTATAAGTATTTATAGATGATTTATGTTGTATGTCGGTAGTGGTACACCCGGTAACTACATCCATCCCCAGAGATGCATGGAGGCGATCCATTTGTGGCCACCCCCTCGAGGATGATGGCATTTGGATGGCTAACAAGAGATGTTTTCTAAACTGAATGACATTTTTAACCTTTGTGTATTTGAGGATGCGTTTCAAACTTTATTCTTGCTATCATTAGATAATTTTAGGCTGTTAGGCAGTTTATTTAGAATCTGTCAGACTTAAAAGGTGTATTATGTTAGTTTGTACTCTGTTAGCTTCAAAAGGCCCTCTTGAAACTGCATAAAATTGTCTAATCATCTAAGATACTTACAGATAGGGATCTGTATCTTGTGTTTGTAGACCTGGAGAAGACCTTTGATAAGGTGTTCTGGACAGGACCTACATAAGAAGTACAGTATGATACTGTATTATAATGTAAAAATTGCAAAATAAACAAACCAAAACTTGGACGAACACAGTAAAAAGACAAAAGAAAAAAAATCGCTATGTGGAAACAACACTTTAGCAAAAGAATAATTTATAAGTAAAAGAACATAATCCACCACATAGGGTGTACATTACTACATGAGCAAGTTAATTAAAATCATAATAGTCAAATGTTTAAGCTGGAGTCACACGAGCCGTTTTTCGAGCAATTTTTTCGGGCAATTGTGGTCTGGCAGCTTCAAAAATTACACTTTGTAAAAATTCAACAGCCTAACATACTTTACCTTCAGTCTAGTTACCGATATCAGTGCAAAAAGTCCCGAAATATAACGAGAAAAAAACTTGCTCATGGAAAATTGACGGAAAAATCGCTCGTGTGACAGCGGCTTTACTCTACTAATATTGGTGTTTTGTACAAATTTTGTATACCGGTACTGTATCGATAGTGTAGGCACTGTAGGCACTGTTCAAAAGTCTCATGTGGTGTTTTTATCTTTCAGTTGGAGATGAAGTTACTGCCGCTACGATCTCTACCACCAATACCACTACCAACAACAACTACCACCATCACCCACATCACCAGTTAGTAAATTAAATAGTTAGTTGATTAGGTACTTAAGGGGAGACAGGCCCTTTTTTTTTGGTCTATTTATTCATTTATTACTTTATATCTTAGTTTTCTTGCTAGACCTCCATCAAGATTAAAAGAACACCCACAAGACCCCCCTTCAAGATAGATTTGTACATTTTTCGGTAGAAAGATGTCCAGGCCAAAGGCCGATTCTTCCTAAAATTACAGGCTCGCTATCGCTCGTCAGAAAAAAATTGACACCTAAATGGCTCGAAAGGTCTTAAAATTGACAACTAAATGGGGCGAAAGGTGTTAAAATTGTCAAACTAATGAGCCGAAGGTCTTATAATCTCAAAACAAATGGGGCTTAACACGAGGGAGAAAGAGGACCAGAAAAACGACCTGCCTCCCCTTAACAGTAGTTAATGAACATTGGTAATGAAAATGATAAAATGTTCAGCGGTACAAAAGACCAAACTGTAAACCATCTTTGCATACCGGTATCTTTGTGTAATTTTATAGCTACTGTTTTATCTGAGCATACCGTATTTATCTGAGCATACCGTATTTATCTGAGCATACCGTATTTATCTGAGCATAGCGTATTTATAATTTGTCATATTATAGTTTAGTCTACAGGAAATTTAGCATGAAGGAGGGGAATGTAGTGTAGGGTGATAGGGCGGAAGACAGATTTAATTTGAGATAGCATAGATATTTGAAAAGATATGCAAGGTGATGAGCATATATATATAAAGATCAAATTTAGACCTGTAGAGATAAGATTATATACAAATAGTATCTGGTATAAATAAGCTAGGTGGACTAAGCTATAAGAAAGTATGTCAAGAGTGAGATGAGGGATGGAGTTATATATGAGTGTAGGTAGTGTTGGGTGGGTGGAGGGACGCCGGCTTACGAATGACAGAGGGACTTGGAGGCGATTCATCTGTGGCTTCTGGCAATAGATAAATAGATAGAGAGAGAGAGAGAGAGTGGGGTGGGGGTGGGGGTAATACATTCTTGTTAATTTAGGTGCTTATGTTCTGGGTGTGGTGTCCCGAGTTCGAATCCCGGGAGGACCATATGCTTTCATTAGTTTATTCAAGTACATTGGGGTTTGTAATTGATGATTAATGTTAAGAACGGGGTGTTACTTATTTGATATACTGTATTGTATTTGCTGCAAAGTATTCATATAAAATAAAGTATTTTATTTGATGCTCATTAAGTTTGATGAGGATTTAGCTACCGTACTTTAATTACACATTGATACTGTATTATATCCACAAAAATCTGGTGTTTATCTTATATTGATATCAATTATTTTGTAGAGACTTAACAGATGGTTTACAGGTTCTGGTATTGTGATCTATAGGGAGAGATGTTGCCTTTTATATATTTACATTGACCATGTTGTATACCTATTCTTTAAGGTGTTCCAGTGTTTTAATTCATGAATCACATAGTTCTTGTGTAGAGGGATTTACCGGTAAAATCTTGGATTCTGAGGAAATTTCTTTAGGTACATCAAAGTAATTTTGCCACGAGTCGTGGCATAGTCAGTAGAGCGTCGGCTGGTGATCAAAAGGTCGGTGGATTGAGCCCGCACTGTCAAAATATTATTGGTAGATGTCAAGTCCGGGCAACTTGACCTAGCGATTCGTGACAAACGCCTAATGTACATGGCCACCCCATCTCGGGAATTACGCTGTCTGACAAAAAAAAAAACTTAGGGGTTTGAAGTAGCGTCTATGTTTTTAAACGTGGCAAATTCGCATTTGATCCCTTTGAGCTAGAAACTGTACTCCCCCAGCAAAGGGCAAAGTCATGGAGGTCAGTGACTCGTCATCTCAGAGCTTAGTGTACGGCCCCAAGATTTCTAATGCGGGTCTAATTTTCTCTACAATTTAAGTATTCATTATTCCTGGGGATTTCAGGAACTTAGAATATACCACACTGGATCTTATACTTATAGTAAAAAGGATGAAGTGAGATAATTTGTAGCCTGTTTATTGCTGGAGGTCCTTTTTAAACTGAATCAAATTGTCTAATAGTGACCGTAATAAATGAAAAAGACGTTGCCAGCACAGAAAGGGTTAAGACTTTTTTTCAATAACTGTGGTACAGCGGTTCATTACATTATATATCCTGAGATGTTCAAAGTTACCTCCCTATCCAAAGTTAGCCTATTTTACAGGTAACTAACCTAGATTTGTTTTCTTTCTATGTGGATGAGGTAGACAAAAGGCAAAACTGGCTGTGACGAGTGCCTCCCCTAAATTTGAAAGAGTGATAGGGCCAAATTCAAGTATTGTTCGAGTCAAAATATCTGGACACACAAAGTTTGAAGTAATTTAAATCATAGAATGAGGGAAAGATGGATGGTATACAACATGGTAACTAATGTATAATATAATAGGCGTAACTCTCCTTATGATAATCTCCCGCTGAACTTTCTACCATGTTTCATTTACCAACAGATTCAGTAACCAACCCAACACTTCTCCAAGATCAAGGTTGGTCAGTCAAGGTTAAGTCACAGTACCACTTTTAACAGTAAATTTTTCTCCGAGTCACAGTGTCCGAGACAATAATATCCTGTTAGTGAAGTATAGTGTCCAATGTTTTATATAGTTTTCCTGTCCAAAGTTAGGTTTGGCATCCTCTACCCAACCTTAGCTGTTTCTGTCTGTCTCTTTTACTGTCCTACTTTTCTTTCTGGGGGCAGGGGGCTAGGAATCCTCCTTCCCTTGTAAAATTCTCCTACTCATCGAGACAGAAAAAGGGGCGAGGGAACGCATAAATAGTCCCGAACCCTAAGAATTTGGAACTTTAAAGGTTTCAGTTCGGGCTCTGTCTCGAGTCGGCCATGCCCAGCAATGGGTTATGTGCCTGAGTATATACATACATACATACATACCGTACATATACGTATACTGTATACTACTATTTTCATCTTTACTGGAGGAGAAATTTCAACGCTTAGCAGCCAATTTTCGGACATATTATTGTAGAATACAGAGTACTGTATATATATATATATTGCTTGATGGATTGATCACCGAGGGGGTGACCACAAATGAATCGCCTTCATACTTGTTTGTCATCGTCAGCCACTTAAATAAGCTACAATTTTTCATTACCTGACCGTTCAACTCTCACCTCACATTCTGTGGCTTCATCCCTCTCACAATCTTATTTTGTTTACCACACTGACCTTCAGGTTCCATTTCTCACACCTTTCTCCTGCCTTTCAACACAGTCCCAACCCTAGAATTGGCAAATTTTCTCAGTCTCTCCTTTACTCAACAAGTGAACTCTGGAACTCTCTCCCTCATTTTATGACTTAAACTGTTTTAAACTTTGTGTGTCCAGGCATTTCGACCCCAACGTCCCTTGAATTTGGCCCTGTCGCTCTTTCGGCTTTGGGGGAGACACTTGTTACAGGCAACCTGCCTTTTGTCTCCTTCATTACACATATGAAAATAAAGAAACAAAAATCATCAACAAACAGTAGCACAGGCAACTTCCCTTCATTCCCTTCCCGTACCAGGAGTACTCCACCACCCACTGCTCTTCCTTGTATTTCTATCATGCCTCCATTCCTATATGTACGATAGCGCTAATAAGTCATATCTCAGCGTTCATTACGTTTGGCTAGCTCTATGCTGTATTAATTATCTGTCAAATGTTGAATAGGGTGCATTTCTGTAGGAACATGTTTGTATATCTCACTCTAAATGAATACCGTAAATCGATTTTAGATATTACTGATACCAATTATTGATCAAAACATACTTGATACTGAGACATCACTTATTAGGCCCACTGTACTGAACAACCACAGGGATATTATCGTAATAAATACTTCAACTCAGTATATTTTCTCTGATATCTTGTTGCGGACACCAGACTCGGACACAAATTCACTGTTAAATTTGTGTATGTGATTTGATCTTGAGAATCCTTGGAAATATTACCTTATGCACAAGACAGGCAGGATGTGTAACACCTTCGGTACGATGGCATTGTTTTATTTTATTCTGGCTAAAACTAGACACTTTTTTCAACTTAGGAAGGACCTTTAGATGTTAGAGGGACAGGCTGAGTAATATGGCTTTTTCTTAACTGTGTTGGTGGTGTAATGGTTTAGATGCTTATGTTCTGGGTGTGGTGTCCCGAGTTGGAATCCCGGGAGGACCATATGCTTTCATTAGTTTATTCAAGTGCATTGGGGTTTGTAATTGATGATTAATGTTAAGAACGGGGTGTTACTTAATACATTAAATTAACATAATAAGGATATGTGGGGTTAAACTGAAAGATGTATGTATGTACAGTATGTACTGTATATTCTCAGGCACATACCCCATTGCTGGGGGTGGCCGACTTGAGACAGAGCCCGAACAGAAACCTTTAAAGTTCCAATTCTTAGGGCCCAGGACCACTTTCGTGTTCCCTCGCCCCTTTCTCTGTTTTATTGAGTAGGAGAATTTTAGAAACTGAAAGATAAGGTAATTAATATGGAGCTGAGGAGGCAGTGAGGTATTAAGAGTATCGGTGAAGAGATGCACAAGCAGGCAGAGAGATGTATGTCAGTGAACGTAGAGGGAGTAGCATGGAGGGGTAGACCTAGAAAGACGCGGGATCAGGTTCTACGATCGGATATCCAATGCAAAAACTTAACAAGTGAGGCAGCCCAGAAGAGGGCTACCTGGCATTCCTCCATTAGGATGTGAAACTAAAACTGTGCCACTTATTGATCACTCAGTCTTTAAGGGGAGATGGGCTGTTTTTCTGGTCCCCCTCTCCCTCATGTTTAGCCCCATTGCTTTTGAGATTTTAAGATGTTCAGCCTATTAGTTTGGCTATTTTAAGAACTTTCGCACCATTTCTGTCCATTATAAGACCTTTCGTGACACTTACAGTAGGTGTCGATTTCTTCCTGGCGAGCAATGGCGAGCCTGTAATTTAAGAGGAACCAAAATTTTTCTACCGAAAAATTTACAAATTTATCTTGAAAGGGGGTCTAGGGGGTGTAATTTTGAGCTTGATGGAGGTCTAGGGAACAAATTAAAAACCTCCCCTTAAAGTATACATGTACTGTAGTGGGATTGGCTGAGGCTAGGGTAGAAAGAGAAGTGTATCTACAGTATAGAGTATGTTGAGATTAATTCTTCTACTTGGTGATGGTGCAGAGACTAACTAGGTCTTCACGATGATCTGTTTTGCTTAGCTGGCAGGAGCTTGTCATGTGGAGAGAATAGGCTGAATAATTTTACCTACGAATAGCCAGAATATAGGCAAATGTCCTTCCTAAGCTGAATAAAATTACCTACCAGAATAAAAGCCAATGTTATACTGAAGGTGTTAATTAATCATCCTGTTAATTATAGTGTACAATATTCATTTTATATAGGCCAAAAATCATGACCCATATCCTCTGTAACTCAAAAGGGGCTAGAGCAAATGGGGACCTGAATGATGCAATGTCCTAAATGCCACTTTGGTCGATATTTTTTTTTTGTTACCGAAAAATGTACAAATTTATCTCAAAGGGGGGTCTTGGGGGTATTTTTTGTAAACTTCATAGCGGAATTGCAGTGTGAGTGTCCTAGGTTCGAGTCCTTGGAGTGCCACATGTATTTATTGATTTCATTAGTTGAGTTTAGAAGTGAAGTTGGTTGGTGAAAAAAATATAATAATATGTCTATTCCTTCATCAAGCTAAATCGAGATAAATTTGTACATTTTTCAATATAAAAGTGGCATTTAGGAAATTGCATTACTCAGGTCCTCAAATGGGCTAGAATATTCGCTTGATTATAGTCTGTTTCATTTCATCTGACGGTAAATTGCAAAGTTCCCATCAACATTTCTCAGTTACTTAGAAGATTTTATAGTGAAATATGGTGCTGATTATATAAACTCTTAGTGTGCGGAATTTCGGTGCGAGTATCCTAGGTTCGAGTCCTTGGAGTACCACATGTATTCATTACTTTCAATGATTTAATTAGTTAAAATTAATTGGTGAGTTGGTGAAAACAAATATGAATTTAATATGATGCAGAGACATGGTGGTTTCATATTTTTCCATTAAGTATCGAGAAATCCGCTGCTAAGGGATTCAATTTATCGTCAGATGAAATGAAACCGAGTATAATCGATTTTGAGTTATAGAATTTAGTGGTTCAAGATTTTTGGCCTGATTGTAATGGATAGACTATAGTGTTTTTGTGTGAGGTAATATGAGGATTCATACGGCAGTGTGACGGCAAGTTTATTTAGTGTTTTTTATATATATCTATTATCGATTCTGGCTGTCAAAGTGCTAAGTTAATACTAGAGTAAATTAATGGACCTTTGGGATTGAATTTGGAATTATTTTTATCCAAGAATGACATGTCAGAATCGGTTAGCATAAAAACACTTTAACCCCTTACTGTACCGGTGACGTATTTTTAGTTTTATTCTTGCTACTTTTAGACGATTTTGTGTAGCTTAGGAAGGATATATGGGTAGATAAGAGGAGTAATTGAGATAGTTTATAGCTCTTTTTAATGGGTAGATATCCTTCCTAAGCTGAACAAAATCATCTAATAAGTAGCAAGAATAAAATAAAAAATACGTCGGTGGTACAGAATGGCCATGTTCCACTGCTTTTTCTGACCTATGGCCGGTATCACATGAGCTTTTTCCATCACCATTTATCCTCAACACTGGTCTGACAGCTTATGAGGTCAACATTTAATATATTTCAGTTACCTACATTCATCAGTCTAGTTTATGATGAAAGCTCTCATGTCATATCGTCTTTAGGAGGACTGGGCCTGTATTCATAACATTCTTAAAACTATAAGGAAGTTGGAGCTGTATAGACTTTATTAAATCTTTCTAAGTTTATGAATATTGGTTCCTAAATTAGACTACGTAAAGACAAGACTACATTAACTTCTCTACTTTAGAGGGGTTCTTTAAAAAAAAATCATGGGAAGTTAGTTTATTTTGTACTTCAAAGAGCGTCCCTTAAACAACCACATTATAATTTTTTTTTTTTTCCCAAAACAATTATTTTGAGCAGTTCCTAAAAACAAAAATCAATACAGTGTATATATAAAGAGGTAATAAAAACTTTGAAAAATCATGGCAAGTTTCTTTATTTATACTTCAAAGAGTGTCCCTTAAACAACCACATACATATCTCGAAATTTTTTTTTATTAAAAAAAAAAAAAAAAAAAAATTCAAAAGTTGAGAACGAGGGGTTCCTTTTATCTTATGTTCAAGATAAAGACTTAAAAACATTAGATCAGATTATAGGGTTAGAGCATAGGCTCCACCCAGGGACGGTCTCGTAGAAGTCCTCGGCGATGGAGGACGGTGGTCGTCGAGGGCAGGGGAGGTCTCTGAGGGCAATGGTTGTTGAGAACTTCATTTGAGGGTCCGGGATTGTCGAGGATTTCATTGCAGGGGAAGTCTCGGAGGGGTGTGGTTAAACAGTTTGGTTGGCGGACTGTGGTCGTTGCAAGTTAGTGGGCAGAGTTCTTATTTGGGAGTCCGGAGATGTTGCGTCTGCACCCCACTGGAAAAGTCGCTCAATTTCAGGAATTTACTTGTGGCAGTGGTTGTTGAGGACTTCATTGTAGGCGAGGTCTCAAGAAGGCAGTGGTTAAACAGTTTGATTGGAAGACGGTGGTCGTTGAAAGTTTGCAGGGGAGTGAGCAGCGTCAACAGTGCTTTTTGGGGAGTCTGCAAGTGATTCAGGAATTTTCTTGGTGGTCGTGCATCATTAATTTTAGTCAACAGGATTTTTCAAGTTGAGCTTCCAGGCAACAAAGAGGAGATGTTGGTGGTTTTGCTAGAAATGCCTTTGTATTCTTTGAGCACATTTAAGTTGGTTCTGGTGAATATCTGCAGTCCATTTTGCTCGCCCTCAATCTGTCTTGTTCAGTCTTGCTCGCCGTCAATTGGTCAGTTTTGCTTGGTCGCCCTCGATCAGTTTTGCTTGCTCTCTTCTCGCCCTCGATCAGTTTTGCTTGCTCTCGTCTCGCCCTCGATCAGTTTTGCTTGCTCTCGTCTCGCCCTCGATCAGTTTTGCTTGCTCTCGTCTCGCCCTCGATCAGTTTTGCTTGCTCTCGTCTCGCCCTCGATCAGTTTTGCTTGCTCTCGTCTCGCCCTCGATCAGTTTTGCTTGCTCTCGTCTCGCCCTCGATCAGTTTTGCTTGCTCTCGTCTCGCCCTCGATCAGTTTTGCTTGCTCTCGTCTCGCCCTCGATCAGTTTTGCTTGCTCTCGTCTCGCCCTCGATCAGTTTTGCTTGCTCTCGTCTCGCCCTCGATCAGTTTTGCTTGCTCTCGTCTCGCCCTCGATCAGTTTTGCTTGCTCTCTTCTCGCCCTCGATCAGTTTTGCTTGCTCTCTTCTCGCCCTCGATCAGTTTTGCTTGCTCTCTTCTCGCCCTCGATCAGTTTTGCTTGCTCTCTTCTCGCCCTCGATCAGTTTTGCTTGCTCTCTTCTCGCCCTCGATCAGTTTTGCTTGCTCTCTTCTCGCCCTCGATCAGTTTTGCTTGCTCTCTTCTCGCCCTCGATCAGTTTTGCTTGCTCTCTTCTCGCCCTCGATCAGTTTTGCTTGCTCTCTTCTCGCCCTCGATCAGTTTTGCTTGCTCGGTCTCTCCCTCAATCGGTCTTCCCATCTTCTATCATGACGCCAGCCAGGATAGTGTCTCAGTGGTGTTTGGCTATCAGCCCGAGAACACTGCAGCCTATTTTGGGGTTCCTCTCGTTGGCTTCAATTCTTCCGTCAAAGCACTCCTGACCATCAGCCCTTGTGAGAAGGTTTGGTTCCTTCATCCTCGTCTCTATCATTGCCTCACTTTGTCAGTCTGCTGGGAGTTATTGGTTGGTGGTTGGTTTGTTAGTTGGTGGTGGTTCTGAGAGTTTTTGTTCCCTCACCTCTCCATCCTATTCATCGAGTTCCGAGAGTCTTGCTGTCTTAGTGCGGTCCCTATTCCTCAAGTCCCGTGGTAATGCAGTCCCGTATTGACCCTCAGATTTCAGCCCTCCACAAGTCAGGGTATATGATGAATTCTTCAACTTCAACAAGTCAGGGTGTATGATGCATGCTGAATTCTCCAACCAATGTAGTCTTCTAGGTTCATCACCCCAAGAACAAATCTGTAAAGAAAAGAACAAATATTTAGCTACTATTTTCTGTAACTGTCCAAGGCTTTTAACTTCATTCCCGCCATTAGATTATTTTATTAATTTAAAAAATTGAACCTCCAGCAATAGACAGGCTTCGAACGATCTCTCAAACATGTGTAGTACCACAGATCCTTCTTAAACTGCACAAAATCATCTAAATATAACTAGACTTAAAAAGAAGTCACCGGTACCGAAGGGATTAATAGACCTATCAATACTTTTCAAATCTGTTTTTCAACCTTTAACTCTGTTGGTGGTGTAATGGTTTAGAGGCTTATGTTCTGGGTGTGGTGTCCCGAGTTCGAATCCCGGGAGGACCATATTCTTTCATTAGTTTATTAACCCTCTCCGACATATGACGCGATTTTGAGCCTATTGGGAATACTTTAAAGCCTTTGTTACCATCAGGGGTATTTAGAAACCTTTAGTTTAGTTATTTCAACCTCTGCAGTGGTCTTTGAGTTAGCTGTGGGCAGAAAACTAATTTTAGAGAGGTAATTATAAGAGTGAGAGAACTCTATTTCTTATTGCTAATATGGCAACCTCTGCGTCATATGTGCGTGAAAGGGTTAAAGTTCATTGGAGTTTGTAATTGATGATTTAATGTTAAGAACGGGGTGTTAATTAAATTATTCATAAAATAGTAAAAATAGTTATATTAATATGGCGGGAGGGATGAAGGGTGCGGGCGTAGCCCTCTCTCTATGTATCATCCTTCTCAACATCCAGAGGGGCTGTGCTGATATATAGGTGCAGAGGGGACCGGTAGTGTACCAGGTCAACACTAAACAAGTATTGAGGGACCTCTTGTCCTCTTCATACAGAAATCACACGCAAGTGAAATTTCTGTCACCATTCCTGCCTGGTCTATTTCATATATCGGGAAAATGCCGCGGCTTGGCAAGTACTCTGGCACAACTTCGCTACAACACCTATTGTGCTACACTCTAATTAGCTGCGGAGATGTAGAGACCAACCCCGGCCCTAGTTCAACGTTGAAGAAACCTCACCACCAAACAAGTAAGGCAGACAGACATTTCAACAGTCCCTAGCAGTAAAATTCGTTATAACAAACTGGGCCAGCAGGCACCCAAGTCTTCCGTCACGCTCCAACTCACAACCAAGACCGCAGGGCAACCGCCAGCACAGTGCCAACACTCTACCTACTCAACATTACCCTCAACTGTATCATCAGTGATGATACATACCGATATCTGTGGTAGTGATGATTCATCACTACCACAGATATCGGTGACCCAAGTAACACAACATGCAACCAGAACACCCAAACAAGCAGGAAGCTCTAGCAAACACATCGACAATGAAGTAACAGCAACGGACAAGAAAGACAACAAGAGAAACCACCCACAACACTATGCCGCTGCACAACAAATCATCCAAGCCTACTACAACACAACCCAACACTATCGACGACCCAGGTAGCTCAACATGCAACCAGAACAGCTAAAAAAGAAGGGATCAGTCTCAACAATAAAGCGGCAACAACGGCCAAGAACAAGGACATCAAACAACAAATACAGGTAGGGGTGGGAGGGGGGCAAGGGGGAGCCACAACCTGTCCCCCATCTCATGCGCTCACACACCATCAGCCGCTCACGGCGCACAGCTGATCACCACACCGCCAGACGTACGATGGACAGTAACAGGAAAATATGTATAGTGTGCGATATTGGATTCAACAAAAGGAGTACAACGTCACAATGTAGTAGATTTAATGAAACTGTACACGATCGATGTACTTACGTTACTAGCAGAAAAGAAGTGGAATGCGATAAATGTAGGGAAGTAGCTATTAAAGGTCCTAAAATCATTTGTGAAATATGTGAATCGCTCATAACAAGAAAACAAAGGATCCTAAACTGTGTTAAGTGTAAAACTAGCTCACATGAAGTGCATCTCTAAGAAGACCAACAGTGAAGAACGGGAATTCCTATGCAACATATGTGCCTTGCATTCATTACCGAATATTAATGTAAATGAACCAATTAGTATTAACAACTCAGAATCCAGCCAAGACACATTCAAAATCAAAGATGAATACAGTGTTCACCAACAAAGGGCTCCATCTTATCCACATTAATGCCAGATCAATGTACCATAAATTGTCAGAAATAAACTTGTTAGCTAATAAGGCCAAAGCTTCAATAATTGCAATCACAGAAACCTGGCTGGATTAAAGTATAAACGATGGTGAAATAAACATTCAAGGTTTCAAAATGGTTAGGAATGATTGCAATAGGCATGGGGGAGGAGTATGTCTGCATGTAAAAACAACCTCACACACACAACTAGGACCGACCTCCATGTAGAAAATCACGAAGCTCTGTGGATCGATCTACACCTGCCGAGGACAAGACTCATCACAATTGGGGTATGCTATAGGCCACCAGACGACACACAATTCTTGACCAAATTTGAACGAACTTTGTCATCGCTAGACCCTCTGAATGAATCCATCATACTAGGGGATTTTAACCTGTGTTACAAACAACAAAATAATAGGCTTGTACGAGAATATAGGCATATACTGACAATGCACAATCACAAACAACTCATCACAACCCCCACACGTACCTCTGAGAACACTGCCACAATAATAGACCACATAAACTGTAACAGAGGACAAAATATCCCAATCAGGGGTTATACAGACTGGGATAAGTGATCACTTAAGTCACATATTGCACACGAAAAACCACAAAAATTACCCTAGAGAATCACAAGGTTATCAAAACAAGGTCACTCAGAAACTACAATAAAGAAACATTTCTGGACATTTTATGGAATACAGACTGGTCTCCAGTGTTTGGAAGTACAAACGTTAATGACGCATGGGTTGGCTTCAGAACCATCATCACAAACATTCTAGACGAAATAGCTCCTTTGAAAGACATACGAATTAAAGCAAGGTCAGACCCATGGATCAACAATGACATACTACACCATCTGGAACACAGAGACAATCTGTTAAAAAGGCTAGCGAAACATAGACAGGATCAAGGTCTGAAACATGAGTTCAACAGGGCCAGGAATAAACTAAGTAGGAAAATAAAATCGGCAAAAACTAATTATTTTCACAATAAGGCAGAGGAATATCAGAATAACCCAAAGAAACTATGGAGGCACCTAAAAACAACAGGCTACAGCAACAAGACAAGGGATTCGTCTAACACTAATATTGCTCTCACCATTAAGGATCAGGTTTGCCACGATAAACAACAAATTTCAACCTACTCCAACTCCTTCACCTCCATAGCAAAGACACTTGCACAGAACCTACCTCAACCTCTCAATAAATACACGACAACAACGGCCACCTTTCGAAATTTCTACAGAGATAAAGACATACACCCGAACACATTTGGATTGCAAAATGTTACACCAAAATACACTTTTGACGAGCTGTCTAACCTAAATGTACATAAAAGCACAGGACCAGACAAAATTCCTGCCAAATTTCTACGAGATGGAGCCATTGGTATAGCAGGCCCCCTAACCCACATCATCAACTTTTCAATTAACACCAACACTGTACCTGCTGAACTGAAGGAAGCTATTGTAACCCCTCTATTAAAGAAAGGAAATAAACTAGAAGTTGGTAACTACAGACCAGTTAGCATATTATGTATTGTATCTAAAATCCTTGAAAGAGCGGTATACACCCAAATTGAACACAACCTCAAACAAAATGATCTATTCTATAAGTTTCAATCAGGTTTCAGATGCATGTACTCGACAGACTCCGGTCTCATCCACTTAACGGATCACATTCGTAAAGAAATTTCTAAAGGTAACTACACCGGTATGGTTATTCTTGATCTACAAAAAGCGTTTGACACAGTAGACCATGATATCCTATGTAATAAACTACAAGCAATGGGCATAGGGTCTGTGAACTGGTTTAAATCTTATCTTAGTGGTAGAACCCAAAGAGTCAAAATTGATGATAATATATCTGATCCTATGCCAATTAACTGTGGGGTCCCGTAGGGAAGCATCCTTGGTCCCTTACTCCTTCTCTTATGTGAACGACATGGAACTGAGCATCTCTTTTAAATTATTACTGTATGCAGACGACAGCGTGCTTCTGGTTTCAGGAAAAGACCCAATAAGTATTGCCGGTTCACTTTCTAAAGAACTAGAATCATGTAGTGAATGGCTAGTGGACAATAGACTATCTCTTCACCTGGGCAAGACGGAAGCCATCTTATGTGGAACAAAACGCAAACTGAAAGACATTGTGGGCTTCTCGGTCAACTGTAATGATATTCCTATAACAGTGTCACAAGTTAAATATCTCAGACTAAAACTGGACGCGAGTTTGTCACGTGGAACAATTTTGGAATCTATCCTGAGTAAGTGTAGAGCACGTATAAAATACCTGTATAGACAGGTGGGATGCTTGCCCGCGGCAACCAAAAAGACCCTCTGCCAAGCGCTTGCTCAATGTCATTTTGACTATTCTGTCATCCTGGTACTCTGCATCATCTAAATCAGCACAGCACAAACTTCAGGTCACTCAAAATAAAATAGTTAGGTTCATGCTGAACCTAGGACCCAGATCACATGTTGGCCAGGAACTACTTCAGTCACTAGGTATGCTCAATGTCTCTGACAGGGCCAAACAAATCAGGCTCACTAATGCCTTCAACATTTTCTATGACAGAGCTCCAGAGTATCTAAAGAATGATTTTGTTAAAGCAAATGAGAGGAGTGGACATAATACAAGAAACAGGATGTTTAATTTTAAGGTCCCGAGAATCCAAGGACAGGGTAAGCAAACATTCTTCTTCACCGCCATCAAAGACTGGAACGACCTACCCCAGTCAGTCCGTGAAAAGAGAACACTGTATTCCTTCAGACGTAGCCTGAAGGAACACCTGAACCGGACGGCTGCTAGAAGGGAGCACCAAGCTTATGTCTACTAAAATTAATGCGACATAAGAGATAGACCAACCAAACTGAAATGATTACTGATATTTGGATACTGATTACTGATATTTGGATACTGATTACTGGATGTAAGGTATCTTAAAATAACCCCCTAGAAATACTTTCTCTAAAGTATCTTATTTCTTTATCCTCTCCATTTTCCCCAGCTAACCTAATCTCACAAGGACCCCAATGGAAATACGCCTAACGGCCTTATTGGGCTATCCTTAGTTGGAATTATGCAAGGCTGGTACAGGTCATATTTGTAACCTCTATGTGGTACCAACTCTGTAAATTGCTAACTGAATAAATATTATTATTATTATTTTTATTATAACTAATAAATTTTAGTTTATAATTCCTAATTAAGTTTTATATGGGAGAGTAATAGTTAAACCACAACAAATTAGAGTCAAACCACTTTAAATTTCCTCTATGGTTCGTGCACTGCATTTCTGTGTGAGTATCCTAGGTTCGAATCCTTTGAGTACCACATGTAATCATTAGTTTCATAAATGTTATTAATTAGGTAGATTTGAAAGTTAATTGGTGATAATGAACCAAATACATTTTTAGCATATAATTCCGTATTAACCCTTTTGTATGTACCGACGACTATTCTGGATACTATTAGACTTATTCAGTTTAGGAACGACCTCTAACCATTAAACGGCTACTAAATATCTATTAATCCTTTTAGCTACCATAGATCCTTTTTAAGCTGCACACAATCTTTTAAATATATAATTAACCGTCGCCGGTACAGAAGGAGTTGAGGCTATTAATTTACTTTTAACTTAACCACCTCGGTAGTCTAGCTTATTTAATTATATTCCGGCCACCATTATGCGATTTTATTCAGCTAATGCGGACAGTGGCTGTTTGTTTGGTCTATTAATTTATTTATTCATATATTTGTTTAGTTTCCTCCCTAGACCTCCATCAAGTTTAGAAAAACACCCCTAGACCCCCCTTCAAAATAGATTTGAAAATGTTTCGATAGAAAAATTTCCGGCCAAAGGCCGATTCCTCTTAAAATTACAGCCTCGCTATCGCTCGCCAGGAAAAAATAGACACCTAAATGGCACGAAGGGTCCTAATATTGACAAAGAAATGGGGTGAAAGATTATAAAATCCCTAATGTAATGGAACCAACTTCTTAAAATCTCAAAACTAGTGGGGCTAAACATCAGGGAGAAGGGGGTCCAGAAAAATGGTTCGTCTCCCGTTAACCCGGGAACTGCGGGGAGACTCTTAAGAGTTCCCCCGGCGGACTGCGGGGAGACTTAAGAGTGAAAAACAAAATCAACTTTTGACAGATTTTTTTTTTTATTTTATTTTTTTATTGGCCCCTGGGCCATGCAAAATCTCAGTCCTCTACCTCCCCTCCTTCCCCACTTTCCTCCTCTCCTTCAGTTATCACCTATTTTCCCTGTTATTCCCTTATTCTGAGGTATATTTTCGTGCTAACATTAGCGAGTTGCAAGCAGGGTGTTGTCATCACTGATGGCAAGCGAGAGAGAGAGAGTATCGATCGACTGTGTCTCAGTGGCCTTGGGGGAAATTGGCGGGAAAGCAGCTTGCCTCACCCATACATTATACAACTCGTGGGCTATATCTCCAATTTTGACCATCCAAACGCTGTTTTCACTCGTTTTATTGTAGTTTCAGATTAATACCTTTATAATCAACCCATAATAGGCGCATATGGATAAGTATTAACCCTCTCCGACATATGACGCAATTTTGAGCCTATTAGGGATACTTTAAAGCCTTTATTACCATCAGGGTTTTTTACAAACCTTTATTTTAGTTACTTCAACCTCTGCAGTTGTCTTTGAGTTAGATGTGGGCAGAAAACTAATTTTGGAGAGGTAATTATAAGAGTGAGAGAACTATTTCTTATTGCTAATCTGGCAACCTCTGCGTCATATATGTCTGAAGGGGTTAATGCTATTAATGGTACAATGAATATTTTAGTGATGGAAACACCTCAAATACGTCAGCACAGGGGGACGTTTCCAATTACCCCCATGCGCACTTGTTAGGTTAAGGGCCTCTAGCAATCCAATTACTATATACTTTCATATCACCAACCCACCAATTTACTTGCAAATAAACTTAATGAAATCCATGAAACTGTGTGGTACTTAAAGGATTCGAACCTAGGATACTCACACCCCGATGCCAACAGATCCTTACGAAACTTCTTAAAATTGTCTAATGACTATTGTTGGGTGTAATGGTTTAGGTGCTTATGTTCTGGGTGTGGTGTCCAGAGTTTGAATCCCGGGAGGACCATAATTATGCTTTCATTAGTTTATTTAAGGACATTGGGGTTTGTAATTGATGATTAATGTTAACGGGTGTCGCTTAATACCCATATTAGCCCCTTCTGTACCGGTGACTGTCTTTCGTTTTATTCTGGCAACTATTAGACTTTTATTCAGTTTAAAAAGGGCCTCCAGCAATTAACAAGCTTCCAAACTATCTCACTTAACCCTTTCACGCTCATATGACTCAGAGGTTGCCAGATTAGCAATAATAAATAGAGTTCTCTCACTCTTCTAATTACCTCTCCAAAATTAGTTTTCTGCCCACAGCTAATTCAAAGAACTGCAGAGGTTGAAGTAACTAAACTAAAGGTTTCTAAACACCCCTGATGGTAACAAAGGCTTTAAAGTATCCCTAATAGGCTCAAACTCGCGTCATATGTCTGAGAGGGTTAAGGGGGTAGTACTCTCTTTCTCTGGACCCCCTTACATACACATACATACATACAATTTTAAGACAGTGTTCCACACATCAGTGCAGTTTCAGTCTCTTTTCCTAATGGCGGCGTTCCAGGCAACCCTGTTAAGGGCTGCTTCACTTGTCAAGTTCTTGGATTTGAGATCGGTGCGTATAGTCCGATCCCAGGTCTTCCTCGGTCCACCCCTTTGTGCAGCTCCCTCCACAATCACAGACTTGTGATTCGCATCAAACCCGCGACTGACTGCGTTTGTAAATGAATAACTTTATTTTATCCTCCCCTCAGTTACTAACCCATATGTCCCCTACTAACTTCCTAGTCCTGCCACGTTAGTGGCAGGGCAGTAGTTCCCTTTCCAATGTTCCCTTACCCACTCTAAACCACTGTTTGGACACTTGATCCTCAGTGTTTTGGAGGACAAGCAGCCTAGAAGGGTCACTAGATCTGTTGTTGCTGGATTTCCTTTGTACTCCTTTGTACTTTTATTTTTTCACCCATTCTCTCCACATGTCCATACCATCCCAGTCTACTTGTACGCATCACCTCGCTAATACTCTTTATACCTAAACGTCTCCTCGGCTCAACATTTGTTTATTCTATCTTGTAGCCTGGCCCCACACATCCATCTCACCATTCTCATCTCATTACGCTCCATTCTGTTGACATCCTACTTAACGGCCCATGTTTCTGAGGCATACGTCATTGCACTTCTAACACATGAGGCATACACCTTTCCCTTCAGGGGGAGAGGCATTCTTTTCATGGTCAGGATTAGCATCAATTCTCCCTCATGTTTAGCACATTAGTTTTAACACGTTCGTTCCGTTAGTTTGGAGATTTGAGACTTTTCGCCTCATTTTGTTGTCAATATTACGACCTTTCGTGACCTTTAGGTGTCTATTTTTTCCTGGCAAGCGAAAGCGAGCCTCTAATTTTAGAAGGAACCGGCCTTAGGCCAGGACATTTTCTACCGAAAAATGTACAAATTTATCTTGAAAGGGGGTCTAGGCTTGATGGAGATCTAGCGAGGAAAAAAAAATATATATAGACCAAAAAACCAAGCACTACCCCCTTAAACTGCACAACATTTTCTAAATATGGCTAGAATATAATTAAATAGACGTAGAGGGTACAGAAAGGGGTTAAAATTGTCTAATAATCTAATTCATTCATTTCACTCAACAAACACCACCCAATGTAATTAACGAAAGCATGTGCTCCACCCGGGATTCGAACCTGTGTCACCACATACGGATCTTAAACACTAACCATTACACCATCAATACAGTTAAAGGTTAAATCATTATACTAGGCATATTTAAAACAGCTACATCCCGGTATACGGATAGGGTTCAACACTATCTGGTGCAACGTCTCGGGGGTTATTATGGTATTTAGTTTCATTATTATTGAAGTTTCTATTTGTTTTAGCCATTTTCGAACAATGTGTTTTTAGTTTACCAGCTAGACTTTGAAAAACGCCTCTCCAAACCCCCTTCAAACTCAAAAAACGTCCCCCAGACCCCCTTCAAGTTAAATGTGTACATTTTTCGGTAGAAAAATTTACCGGCCAAAGGCCGGTTTCTCCCAAATTGCGGGCTCGCTTTCGCTCGCCGAGGAAAAATCGACACCTTATTGGGTTGAAGCATCATATAATCGCCAAACTAATGCGATGAAACTTAAAATCTCCAAGCTAATGGAGTAAAACTGGGAGGCTCCAAAATGGCCCGCCCTGCACCTAATAGGGTTAAGAGGGAAAGGTATTTGTTTTTTCTGGACCCGCTTCTCCCTCATGTGTAGCCCCGTTATAACTCTCACGTTCTTGACGCGATTTTGAGTTAGCTGTGGGCAGAAAACTAATTTTGGAGAAGTAATTATAAGAGTGAGAGAACTCCATTGCTAATCTGGCAACCTGTGCGTCATATGGTCGTGAAAGGGTTTAGTCCACCATAATACATCGAAAGATTAACTAATCCACTTGAGATCACTTCCTAATCCGCCTAAAATATCCACAATTCACAAATTCGCTGATTTGGGGCACTAAAGTAGATTTTTTCCCATAGCTTTTTGGTGCGATCATTATATTATATTTGACCATTTCTTTCATTCCCTGCTCCCCAAATCTAGCATATCCTAATATATTGTCAATTTGCTTTAAGGGGGGTTACCTGTTTTTGTTCTGTCCTTTTCCATCTTTCTCTGGCTTGTATCCATTTGCCTACTGTTTTAAGACTTTAATCCCCATCCAGGTGTCCATTTTTTACTGGCGAGCGGGAGCGAGCCAGCATATTTTTATTTTTGTTTGACAGCAGGCTAAATTTGTAAATTTTTCGATACAAAAATTTCTCTGGCGAAGCCGGATTTCTTCATATAATGCTGGCTCGCTATCGCTCGCCAGGAAGAAATAGACACCTATATGGGGATAAAAGTCTTAAAATAGTGGGCTGAATGGGGCCGAATGGATACAAGCCAGAGAAAGAGAAAAGGACATAACAAAAAGCAGATCACCCCCCTTAAAGGGGGGGGGGGTATATATTTGTTAATTTGTATTAATATTTTGTTTTAGTTTCCACCCTAGGCTTCTATCAAACAAAATAAAAACACCCTCCGAAGACTCCAAGATAAATATGTAAGTTTTTCGATAGAAAAGTTTACCGGCCGAACGGTTCCTCTTAGTTAGGCTAAATATCGCTCGTCAGGAAGAAAATTACATTAAAAGTCTTAAATTTCACAAAGAAATGGGGTGAAAGGTCTTAAAATCGCCAAACTAATGGGGCAACCATCTTTAAATCTCAAAACTAATGGGATTAATCACGAGGGAGAAGGAATGCAAGAAAAATTACCCATCTCTCCTCAACCTGGATGAAAACTTATCACTTTAAAGGGAGACTTCCACTTTAGGGATTATTTTTCTTGACTCCTTTCTCCCTCATGTTTAACCCCATTGCTTTTCTAATTTTAAGACTTTCGCCCCATTAGTTTGTCGATTTTAAGAACCTTCACCCCATTTCTGTCAATTTTAAGACCTTTCGTGCCATTTAGGTGTCTATTTTTCCTGGCGAGCGATAGCGAGCCTGTAATTTAAGAGAAATCAGCCTTCGGCAGACTTTTTTCTACCGAAAAATTTAAAAATTTAGGTAAATTTCTATAATTGCACCTATACGAGCTAAACAAATTATTATTGTATTTAACAGGAAGGTACAACAAGGTAAGTGATGTGGTATAGGTGGCAATATGCGGAAATGGATTATAGGTTAAGGGCATTCCGCCCCCTCTGACAAAAGTCTATCAATCTAGATGTGACACGGATTTACAATGTTTCAGAGACATTAGCCTAACCTAACAACCTTACCTAACCTAACCTAGTATTATGGGTGGGGGCTGCCGCCCCCACACCCCCGCTGGTTGGGTAAAACGGTAGAAATCCAGTTGGGGTGGAGTGAATAACCGTAGATTTTCGTAAGGGGGTAAGAGGGGGGCAGAATGCCCTTATAATCCATTTCCGCATATTGCCACCTATACCACATCACTTACCTCGTCGTACCTTCCTGTTAAATAGAATAATAATTTGTTTAGCTCGTATAGGTGCAATTATAGAATAATACCAAAATTTATCTTGAAAGGGGGTCAAGGGAGTGCCATTTTTAAATTGATAGAAGTCTAGGGAACAAACTAAACACCTCCCCTTAACCTGGATGAAAACTTATAAATTTAAAGTGATTACGCTATTTGACAGTTTATTATGGCTATAGTTATACGATTTTATGCAGCTTAGAAAGGATCTGTTGGAATTATAAGGGTAAAGGCCATCTAAATTAACCCTCTACACTCCCATTTTGGCTCTAACGTCCCTTGATTTTGGCCCTGTCACTCATTCAACTCTGGGGGAGGCACTCGTCACTGACAGTTCTGCCTTTAGTCTCCCTCACCCAATACAAAATAAATAATAATATATACCCTTCCTAATATTTTACTTTTAGGCTTCACAGAGACAAGGATGTGAGGAGAAAGCCCAACCATTTCCACCTGCTGGGATTCGAACCCGAACCTCTGTTCGGAATGGAGCGTGCTACCAACTAAACCACCCCTCTTTAACTATCGATAAACCGGCTACTAAGGTTTAAGATTTTCTGCCCAGTGAAAATTATAATCTTGCGTTTCTTTTTTTTTTTTTTATTCCAATCTCAATCACTTCCCAAATTAGCGGTAGTTTCGGTAATAAGAACCCAAACATCATATGGTGGTTAACCCGTTCAGTACCAGGGATGTCCTTTTAATCCTATTCTGGCAACTATTAGATTTATTCATTCAGCTAAGGAAGGACCTCTAGCAATGATAAGGCTTCAAACTATCTCCAACACTTGACTACCACAGATTTTTCGTAAGCTGCTTAATATCGTCTAAATATAGCCAGGAATAAAATATATGACACGTCGCTGGTACTCATAGGGTTAAGAAAATACGTCCCCGACTGTACACTTAACAGAAACATATACAGTACTTACATTTATATTTTGCAGTGTAGTAATTTGGATGGTTACAGATGTTCTTGATGTGATGATGGTGACTTCTAGACATCTGTGGTGATAGTGCTGGGGGTGACTTGAGGTGATGTGGTGGTGGTGACGATGGTAGCGGTAGTGAAATCCTGGTTTTGTGTGGATAATTCTGGTGGTGGATCGTAAGTGTTGGGTGATGTCTTCCACGTGGTTCCGGAGTCTCAACAGCCAAGGAATCTACGGAAGAAAAAGTATGATTAGCATGGTTATAATTATAGACATTAATATTATTTGTAGTATAACTGGGCAGAGGACTAAAGCCGGAGTCACACTAGCTGTTTTTCGAGCAATTATGGTCTGGCAGCTTCAACAAATTACACTATCATAATTCAACCACCTAACATACTCTACCTTCAGTCTAGTTACCGATACCAGTGCAAAAATGTACCGAAATTTAACGAGAAAAAACTTTCTCATGGAAAATGGACGGAAAAATTGATGGTGTGACAACGGCTTAAGAATATATATAGAGCGGTCGCGAAACATTTCCCCGTAGGGAATTCCTGTGTATTGCCCATAGGGTATTCCTATACATTTGATCTGCATCTGTATGTGGTAACTCAGGTTCGAATCCCGGTGGATCCTACTTAAACTGCACAAAATCCTCTAAATATAGCTAGAATAAAATGTAATAGAAGATTTTATGCAGTTTCAAAAGATCTTCCAGCAATTGACAAGCTTCAAACTATCTCGCTTAACCCTTTCTGCTACCACATATCCTTTTTAAACTATGCAAAATAGTCTAAATAGCCTATAACTAATAAAATTTAATAGATTTTATGCAGTTTCAAAAGATCTTCCAGCAATTAACAGCCTTCAATCACTTTTAACCCCTTTTTACTGCCACAGATCCTTCTTAAACTGCACAACATAGTCTAAATATAGCTAGAATATAATTTAAAAGTCGTTACCGGTACAGAAGGGGTTAATTCCAGGCATAATATCAAATTGCACGTTTGGTACTGCCTCAAACTCTCACAGGTCCTTCCTAAACTGTATAAAATCGTCAAATGATAGCCAGGATAGAATGAAAAATATCCTAATTATATTCCTTGTGGTAATTATTCAGGCATTAAGGGGTGGTCGTCGTATTTATATGCTCATTTAGGTATCTTTGTATAGTTATTTTGGTTTTCCTCTCTACACCAAGCTTTAACAAACTCCCTAGACCCACTTTCAAGATTTTTTTTTTATTTTGTTCTGCAGAACAAATTTCCCTTCCTCCCAAATTACAGGCTTGCTATCGCTCGCCAGGATAAAAATAGACACCAAAATGACACTAAAAAGTCTTAACCCCTTCTGTACTGGTGATTTACATTTCATTATAATCTGGTAACTATTAGACTAATTTGTACAGCTTGTGAAGGACGCTTACTCATTCAAAGACTACAGACTATCTCAATCAATCCTTTTAGCTACCATATATCCTTCCTAAACTTTATAAAATAGTCTAAATGTAGCTATAATAAAATCTAAAAGACGTCGCCGGTGCAGACGAGGTTAATATTGACAAAGAAAAGGGTCGAAAGGTCTTCAAATCGCCAAACTAATGGGATGAAAGTCTTAAAATCTGAAAACTACGGGGGCTAAGGATGAGGGAGAAGGGGGCTTAGCTCTAGACAAACTACCCATACCCCCCTAAGGATAAATAACCACGAGGTGTCTCTTTAGCCGGCCTCGTTTCGGTAGTTTGCCGGCTAAGTTTCAAAATCTAATTATTCATAAATATATATTAACTAATTCATCTAGGTCCTTATGAAGGCATCTAGTATTAGTAGAATATATGGAAATTATCTCCTAAAGTTTATTCTGGCTAAACAATAACTTAGTCGGTTTAGGAAGGACACGTGGCGATAACCGTTCTTAATTATGACATCAATTTACTCTGGATCTCGATATTCTAACTAAATTAGCCATGGCATTATCTAATCAGGGCATCTAGTATTAGTAGAATAGAAGGAAATTAAATAATTCTGGCTAAAATATGTGTTTAGGAAAGCCACATGGGGATAGAAGTTCAATATGCCATCAATATATTCTCTGAATCTCAATTCCTTCCTAAAATTAATACAATAATCATCTAGTAATACAATAATCATCTAGTAATACAATAATCATCTAGTAATACAATAAATTCATCTAGTAATACAATAATCATTTAGTAATACAATAATCATCTAGTAATACAATAATATTGAGAAAGGAGATCGCTTTTAAATTAACTAATACATCCGCCCATTCCCCCTGGTTCAAGTAGTTTGCCGCGAAGTTTCAGAATTTCTAATTATTCATTAATATCTAACTATTTCATCCAGGTCCTTATCAAGGCATCTAGTATTAGTTGAATATAAGGAAATTAACTCATTCCTAAAGGTTATTCTGGCTAAAAATAAAAATAAGTCCGTTTAGGAAGGACACGCGGGGACAAGTTATTTTATAAATAGCTTAACTATATTCCCCGATTCTCAATTCCTTCCCAACATGAATACAATAATCTAGTAATAGAATAATATTGAGAAAGGAGACGGCAATTATTGATAGGGTTGAAGAGGTAGAATTGAACGAACGAAAAACTGCCTGCTTCCAGAACGTTCGTTAAACCTGCCGGCTTTTTCCATCACAATTCTTGCCTTGTTTAATGAGAAAAAATTAAGTATTCTGGGAAAATCGACATGCTCTTGTCTACGAATTCGGGTCTGGCGGTAAATAAATCACAATATTTTTTCCTATATTTTCAGAGACAAAATGGGCAAAACGAGAGAGCACGAGTCTTACCTCCTTACAGCTGGAAGATCAGGAACGAAATGAACGAGTAGCCGAAAATAAAGGTCCGAGATCACCTCGGTTGTATTGCTGGTGGTTGATGGCAACTATAGGGTGCCAGATGAACGAGAATTTCAATAACAAATTCATATCGACATTAATAAACATTATTGAATAAAATGTACTTGATATGAATTATGTCTTTATATCCTTTATCTGTTTATGTAAGTTTGACATATCTAATTTGTGAATAATTAATGGTTTTCGTCATATTCCCTTTATGACTTCCCATTTTCTTTGATGGGGGGGGGGGGGCTTGAGTGAGTTCTCTTGCCAAGTAGATTTTGAATACCCAAGATTATTATGCAATGCTCTCGTATCCTCAAAAAGAGAAAACAAAAACACGTATTCTTAAGCCCTCGACCCCTCAATGGACTATCTATCTATAGCCAGACTCTTTGATCCCCTATGGGGGTGGACACGAAGGAATCGCCCATGCTCAGTAGGCTAATCTAATTATGAGAAGTGATGTATGTTATTGTCAAGACCTCAGATATCCAGTGAGGTGTGAATAGGAGTATATTATAGCCTATCAGTATAAGATATGCCTATTTTTATATATATTATAACGTATATCGAGGGGAGAGCAGCGATATAGGCCGACTCCCGTTGTAAGCTGAGAGAGAAACCAATTATATCTATCAAAGTACCCTGACTGCCATAAGTGCTTGACCGGAAGTGACTATGGAAACAAGATGGCCGCCAGTGGCTTGACTCCGGAATCATCTGCGTACTTTGTTAATGTAGAGACTCTTATCTAAGAACAGAAGCTCTGCTTCGAAACACACGAATCTGAGACTTGAGTTTAATTGACTACTTGCGACTTTCAGTCTTTAAGGAAGTTGGAGCCGTAAACATCGATTATATATGGAAATGCAATACTAATGTAGGTTTATGATTGATAGCAAGTATGTTGAATTAAATTTTATGTGTTTATGAAGGCACTACGACCGTATTTTAGCTGGTAATTCTGCTAACTACTGATGTCTACAGCTCCAACTTCCTTATAGCTCCAAATCTCGCAAGTGATCAATTGAAGCTCCGAACACATTACAGTATTTCCAAAGACATATACTGTACAGTCGCGCTAATAAGTGATGTCTCGGCACCAAGTATGTTTTGATCAATAATTGGTATCAGCAATATCTAAGCTTCATTTCTTCATATCGAGTGAAATATACAAACATGTTCCTACACTTACCCACCCAATTCAACATCTGACAGACATTAATACAGCACAGAGCAAGCCAAACGTAATGACAGCTGAGACATGACTTATTAGCGCGACTGTACATATAAATAGTTATATTTCACATATAATATATTATTTTTAACATCGTTCTTAACACCAATAACCCACAAATGAAATTAATGAAGACATGTGATTCGAACCTAGGTTACCACATAACAGGTCCCAATTCTTTAACCATTACACCATCAAGGCAGTTATAAGTACAGCACATGACTACGATTAACCCTTTCAAGCTCCAATAAGCATTTTTTTTCTGTTTTATGGTTATTTTTTTACGATTATATTCAGATTAGGAAGGGTATACGGAAGTCAAAGGGTTGATTGAGATAGTATTTACCCTTTTAACACCCACAGATCCTTCCTAAGCTGCATAAAATCGCCTAATAAGAGCAAAAATAAACTGCTAAAACGCGTCAGCGCTTCAAGAGGTTAATATAAAGTAATCGCAATAATTTATTAGACAATATCATTTAGACCTACATTTAATGACAAATAATACATTGAATTAATTAAATAACACCACAATGATACTGCTTCGTAAGTAAGCGAAGCATCAATACATTTTCTGGACACTATTAGGACAGCTTAGAAAGGACCTCTAGCAATAATAAAGCTTCAAGCTGTCGCAACCAACCTTTTTAACTACCACAGATCCTTCCTAAGCTGCATAAAATCATCTAAATATAGCTAGAATATAATTATAACCGACGTCGCTGGTACTCAAAGGGTTAAATCATTCTGAACCGGCGACGTCTTTTCCATTATATTCTGGCAACTATTAAACGATTGTATTAAGCTTAGGAACGACGTCCACCCATTAACAGGCTACACACCATTTCAATTAATCCTTTTAGCTACCATATATCTTTCTTAAGTTTCATAAAATTGTCTAAATGTAGTTCAAATCAAATACAAAATACGTCACTGGTACTCAAAGGGTTAAAACCAAACTCTGAAGCATTTGGGATGGTATATACTGTACCTCATATTTCTTATCTCGCTTGGTTTCGATACAGATCCGAGTTAAGAGAGAGTGGACATTATTTTCTTAGGACGCCATTTTAGTATCGATTTTAACACATTCGCCCCATTAGTTTGCCAGTTGTAAGACCTTTCGTGCCATTTAGGTGTCGATTTTTGTTCTTGGCGAGCGAAAGCTAGCCTGCAATTAGGGAGGAAGCATTTTTCTACCAAAAAATGTACACATTTATTTCAAAGGAGTGGTCTTGGGAGATAGAAAATAGAACAAACATATAATTCAATGACAATAACAATTCTTAATTATAAAATATAAGATGCTGCCATACACATTTTAATATCGAATCCCCTTTAAACCCCTTCTGTACCGGTGACGTTCTTTTAACTTTGTTCTGAATACTGTTAGGCGATTTTATTCAGTTTAGAAAGGGCCTCCAGTAATTAACAGGCTTCGAACTATATCACCTAACCCTTCTCAACCCCTTCTGTACCGGCAACATCTTTTTAATTATATTCTAGCTATATTTAGACAATTTCACGCAGTTTAACCCTTTTGCTGCGGGTGACGTTCTGGAATGTTTTGGCAAGTTACAGCAATTTCCAGGCTTTAGAAGCCTGTAAAAAACGTAAAAATCGAGTGTCAGTGGGTGGGAGCGTGAGGGGCCCACCTCCGACCCTCAGAGCACCGAGCGGCTCACTGAGCTAGGCTGTGTCTCGGGTGAGTCTCTCTCTGTCTCTCTCATCAGTGCAGCCAAGCGAGCGAGTGTTACATAATAGCGGGGTTCCCGCGTTTCACTGGGATCACTGCGGGTGAACCAGACCACGTACACGGTCCGTTCTGGTGTCATTTCGAAGCTATTTTCGCCTAGTTTTCGGCAGAATACACTTCATTTAATGCAGATGCTTGATTTATCATTCAGGAGTGCCTGAATATGCCCTAAATAGCCCAAACATAGCCGCAGCCAAAGGGTTAAGAAGGATATGTAACAGTAAAATGGTTAAGGGAGATAGTTCGAAGCCTGTTAATTGCTGGAGGCCGTATCAAACTAAATAAAATCGTCTAATAGTAGCCAGAGTAATGGTAAAAGGACGTTACCGGTACAAAAGGGGTTAATATCACAGATCCTTCTTAAGCTGCACACATTCGTCTTAACCCCTTCTGTACCGGCGACGTCTTGTTTACTTTATTTTGGCTACTATTTGACGATTTTAGTCAGTTTATAAAGGGCCTCCAGCAAATTAACAGGCTTCGAACTATCTCACTTAACCATTTTACCACCACAGATCCTTCTTAAACTGCACATCGTCTAAATATATCTAGAAGAAAATTAAAAAGACGCTGCGGTACAGAAGGGGTTAATATACCTATAATATATATGAAAACAAGTCGCCGGTACAGAAAGGGTTATTTATGATTCACACTGCACGATTTGTAGAGTGGCGTCAAAATCCCCCTCAGGTCAGGTGAAGGTATTGAGGGATAAGCCTTTACAACGGCACCTCGTACCTACTTTCTACTTTTCCTATTTTTCTGAAGAGTGTATAGAGGGGAGAAGGGGTGTTGGAGAGAGAGGAAGCTGTTGGAGTGGCTTTGTTATATCCTGCTAACGAGGACCTGCCAGGGTAGGGAGTCTCCACTTCGGCGGCCCAGTTGACCCGATCGCCTCAGGAAGTCTCAATATGACCTCTGGATAACATTCTCACAAGATCTGAAATGAAAGACATTAAAAAAGTTACTCTTCAATACTACTACTACTACTACTACCACCACCACCACCACCACCACTACTACTACTACTACTACTACTACTATTTTTTTTTTTTTTATTTAATATTGTTCATACATTTTATTTTACAAGCATCAGATATTACTATTCAACACCATGCAACTTCAATCCAGTCTCTTTCCTATGCGACCCTCTGCCACTGCTGCCTCATAGTCCACTTCTGCCACCGTCGCTGGTTGTGGTGCAGACAGTCTTGTTCCCCGCAGGCATAGTAGTGCTGATCTGAGCAACGAGAAAGATAGACGGCACCTCATCCAGGCTACAACGTGGCTCCTGGGCTGTTTCTTCTTCTCTGCGATGATCTCTGCAAGCCTTGAATAGAAGCACTGGGCCCTAGGTCCCATCCCTCCAGATGTTGTGAAGACTAGTGGGGTAAAGCTGCCATGTTCGATATTTAAGATCCTTTCCCCATATGCCCTGACCTTCTCTTGTTCATTCCTCTTGTGTGCAGCCTCCAGAGACAGCCCGCTGTAGCTATGGGCCATTGGGTCGAATATTCTTACGTCAAAGAATGCTCGCTGTGCTCTTGTCCAAAAACTTCTTGCACTAACGTCCACTCGTGCTTCGTTGGATGTGTTGGCCGTCCTGTGCTGCAAGATCTCTCCCTCCAAGGGAATGAGTGATGGTTCGCGCACCACATCTCGACACACCTCCCTGAGCATCTTCGCCGTTACATCTCTTACTTCATCGTGCCTGATGCTGATGAATCCTCCCTTCTTACATATCATGCTGTGGTCTGCATCGTTGTTGATTCCACAAACGCATCGATCGGGCAGTCCTTCAATCGGCCAATCATACCTCAGTGCAATAGCATAATTAAATTCTTGTTTGTTTAGATTGAAGCCTTTTGCCTTGATTGGTAGTGTTGTCAGCCAATTTGAAGCACCCGTTTCTTGTGCTATTTGTACTTTTCTTGTTTGTCTCGGGGAAAGTTGTCGCATCAATTGTGCCAGGTCATTTTTCTGTGAGTTTTGCCTCTCTGACGTGATGGTCTTTCTGATGTTGTAGATGTCCGCCTGGTCAACTTCGCCGTCAGGATCTACTACTACTACTACTACTACTACTACTACTACTACTACTAATAATAATAATAATAATAATAAAATAATTATAATAATACTGTAATAATGATGATGATAAAAATTATAATAAGTCAGTAGCCAGCCCTTACTCCCATAAGGGATAGGGAGGATCAGCAAGAGACAAAAGAAAGGTAAAAGAGGTGACAGGAGAAGAACACATATAACAGTTCGCCCACTAAAAGCAAGCACTTCAGAAGCATAATAATAATAATAATAATAATAATGATAATAATACAATCAATGTTTATATAGTAACAAAATCCAACATATCGCCAATACTACTACTACTTATAATAAATAACATCTCGCTATTCTATCGCTACTATAATAATCAGTGTTCCTCAGAGCTTTCCCAGTGTATACCACCTCCTTACGTAGGGCACGTGGTACCCGTCTTGCAACTTAATCCCACCCCTACTCTGTGCAACTCTCCAACCCGAGAGTGAAACGTTACTCTCAGTCTTTCTTCTACTCAACAGCTGAGCTCTGGAACTCTCTCCCAGAATCAGTCTTTCCCTCTTCCTGTGACTTAAATTGCTTCAAACTCCGTGTGTCCAGGCATTTTGGCTCGAACTTCCCTTGATTTTGGCCCTTTCACTCTTTCAACTATGGGGGAGGCACTCGCTATAGGCAGTTCTGCCTTTTGCCTCCCTCAATCACATAGAAAAAACAAAAACAAATAATAGATATAATGATATATTATTAATGATACATCCATTGAATGCAAGCATATAGGAGTAAAGTCTCAGTTTACCCTCTAATGTATAATTATCTATCTATTTATCTATCTACATATATATTCAGGCACATACCCTATAGTTGGGGGTGGCCGACTCGAGACAGAGCCCGAACAGGGACAACATAACACAACTAATGATAGCCATAATAATAGTAGGGAACAAATTGTTGGCTGTGTGTGGTCTTAATTTGTTTTGTAATAATATTGCTGGTCCTGATTTTTCCTAAATTTGTCTAGCCTAAGATTTTTTAATATTAGGCCTACCTCTTAGTAAATCAGTAAACATAAACCACTTGTTTATTTATACCGCCTTCCTGACAGTATACGATGCAAACAATCCTTTATTGGCGATATAATCATAATCTTCACTCCTAATGCACTTATAATACTCATAACAGTATAGATACCCATAAGATCAACGTTTTCTTTCAAGCTAGATTTCGATGTCAGAGAAAATAGTGGGTATATCTATCTATCTATCTATCTATATGCTCAGGCCCAATCCCCATTTTGGGGGTAGCCGACTCAAGATATAATATAAGATATGGGTATATAAGGGGTAACAATAATATAGGTGAGCGATTTAAATTGATTCCCTTTAATTGTTTTATATTTTTATGTCTTCCGACTCTCTGCGATCATTTTTGTTAATATTATTATATTAATTGTATTTATTTGTGAGATTTAATAGTATTAAAGTTGCAATATAATAATTTCATAATTGTGATGCGTTCAGGGACGATTTGAATCCTTCACTTGATTGGCGCATCAGTGAAGTAAGGACGTTTGAGCTGAAACGCTTACATAGTTTACCTAGCGGCATATTTTGGTGATACATTCGGCTCGCAAATTTTTTCTCAAAGGTTTATTATCACAAAATGGCAAGAACTACTGGCAGACTCCGAGTCTGTCCAGAGAAGATGGACGAAGCAGATCTCCGGCCTTAGCGACTACCCATACGACGAGCGCCTACAAAGACTCAAACTCCACTCAGTCAGGGGCAGACTGATCAGGTACGACCAAATCTACTGCTACAAGATCTTCCATGGCCTCTCACCCATCAACCCCACCGACTTCTTCACCATGGCCCTAGGACTGGCACCAGAGGCCACAGTTACAAAATCCAAGTACAGCACTGCTCCTCAGAAGCCAGAAGATTTTTCTCCCACAGAGTCGTCAAGAGGTGGAACTCACTTTCAGAGGACACCGTTACTGCACCAAATCTCAGACTCTTCAAGCAACGCCTCCAAGCAGAAATACACGACTCCCTCCACGAATTTCACTAAAACACTCAAAACATACATCTAAAACACCTAAACATACATCTCAAACAAACTAACACAACTAAAAAGCTAGTCTCCAACGAGGGCACAATATAAACTAACTATCTCTGCCGGACTCCCAGTAACTGCTACTAATCGTGCATCTAGTTAGAGTGCCCGTATTCATGTCTTAGGCCCCCCACTGAACACAGCTACTCCGTGGACAGTGCGTGGCCCTACCTGGTAAGTAATGGAGAACATAAGAGTTCTGTTTAGGTCCGAAATAAAGGAGATATTGGAAATGGCACCTGACCTGGGAGGGAGATTTACCTGTGTACTCCTGAGTGAAATTTCTGATTACAGTCTCCATAGATAACACGGTTTTTTGTTGATTGAACATGTTTTGGGATCATTTAGTCATGGAACTGTTTACCGTGACGTGAATGACTCTTATTTTTACTTTAATAGCCAACCAACGGATGCACCTCCCGGAGTAGTAGAATATTTGACCGAAAAATGTCCTTCAGGGCAATTGATTACCAATTTAATTCCGCTGCAGTCAGACTATATTTTTACCTGCGCATACCATTGCCTAAATTTTGCTACATACATTTGTAGCCACCCCAAGATTTCTGCAAGGGAATTGGCTATTGAATATACAATGGATATCACTGCAGATAAGGAGCTATTTATTTTCTTCAATACGCTTTATCTATTAACTACATTTCCCAACAGTATCAACCTAATGGATTACCGGTATCGGGATAGATTTCCAGATTTTCTGGTTTTGCCGCCCTGTCCCGAGACGACTGTTTCCAGGACAGCGAAAATGGTCCGGAAAATAAAAGCAAAGGGGCTCCGTGACCGAAAGTTCTTCAGGGTCTCAGTCTCTCAGAGCGGGACATAGCCTTGCACTGGCCTTTAAAAAGATAATATCGCATAATTCTCCACTCACTCTCTCCATCGATAATTTTGCATATCGTAATTTAAGTCACCCACAACCATAAATTCCTCCAATAGTACTTAAGAATTGCTCCTTGGTGCTCGCTCCTGTATTGGCAAAAAATTTCCGTCTGTGTACTCATACCTCATGCTTCCCAGTACCCTGGAAAGAAGCAAACATCCATCCAGTTCCTAAAAAAGGTGCCTCTTCAGATCCATCAAACTACAGACCAATAGCTATAACTTCCACTCTTGGTAAAGTCTTTGAAATTATATTAAATAATCACATAATTAAGCATCTTGAGAATAATAAATTAATCAGTGATAGGCAATATGGTTTTAGACGATGTCGATCAACTGCAGACATTCTTTGCCTTCTTACGCATCAAATCAACCAAGCTACAGACCAACATGGTGAAACACATACAATAGCACTGGATATATCAAAGGCATTTGATAGAGTCTGGCATCAATCCTTATTGTCGAAGATGTCACACTACGGCCTTGCATCATTAGTTCCACTAATTTCTTCTTATCTTCATAACAAAAAAATACGTGTAATGGTAGATGGCCTTTATTCTCAATTTCACTCAATAAATGCTGGTGTTCCCCAGGGATCAGTTTTGGCCCCAACTCTGTTCCTCATTCATATCAATGATCTCATATCTACCACTCATAATCCAATACATTCCTACGCAGATGACTCAACAATCCACAGTTCCTTCACATTTACCAATTCTTTCACCCAACCCGATCTTATAAATTCAAAAATAAACACTGCAATTTCTCTGAACCAGGACCTTTCTAGAATTAATGAATGGGGACAAAAGAATCTAGTTTCCTTTAATGCACAGAAAACCAAGTACATTCAATTTTCTAACCGACAGAATCTCACTGACTCCCATATATTTGTTAATAATGTAAATATTCCCACTTCCCCTAGTATTGACATTCTCGGTGTAGCATTAACTACTAACTTGAGCTGGACACATTATGTTAGAAGCATTGCTAAGAATGCCTCTAAAAAACTGGGACTCCTGTACAGAGTTCGAGAATTCTTCACTGACGAGCAGTTGGCCGTAATATATAAAAGTCATGTGCGTTCTCAGATGGATTACTGTTCACCTCTGTGGAGTGGAAGTGGAGTGGTTGTATTGAGGCAGTTGGACAAAATTCAAAATAAAGCTATTAGATTAATCAATAACCCTGCAATCACACAGGACCTTCCTACATTATCCATACGAAGAAACGTTGCATCCCTTGCATTATTCTACAGATGTTTTCACAGCAATTGTTCCGAGGAACTTGCTTCAATTGTGCCGCCTCTCCACATCTTTCCCCGTAGAACTAGGGCAGCTGAGAGCGCCCATGAATTTACACTTTCTCCTCCACAAAGCAGAACTTCTGCTTATCAGAATTCATTTATCCCCAGAGCTACTACTCTTTGGAATTCACTTCCCTCGAATTGCTTTCCACAAACTTACAATCTACAAATGTTTAAATCCAGTTGTTACAAACATTTTATGAATGGAGGATGCCTTTAGGTACATGGACCTTTTTGTTTTATCTGTGTTTTTCCTTCCTCCGTTCATTGTTTCTTAAAAAAACAAAAAACAAAAAAACATATTAATAATAAAAAGGAAGAAGTTATTTTCGTGCCCTTTTGTTACGATAATATTATTTGAGGCATATGGAAACTCCAATGATTACCATATTATACAAGCACCTTGTGTAGCCATCTACTATATAATAGAAACGTGTATAATCACAAGAAATCGTGATATACCGTGCATATCTTAGGTGTTAGGTATTGTTGATGTCGTCATTATAGCTCTGGCTCTAGTTCAGAAGCACCCACCAGAAGTATCATGTGGAACCTTGGTTGGGCGAAAATGGGACGGAGTATTCCTCATTCTCGAATCTATGATATGATTTTTTCGATGGCGTTTTTTCGTCACTTTTGATGACTCCTTTTCATATTATTCTGGATATCATTAATATATTTTAATCAGTTTAGGAAGGAACTCGAGGAATCAAAGGGGTACAAATGATCTCAAATAACCCGTCGATTCCCACAGATCTTCCTTGAGCGAAAAATATTGTTTAGTGGCAGCCAGAATAAAAGGAAGAAACTCGTCAAGGTTTACCGGAAGGGTTAATGTTATCTGGTGCGATGTCTTGAGGGTTATTATGATTATTTTGTTTAATTATTATTGAGGATCTGGATTATGCCAATATCGAGCCATATATGTTTTAGTTTCCCCCTAGACATTGACAAATGCCTCCCCAGACCTCTATAAAACTAAAAATATATATATAACACACCCCAGACCCCCTACAGTTCAAATATGTGCTTTTTTCGAGCCGTGGCATAATCAGTAGAGCGTTGGCTGCTGATCAAAGGGTCGGCAGATCGAGCCCGCACTGTCAAAATGATATAGGTAGATGTCAAGCCCGGGCAACTTGACCCTAGCGATTTGTGACAACGCCTAATATTCATGGCCACCCCTTCTCGGGAATTACGACGTCTGGCAATTTCCAAAGACCAGTTTCTCTTACTATGCAGACTCGCTATAGCTCGCCCAGAAAATATATTAATACCTTAATAGGGTGAAGCGTCTTATGATAGCAAAACACATAAGGTAAACTTAACCCCTTGAGGATTATGACGGGTTTTCATAATATATTCTGGCTATTATTAGACGACTGTATTAAGATTAGGAAGGGTATATGGAATTCATAGGGTGAATATAGATAGTATTTACCCTTTTGATGCCCACAGATCCTTCCAAAATTATAGAAAATCGTCAAATGATAGCCAGAATAAACTGTCAAAATTCGTTTTAATGCTGATCAGGGGAAATAATAAGTGAAGAGAACACCAGTCTGTGACAATGGGAATAAAGCCAGTATCACACAAGCGATTTTTCCTTCAACATTTATCCTCAACACTGGTCTGGCAGCTTATGGGGGCCAACATTTAAAATATTTTGGTTACCGGTACCTAAATTCATCTGCCATCAATCTATTTTCCGATACTAGTGCAAAATAGCTCAGAAATGTTGCCAGACAAATTTTGATCATCAAATGTTGAGTATAAAAGCTCTCGTGTGATACCGGCTGGATGGAGAGTACGAGAGAAAATAAAGACAAACAAAACGGTGATGATAAACAAAGCGAGACTAGGGGAAAAGTAAACACGGAGATAACAGATAAAATGGAGGATCGAAAGAGGAATAAGGGATATACATAAAGAGAATAAGGGAGAGAGAAAGAAGAAGAGGATTGTGAGGGAGAGAGAGGAAAACAAAGAAGAGAGAAATGAAAGAAGGGGAGAATGAAAGAAGAGAGATACAGGGGATACAAATAGAGGGAATAAGGGAGAGAGAAAGAAGAAGAGGATTGTAAAGGAGAGAGGAAGACCAAGGAGAAGAGAGGAAATAAAGGATAAGGGAGAAAAAGAGAGATTAAAGAGGAAAAAGGAAGCATGAAGGAAAAGAGAGTAATTGAATAGATAAGAGAGAGAGAGAGAGAGAGCAGAAAGAGGTGTGTGTGTGTGTGTGTGTGAGATGTGGTAGGGGAGAAGCTTGATGGAGGTCTAGGGAGGCAACTAAAAAAAAAAAAAAAAAAAAAAAAAATACATAAATATATAAAGGACCAAATAAATACAACTCTCCCCTTAACAGAGGAACTGACCTGATTTCAGCAAGAATATTATTAGCTCTTTCAAGATACTATTACGCATTTCTTGTCTGTTTTCTGGCTATTATTAGACGAATTTCTTCAGATTTGGAAGAGTACATCGAAGTCAGAGGGTTAAGGGGGGTCACCGGCTTTTTTTATCTTTCTCTCCTTTTCTCTCTTTCCCTGGCTTGTATCCATTTGGCCCCATTCAGCCAACTGTTTAAAGATGTTTATCCCCATCCAGGTGTTGATTTCTTCCTGGCGAGCGATAGCGAGCCAGCATTGTAAGGAGAAATCCGGCTTTGCCGGAGAAATTTTTCTTGTCAAAAAATGTACAAATTTAGCTTCCTGTCAAGACTCAATACAAAAATATATATATGCTGGCTCGCTACCGCTCGCCAGGAAAATATTGACACCTGGATGGGGGTAAACGTCTTAAACTAGTAGGCAGAAATCCGTTGTGAATGACGTTTTATAGCAGCATGTGCGCCTTGGTTCGGAGCTATTTGGGAGAGAGCCATAGGTATGGTGAAGGCTGGGCTTAAAAAGATACTAGCTCATGCTCTAGTCTCCTTTGAGGAACTAACAACTGTCTTATTGGAGCTGGAGGCTACGGTGAATGATCGCCCTTTAAAAGATAGAGTATGCGACAAATTATAATAGCAATATGAATTGATTCAAGTATACACATTGAATACAAATTTGAATAACTGGCTCGAGATAAATGAAGGACGAGCTGGTTTTATGTAGCGATGTGATTATAAACAAAGACAACAAGACTAAGTTCTTCGAGCAACGAAATTAGTTAAAGATCAAATGAACACAATATTCACAACTTATTACACACAGTCTGGATGAAGTGACTGAAAACCATTTTAACTCTGCATTTAGATTTCACTCTTTTGGTATGATCCAAAGTGATAGTAAATGTTACGGAACTCGCCCTCTAATGATGAAAAGGGTCCTTTTATTATTATCATTATTATTTTTGTATTTTTTTTTTTTTTGTTTTTTTTTTTTTTTAAGTTTTTTTTTATTGAGGGGTATTTATTGTTGATAGACTACAGGGACTGTTACAGTATGTGACAATATTCGTGCAACCAATGTAATATATGTTGTGGTCAATAAACTAACTATCTATCTATCTATCTAACTATATATCTATCTATCTATCTACCTATCTACGAAGGTGGCTGGGTGACTGTAGGCCTATCACAATGGTAGGCGAGAGAGGACGGAGATTGGTGACCACCGATAATGTCACTAGACTCCGCCCATTCTTGAGGGAGTGGGCGGAGTTTAGTGACAGAATGGGAATCATTATGGGTGTCACTTAACTCCGCCCACTCCTTCAAGAATGGGCGGAGTCTAGTGAAAAAGTGGGCGGAGTTTAGTGACAGAATGGGAATCATTATGGGTGTCACTAAACTCCGCCCACTCCTTCAAGAATGGGCGAAGTCTAGTTACAAAGTGGGCAGAGTTTAGTGACAAAGGGAGTCATTATGGGTGTCACTTAACTCCGCCCTCTCCCTCAAGAGTGGGCGGAGTCTATAGTGACAAAAGCCATTAGTGACACCCATAATGACCCCCCTTTTGGCACATGACTCCGCCCAATGACTTTTTTGTTTCGAAGTGGCTACGGGACAGCTGGTGGTGTCACGACTGGCTGGGCTACGGGACACCACTGGTGGTGTCCCGTAGCCCAGCCTCACTGGCTGGGCTACGTGACACTACCAGTGGTGTCTCGCAGCCCAGCCACACTGGGTAGGCTACGGGACACCACCACAAGTGTTTTCGTATTTATCGCCATATAATTCAGCCAATTAGACTGTTGAATCGAAATTCTTTGGATTATTATTTATATTATCATTAAAAACGTTGGACTTTATTAAATTATATTCCTACATGTTGTATATACAGACCTATTCCACACTCAACTCCCTACGCCACACCACAGGCGCCTGAGTAGATGCTCGTGCGTCTATACAGGTATCTATATGTATATATAATAAAAATGTTATTATATACATATAGATACCTGTATAGACGCACGAGCATCTACTCAGGCGCCTGTGGCCACACACACTCACACATACCTATTTATACATCTAACTAGGCTTATATATACCGGTAGCCGTTATATGTGTGTATATTCTTCGTCTTACATATCCATCTTATAAGAACATATGGGAGTCTGCAGACAGTCGATTGGCCAACACAAGGCAGATCCCTCTCACACCCAACCCATCTCGTTCATACGTTTATCTAATTTTATTTTGAAACTCTATCGTTCTTGATCCCACAATGGCGCTAGGTATCCTATTCCACATGTCTATTGTCTACATATCTGTTACCATTATGGTATAATCAAACAGAATTAAAGTCATTCATACTTGCATAACGTGCTATAAGACAGCTTGACGACGTTCACAAGCACAAGTGCGTCAATGTGTGGATAGTTACATGTGTTTGTGTAAATTAATATGTTTGTGAGTGTAATAAAAAGTAATGCAAATACAGTATATGTTCGTAAATAAATATTTGTTTACAAAATTAATGTTATATGGATGTTCAAATGCATGTCTACATGAGTATGTATGTGCGTGTGTAATGGCATGTACGTTTGGGTCATAATTTGGAAGGAACAAAATTATATATTTGTGAAAGAAATTGCAAAGTACACTGTAAAGTGATCAGCTCAGTAGCAGTAGGCTTTCAAGAATAAACTGAATAGCTCAATGAATTAATTGGGTGTGAGCTGGATCTGCCTTGCGTAGGCCAGTTGGGGGGGGGGGGGGGGGGGGGGGGTGGCGCAGTGCAACCTTGCATGCACGAGTAGGAATGTGCATGTACGAGCATAAAGCCTGTACGTTTGTGAGTGGAAATATGTGTTTGTATAATGGATGTACAAAATTAATAATGAATGTACAATATGTTTGTGTGTGTGAGTGTGTGTGTGTGTGATAGAGAGAGAATGAGAGAGTCATTCACATGACTTGTCTTTGTGAATGTGTGTTTGTGTTTGTGCTTAGGAATGCGAATATATATTTGTGCGTGTGGTTCTGAAAGAACATTAGAGTGTGGGTGCGATTGTGGGAGGGAATATCAATGTGTGTGTGTGTGTATTCTGATTGGAAATGTGAAGGCGAGTGTGTAATTGTGAATGTATGTTCGAATATATGTGCGTTGTCGAGTGGTAATCTAAAAGTGTGTGTGTGTGTACATATATGAATATAAATCACCGAACTTGTTTGTCAAGGTGAATACATGCAATGCAAGTTAATGACATTGTGGGTAGGAATACGAATATGTGTTCCAGAATGATTTTGTGCGTGAAAATGTGAATGTGCATGAGTTTGTGTGTGTTTATATAGTGAATCAACATAGAAGATAATAGGTAACATTTCTCAATTGATGATGCATATATTGTCTGGTGATTATTGGCATCCAAATGTGATGTTTGGTTAATTTAGGATAGGGATTGTAATTGGTAAATCTATAGCATTATAAAACATTTATATTGCTACCATGTGAGTGCGGCCGAAGAAGGTTGCCAACAAAAACACCCGCTGACCAACCTCAAGCTAATCCAGGTAATCCAGAAAATTAACACCTACTTGTAAATTGTACCCCTCTCTCTCTCTCTCTCTCATATATATATATATATATATATATATATATATATATATATATACATATATATATTAACAACCTTGATGTAGGAATAACTAGCAAAATCAGTAAATTTACAGATGACACTAAAATGGAAACACTCCAAATAGATTTAGACATATTACACACATGGGTAGTAAACTGGCAGATCAAGTTCAATGTAGGTAAATGCAGTGTAGTAAAATTGAGTAAATCGATAGGAAATGCAGTATACAATTTCGATAACGTGGATATAACTAACTCAAATAATGAAAAAGACTTGAGAATCATCGTCAACTGTGATTTGAAACCAAGAAATCAATGCATCAGTGTTCGAAATAAGGCAAATAGAGTTCTTGGATGTATATCTAGAAGTGTGTGTAACAGAACAGCAGACATAATCTTGAAATTTTATCTAGCGTTAGTGAGACTACACAATGAATTATGCTGTTCAAAATTGGAGTCCCTATTATAACAACGATTTACAAAGACTTTGTTGTGAGGTAACCTGGTAGGATCAAAGGGCACGTGTTTAAACTAAGAAAAAATAGATGGAAATACGATATGAACAAATTTAGCTATAACATCAAGCTTTGTATACGTGGAACACTTGTGGTGGTGTCCCGTAGCAATTGTAATGACGAGACGAATCCATATATACCCATGAAAACTCGAAATTCGAAAGTCGCCCGCCAAGTGCAAAACAAATTCCTGGGCTTAAATTTAACGCAGGGATTTTGGACCAAAATATTTTCGATTCTGGGCGAATGGCTGGGTGAAAATGAAATATAAGACCATGTATAGAAGCAGCTCGACGAGAAAAATCGAATGGCACCAAGTAGAATTCCCTAGGACGTATAGTTTGGGCTACAGAGGACTTTTAAAGTCCAAAAACTGGTCATTTGGGCCAAGTCATATACGAAATCCTAAACTAATTGTCCGATTTCAATTATGTTTGCGCCATTCGATTCAGCGTGTCAAAGTGAACTTATGGTTAAAATGTGAACAAAATCCATACATAGATAACTCGTCTATGGAGTGTTTAAACTTTAAAATAGGCCTATTGGGTCTAAAACAAATGTCAAAAATTTAAAAATTCATATGCCGTTGGAATTGTAATGACGAGACGAATCCATATATACCGATGAAAACTCAAAATTCGAAAGTCGCCCGCCAAGTGCAAAACATTTCCTGGGCAGGGATTTTGGACCAAAATATTTTCGATTCTGGGCGAATGGCTGGGCGAAAATGAAATATAAGACCATGTATAGAAGCAGCTTGGCGAGACAAATCGAATGGCACCAAGTAGAATTCCCTAGGACTTATAGTTTGGGCTACAGAGGACTTTTAAAGTCCAAAAACTGGTCATTTGGGCCCTTCTGGGAGGCCAAGTCAAATACGAAATCCTAAACAAATTGTCCGATTTCAATTCTGTTTTCGCCATTCGATTCAGCGTGTCAAAGTGAACTTATGGTTAAAATTTGAACAAAATCCATACATAGATAACTCGTCTATGGAGTTTTTAAACTTTAAAATAGGCCTATTGGGTAATGGGGTTTGTGCCTGAGTATATACATACATACATATATATTTGGTAAAATCCTGTGTAGCGGGGAGAACTGTTTTTTCAGATGCCTAAAAATCTGTGTGTGATAATCCGGGTTCAAATCCGGGTGGATCACATATTATATACTTTCATTAATTTCATTGGAGGTGTTTGGTGTTGTGGTGAAATTAATAAAAAATAGAATATCTTTAACCTAGCCAAACCAAAACCAAACCTAATCTAGTATATTAGTGGACTATTTATTTATGTAAAATGTAAAAATATATTGTAGAATTACCAAATTATAGTTTTGATTCCCGGAGGGAAGTAAAGAAAACCTAATATTTAGTAGGGGCCCGTAATCATTGACAATATGCCTATTAACATAATAGACTCCATTCATGCGCCGCGGTAGCCAGTTTTGAATCTGACCGCGCGGGGAAGAACAGAGTACTCGTCATAAGTGCAACGCTAATTCTCTTATGAAATCGTCTTATGATTGGGTACCCACTACGAAAAAGCCTTCGTAAAAAAGAAAAAAGAAAATTATCCTTAAAATGGGGTTATACTAAGCTTTCCATCTCGGTGGATTTCTTATGTTGTGGATCCCTGATGCTACTACCCAAGCGTCCATACATCCTTCACAGACATATCAAGATAAAACTTTAAGACATCAAGCGAATGGGAAGGGGATGGATGGGAGGGCACTGCTTTCGTCAATGATTACGGGGCCCCTACTAAATATTAGGTTTTCTTTACTTCCCTCCGGGAATCAAATCTATAATTTAATAGTGGCCCCTCCATCATTGACCATATGCATGATCTCTTAAGACTGGAGGGGGACATTCGTGACAATATCAACATTCAACAACCTACCAGCCCAACAATCCAAAGGCAAAAACAGAATCCGTATAACTATTTTAAGTCTTTTATTGTTTACATACAATATTTATAAAATCATGAAAGAGTTAAGCAGTGCATTACTTCAAAGAAAATCTGCTTTAATTGACTGGATATCTTACTTGAGATTCCGTCTGACAAGAAGTTTTAACTATACACCTTCTCATCCTATCCGGACTTATACTTTGCACAGTTTTTATCCCTGGATACAATTTTACCTGTATACCACTGACTAGTTGTACACTGTAACATACACTATATAGATGCACTATGATAGCTATTTTTTTAAATTAATAAAAGAAAATATGTTGAGCTTTCTTCCTAGCTCTTAAATAAGTATTACACAATTGTACACTGGGGGAGGGGAGGGGTGGGGTGGAGGCAGGAAAGCTAATGGGAAAGGAGGGGAGGGCTTGTGTGAGGGGGGAAGGAGAGAGAGAAGCTGGGAGGGGTGGGGTGGAAGGGAGAGGGTGCATACGGAGAAGGGGGAAGGATGGAGGGAGAGAGAGAGAGGAAGGCAGAAGGGGGGAAAGAAGGGAGCGAGGGAGGAAGGGGGAGGGTGGGGTGGATTGTACACTTATCCTACTCTCCGGCGGAGTTATCATCCGACGTAGGGGTTCTAGGGATCTTGGGCTACTAGCACTCTCCCCCTTTTCTTTCCGCCGCAGGTCTTAACCGTAAATAGCACAGATTCCGAATCCTTCTGCCTCAACCCTAACCGGTACGGGTGTTCTAGATTAGGTAATCGCATGATCTTGTGTCAGGAGAGTCAGTGTTAAGCGGCTACTTGTGTGGTCGTGAAGAAGACTGATTATCAGTCATTGATACTTGTGTGAGTGACAAGCGGATCTGCGTGGAACGGCCTTGTTGAGGGGTTGAAACAATAAGGTTGCCTGGACCTTCTACATTCTTAAAATGAAAAACAACATGTATTTAGCACCAATGGATATGCATATGCCCGTTTGGCCGAATCCTGGACTGTAACACCAGTGTTCGTTAAAATAAAATTAGTAATGGCTGTGGAAACATACAACTAGAACGGTGCAATGGGTCTGGGAGTGTAGCCGTGTCTCGCCGGCTCAAGTATTTACCCATGAACTCTCGGGAAAAACACCACCCTTCCGAACTTATGTTTCCGGGCCAAGGAAAACCTAGCTTAGAATTTATCCATAATTCCTCTGGATTTGAACAGATGGACTTGAGCTGACTTGACTGAGGCTGTAGATCTAAATAAAATTTTCTGCTTGCATACAGTGAATCGACATGAATATTAAATCCCTGCATGCTTACAGAAAAGGGAGAGATCATCGCGACATCGTTATGAATTGACCTTAATACTAATTTCTGTTTGCATACAGTATGAGTAAACAGCAGGAGAATGATCGAGAGGGAGTTAACTTAATGGCCAGTTACGTTATTGGAAAACTACTAAGGTCCTTAACAGTGTAAGAGACCCTGTTTTGATTACTTAAAACGTGTAACAGCGTACGGGGCGCCCGTTACCCTGATTGCCGTCTTGCGGATCCAGATGGCCTGTCTCAACATGTTCTATGTGGACATTGTGATCAACTGCCTTCACTTGTCATTTTAGTCTACCAGTTGTTTAGTGTTCTAGGCTGTTTCCTAGAATAAAAGCTAAAGAAGTGGATCTGGAACGCAGACAAATAAACAATAAAATAAGGTGGGAGACAAGGAGGGGGGTGAAGGAGAGGGAGAGAGAGATTGCAAAAAACGTGAAGGATAATCCAAAAATATTCTGGAAGTACATTCAGGAAAAGTTAACAAGAAGAGTAGGTATCCCAGAACTGATAGGAGACTTGGATGATAGGAATAGAGCAGAAACTGATAAGGAGAAAGCAGAGGTGCTGAGGAAATACTTTGGGGAGGTACTAACAGTGGAGTCGGTTGATGCAGTGCCTACTATTCCCATCAAACAGGCACCAGCAATAGAACTAATAGTTTTCCCATGCTAGAATAAGGAGGGCTATAGAAAAAATGAACAGAAGTAAGTCCCCGGGACCGGATGGGATACATCCAAGAATCATAAAGGAAGGAGGTGAGATGTTAGTAGAGCCATTAAATTTTTTATTTGAGGTATCTTTTAATACAGGACAAATCCTGATGGACTGGAGAGAGGCGAACATAACAGCTATATTTAAGAAGGGAAAGAGAAATGACCCAGGAAATTATAGACCAGTCAGTTTGACAAGTGTTGTGTGTAAACTAATGGAAACGGTAATTAGAGAAGGAATAATGGAGCATATGAAATCAAACCAACTTTTCAGTGGGAGACAGTTCTAATTCTTGCCGGGGAGGTCGACAGTAGTACAGTTAATTAAGGTGGTAGATGATTGGATGCAAACTCTGGAGGATGGTGATGTAATAGACGTGGTATATTGCGATTTTATGAAGGCCTTCGATAAGGTCCCACATAAAAGGTTAATAGAGAAAGTTAGAAGCTATAGTATAGGGGAGAAATGTGTGAAATGGATAGAAGCCTTCCTGAAAGATCGGAGACAAGAGGGTACTGGTGAATGGAATAGGCTCGGGGTGGAGGGAAATTACAAGTGGAGTACCTCAGGGATCTGTGTTGGGACCACTACTGTTTGTTATATTTATCAACGACTTACCTGAAGTTATAACCAATGGAAGTGTGATATACCTGTATGCGGATGACACTAAGCTGTATAGAAGAGTGAGGAGTAAGGAAGATGTGGGTTTGCTTCAAGGAGATGTGGAGGGCATGAAGGGATGGTCTGAGCATTGGTTAATGTCTTTTCATCCAAAAAAATGCAAGTACATGCGGATTGGGGACTAGCAAGATAGACAAGGTAGGATACAGTATGTATGAAGCGATGGAGGAAGTGAATGCAGAAAAGGATATAGGAGTAGTGATAGACAATAAGTTAAATTTCTCATAACATTTAGCGGAAAAGATAAACAAAGCAAATAGAATTGTAGGGATGATAAGGAGGACATTTGTGTCACATGACGAAGAAATATTCAGGAATCTCTATACAGCGCTGGTTAGGCCGCACCTGGAATATGCGAACCAGGTGTGGGCTCCATATATGGTAAAGGATATAGAAGCAGTGGAGAAAGTGCAGAGGAGAGCTAGCAAGCTAGTACCAACGTTGAAGAACGCAGGCTATGAGCAGAGATTGAGGACACTGGGACTTCCGACACTGGCATATAGGAGAAAGAGAGGGGATATGATAGAGACTTTTAAGATAGTGTCAGGAAAGTATGATGAGGATGTGTGTGAAGGTATCTTCTTGATGCGGGAGGGAACAAGAGGACACTCTAAGAAAATTTACAAAGAAAGAAATAGGCTTGAAAAGGCAAAGAACTCATTTTGTGATAGAGTGGTAAATGAGTGGAACTCGCTGCCCCAGTATGTAGTCAATTCCAAATCAATAAGGAAGTTTGAAAGTAATCTTGATAAAGCATGGGGAAGACAAGATTTGAAGTTTGATTATAAAGTAAAAATACAGAATAGTAATAATGTTGCGTCTGCTGCCGCCGGCGCCAACACAGTGAATGACAGCAGTAGTGCAAGTACTGGCACTGAGCTGGATACACAGGCCTAGTTTGCCTTTTTCCAGAGGATCTACTGTAAGAAACTGTAAGAAATTAATGAGGTATACCTTAGCCGATTGAGACAGTGTGAGGGGAGGTCGTGTTGGTATTACTTTATTCCCTACATCGTTGGGATATGTTACTTTTACTACTCTGCCGGGGGTCTCCCCGGTGAAGCATATAGGTGAACGAAAACCATTGAAACTGGTGAAATTCTTCATTTTGGATTAACCCTTTTGTCTCGTAACGGAACCTACTAGGTGGAAGCCTCGTATTGAGGAACCTGCCCATTTCCGGCGTACTTGGTACGGCGGAGAGGTTTGTTATGATGGATAAACCTTCGTCTTGTGATAGCGTAATATTACCTCCTGGCTTGATAGTTACTTAGGGCTGTAATTTCCTGGAATAGCACGCCAAGTATTTGTATTGCGCCGGCCATCCGAAACCGGAAGAGGGGAGGCTGGTTCTACCTTGACTTATTAGAATTTTTTATATAAAACCTGGCTTATCCTGATGCGTTGTATGTTACGGTCAGTCTAAGAAGACAAGTTACCTTTTGAACGGGGGCTCCGAGGTCATGTCCTAGCTTGTTACTCATACTGTAGGCGTCAGAAAGCATTTCACCCTACAAAAATAATACTTTCAGTGCTAGTGGTGTGACAACTTAAGGAGTAGAGTTATGACTACTTAAGGTCTTCTGAACGAGTCTTACCCCGGAAGGATAGGAGAGCCGGCGGGACCCCGCCGGAAAAAACATCTCCTACCCTCTGTCCTATCATAGGGACGACTGGGAGATGTCGATGACAAGGTTCCCCGCCGTGCCAGCATGACCTAGAGGTAGTGATGGATTCCAGAGAGGTTCGAGCGCCTTGATCCTCATGTTTGAATAGAACACAATTGTCCCGGAGTCTAACGCTCGGGTGCTGTAGGTTATGACAATCAAAGATTCTGCCCCTCCTTCCGGAGTTTGGTCATGACCTGTTCATGGGTATACCAAATTGAGCATGTTATCCTTAACCTGACTTAATTACCTTTGTGTTTGGAAGATCATCTATCACAGTAGGATTATTCATATAGCACTGCTGAATCTCTGCTCTTGAGGAATCACTTATCTACCATTATCCGAGAATAAACTCCATTGGTATAGCGCTACAGCTCTAGGATTATAATCGTTCCTGTTTGCTTTGGAGTGGCCAACGACTGGCGGACGTTTGTTTCCTTGATTCCTTTCAACTGTCAGTTCCCGTTTTATGTACTGTACCCTTAGAAATGTTGAGGTATGGTGGTGAGATTGTGATCGAATGGGTATGGAAAATGTGTAAACTAGCATGAGAGAAGGGGAGTGCACCCGATGACTGGAAGACTGGCATTATAGTCCCCCCTATATAAGAGCAAAGGGGAAAGAGGAGTGTGTGGTAACCACCGAGGAATATGTCTTCAAAGCGTAGTAGGGAAGGTATACAGTAGGGTAGTGATTGAGAGAGTGAGTGAGAACGGAGAAATGGATAGGCGACGAGCAGGGAGGTTTTAGGAAGGGAAGAGGATGTGTAGATCAGATTTTTACCCTGAATTGTGTTGTGGAGAAATATCTGGAGAAGAAACAAAAGGTGTATGTTGCCTTTATGAACTTGGAGAAGGCCTATGACAGAGTGGATAGAGAAGGTTTGTGGAAAGTACTTAGAATATACGGAGTAGATGGCAAGTTGCTGAAAGAAGTGAAGAGCATGTATGAGGGTGCAAAGGCGGCAGTACGTATGGAGAGTGAGCAGAGCGAGTTCTTTGACCTGAATGTTGGTTTGAAACAGGGGTGTGTGATGTCCCCATTGTTGTTTACTGTATATATGGATGGAGTCATGAAAGAAATACTATCAAGAGCAGTGGATGTTGGTGCATCGCTGAAAAGGGAGGGAATTGAGTGGAAGCTAATCTATACTGCTGTTTGCGGATGATACAGTTCTGATGAGTGATAATGAATGGGAGTTGCAGGGTCTGGTAAATGAGTTTGGAACAGTGTGCAAAAAACGGAATTTGAAGGTAAATGCGGGGAAGAGCAAGGTTATGGCCTTCGAAAGGGGTGAAGTCACAGAGTGTGAGGTCAAGCTGAACGGTCAGGCTATGGAGATCGTCAACTCTTTTAAGTATCTGGGCAGTGTGTTGAGTAAAGATGGGACTATGGATGAAGAAGTGCGGGAGAGGGTACAACAGGGGAAGAGGGTTGTAGGAATGCTGAAAGCAGTAACAAGAAATAGGGTGGTCAGTATGGAAGTGAAGAAGTCCTTGCATGACAGTGTGGTAATCCCGACACTGACTTACGGAAGCGAAGCATGGACGTTGGTTGAGAGACTCGGACCAAGAGTGAGAGCAGTGGAAATGAATTACTTAACCCGGGAACTGCCGGGAGACTCTTAAGAGTTCCCCCGGCGGACTGCGGGAAGACTCTTAAGAGTAAGGCTTTTAAAAAATCCATTTAAAACACCCCAAAACAATTGTTTTTTTTTGTTTTTTTTTGGGAGGCCAAAGCTTCAATAATTGCAATCACAGAAACCTGGCTGGATTCAAGTATAAACGATGGTGAAATAAACACTCAAGGTTTCAATATGGTTAGGAATGATCGCAATAGGCATGGGGGAGGAGTATGTCTGTATGTAAAACACAACCTCACACACACAACTAGGACCGACCTCCATGTAGAAAATCACGAAGCTCTGTGGATCGACCTACACCTGCCGAGGACAAGACCCATCACAATAATTGGGGTATGCTATAGGCCACCAGACGACACACAATTCTTGACCAAATTTGAACGAACTTTGTCATCGCTAGACCCTCGGAATGAATCCATCATACTAGGGGATTTTAACCTGTGTTACAAACAACAAAATAATAGGCTTGTACGAGAATATAGGCATATACTGACAATGCACAATCACAAACAACTCATCACAACCCCCACACGTATCTCTGAGAACACTGCCACAATATTAGGCCACATAAACTGTAACAGAGAGGACAAAATATCCCAATCAGGGGTTATACAGACTGGGATAAGTGATCACTTCGTCACATATTGCACACGGAAAACCACAAAAATTACCCTAGAGAATCTCAAGGTTATCAAAACAAGGTCACTCAGAAACTACAATAAAGAAACATTTCTGGACATTTTATGGAATACAGACTGGTCTCCAGTGTTTGGAAGTACAAACGTTAATGACGCATGGGTTGGCTTCAGAACCATCATCACAAACATCCTAGACGAAATAGCTCCTCTGAAAGACATACGAATTAAAGCAAGGTCAGACCCATGGATCAACAATGACATACAGTAGTCCCTCGTTATCGACGGCTTTTTTATAGACGGATTTGATTATAGACTGATTGCTTTATCATAGACGGATTCGACTATCGACTGACTTTAGACTGATTCGAGTATCGACTGATATATCGACGGATTAATTGTTTATTTATATTACTCTAATATACCAACCAAAAGTGGATTAAATGATGAACAATAAGACATACAATAATAAGAAAATACACCGAAAACGAGAGCAAAAATAATTAGCCTAAAGACTAGGTTTTGAGTAAATCCGGATTCACCAACGATCGGAGCGTCACTTTCGACCTCCATTTTTAATGTTATATCGACGGATTAATTGTTTATTTATATTACTCTAATATACCAACCAAAAGTGGATTAAATGAACAATAAGACATACAATAATAAGAAAATACACCGAAAACGAGAGCAAAAATAATTAGCCTAAAGACTAGGTTTTGAGTGAATCCGGATTCACCGACGATCGGAGCGTCACTTTCGACCTCCATTTTTAATGTTGTCAAAACCAGGCAGAAGCTCTAAGTCCACCCGCCTTTTACTTGCTTATTTGTGCCTGAACCTTGTATCTCTTGCGTTTATTATGGCCTCTAATGTATTCAGTGATAGACGGTGTGCCTGGTGGTAATAATGAAGGAATTGAATCCCCAGGACCATCAAAACAGTCAAGTCAAGTGCCTTGTCTGACGAGGTTATGTGTAAAGGAAAAACTTAAAAGTACATAGGATAATTTTATTTGCAATATACTCTAATATGTAAGATTATGTGTAACACTTAAAAGTACATAGGATAGAGACCACGGATACTGTACGTGTATGTACGGTAATGCGGTATCGACGGTTTTTGCTATCGACGGCAGTCTTACGAACGTAACCCCCGTCGATAACGAGGGACTACTGTACTACACCATCTGGAACACAGAGACAATCTGTTAAAAAGGCTAGCGAAACATAGACAGGATCAAGGTCTGAAACATGAGTTCAACAGGGCCAGGAATAAACTAAGTAGGAAAATAAAATCAGCAAAAAATAATTATTTTCACAATAAGGCAGAGGAATATCAGAATAACCCAAAGAAACTATGGAGGCACCTAAAAACAACAGGCTACAGCAACAAGACAAGGGATTCGTCTAACACTAATATTGCTCTCACCATTAATGATCAGGTTTGTCACGATAAACGACAAATTTCAACCTACTTCAACTCCTTCTTCACTTCCATAGCAAACACACTTGCACAGAACCTACCTCAACCTCTCAATAAATACACGACAACGGCCACCTTTCGAAATTTCTAGAGATAAAGACATACACCCGAACACATTTGGATTGCAAAATGTTACACCAAAATACACTTTTGACGAGCTGTCTAACCTAAATGTACATAAAAGCACAGGACCAGACAAAATTCCTGCCAAATTTCTACGAGATGGAGCCATTGGTATATACCCCACATCATCAACTTGTCAATTAACACCAACACTGTACCTGCTGAACTGAAGGAAGCTATTGTAACCCCTCTATTCAAGAAAGGAAATAAACTAGAAGTTGGCAACTACAGACCAGTTAGCATATTATGTATTGTATCTAAAATCCTTGAAAGAGCGGTATACACCCAAATTGAACACTACCTTAAACAAAATTATCTATTCTATAAGTTTCAATCAGGTTTCAGATGCATGTACTCGACAGACTCCTGTCTCATCCACTTAACGGATCACATTCGTAAAGAAATGTCTAAAGGTAACTACACCGGTATGGTTCTTCTTGATCTACAAAAAGCGTTTGACACAGTAGACCATGATATCCTATGTAATAAACTACAAGCAATAGGCATAGGGTCTGTGAACTGGTTTAAATCTTATCTTAGTGGTAGAACCCAAAGAGTCAAAATTGATGATAATATATCTGATCCTATGCCAATTAACTGTGGGGTCCCGCAGGGAAGCATCCTTGGTCCCTTACTCTTTCTCTGTTATGTGAACGACATGGAACTGAGCGTCTCATGTAAATTATTACTGTATGCAGACGACAGCGTGCTTCTGGTTTCAGGAAAAGACCCAATAAGTATTTCCGCTTCACTTTCCAAAGAACTAGAATCATGTAGTGAATGGCTAGTGGACAATAGACTATCTCTTCACCTGGGCAAGACGGAAGCCATCTTATGTGGAACAAAACGCAAACTGAAAGACATTGTGGGCTTCTCGGTCAACTGTAATGATATTCCTATAATAACAGTGTCACAAGTTAAATATCTCGGACTAAAACTGGACGTGAGTTTGTCAGGTGAAACAATTTTGGAATCTATCCTGAGTAAGTGTAGAGCACGTATAAAATACCTGTATAGACAGGTGGGATGCTTGCCAAGCGCTTGTTCAATGTCATTTTCACTATTCTGTGTCATCCTGGTACTCTGCATCATCTAAATCAGCACAGCACAAACTTCAGGTCACTCAAAATAAAATGGTTAGGTTCATGCTGAACCTAGGACCCAGATCACATGTTGGCCAGGAACAACTTCAGTCACTAGGTATGCTCAATGTCTCTGACAGGGCCAAACAAATCAGGCTCACTAATGCTTTAAAAAAAATCTATGACAGAGCTCCAGAGTATCTAAAGAATGATTTTGTTAAAGCAAATGAGAGGAGTGGACATCATACAAGAAACAGGATGTTTAATTTTAAGGTCCCGAGAATCCAAGGACAGGGTCAGCAAACATTCTTCTTCACTGCCATCAAAGACTGGAACGACCTACCCCAGTCAGTCCGTGAAAAGAGAACACTGTATTCCTTCAGACGTAGCCTGAAGGAACACCTGAACCGAACAGCTGCGAGAAGGGGGCACCAAGCTTATGTCTACTACTAAATACGACATAAGAGATAGACAAACCAAACTGAAATGATTACTGATTACAGATTACTGATATTTACTATAGAATGTAAGGTATCTTAAAATAACCCCCTAGAAATACTTTCTCTAAAGTATCTATTTCTTTATCCTCCCCATTTCCCCAGCTAACCTAATCCCACAAGGACCCCAATGGAAATACGCCTAATGGCCTTATTGGGCTATCCTTAGTTGGAATTATGCAAGGCTGGTACATGTCATATTTGTAACATACTATGTGGTACCAACTCTGTAAAATGCTAACTGAATAAATATTATGCCGTGGTGTTGTGTTACGGGAACTACCTCGTATCCACGTGCCTGTACAAGGCTTTGGGAGGAAGGGAGAAGCTGGGAATCATTGTTTTAGGAATGGAAAACATTTGGAGTCCGTCTGTCGTTGGTCATAGACATCTCGTTTTATGAAAACATGGTAGTTATCCTAGCCGTACCCATGTCTAAACTGACTTTGGTACGGCCGGGTTGAGCAATATTCTACATCCTTCTGAGTTTGTGCATTCATCACGGATGAAGTTAGGAATGGGGAAATAAATTACCCTGTAAAAAACATTCTCAGGCACCCCCTTTACCATATGGAGTCTGAGAAGTTGTCTAGCCCGGACTGCCTCAAAGAAGGATGTCCTTATGTCCATAATTGACCTCGCCCGGTGGGGTAGCAAATAATTTTGAAACGCTCTGATCGCCTCATTCCGTCCCTTTTGGGGATTAGCAATGACTTGGGCAGTGTCTCTCGACAGTAGGAAGCCCATGAATTTACGTTGAGTACTATCCCTTAAGCAGGCGTCACACCATGCCGACTTGAGCCAAGACTGGCCACGACCTTTAGTCGTGGTCAGGAGTGCCGACCTTCGGCGGAGAGCTTAAGGATTTGGGGGGGTGAGTTTTGGACGGGACGCAGTATGGATGGCCACGCCACCTGACGGGGTAGAGCGGCGCCCATGCAGGACTGAAGGTGAGACCTAGGTCGCCGCTGGAGTGCCGATCTGGGGCGTAGCGCGTTGACAACGACCCGACAAACGGCGTCGACAGGAGGTAGGGCGGCGTCAATATGCATTACTGTGCCGATGGACGGCGACCCCTTCAGTATGGACGGCGACCCCGGCCCGCATGACCCCGAACAACGGCGACCGAACTCAAGGTGGGGTATATAAAAGCTACACCAAAGGGTGGGCCTCATCAGTATACCTTCAGCCACCGTCACGGTTGCACGCAACCATGTCCACCACAGTCCCTAGGAACCAGACACGGCATCTACACTTACTCCAGGTTCAGTTAAATCTGGAAAATGACCACCTACTAACAAATATAGCCATCTGCAAGCTGCTGTTGAGGAAAAGAAGGAGGCAGAATAGAACCCCTCGCGTGTGGGTCTGGAACTGGCTTCTCCGTAGGAAAACCTTTGGTATTTATGAGCAGCTACTGAAGGAACTCGCCGAGGAGGATGGGCCAGCCTACAGAAACTACCTGCGGATGGATGTTGCAGTCTTCCGGGAGGTACTAGGACGTGTGGCGCACCGCATTGAAAAGAACGATACTTTTTACCGGAAGGCACTCGAACCTGGCCTCCGACTAGCCATAACACTGCGGTTCCTGGCAACCGGTGACAGCTATATGAGCCTCATGTACAGCTTCAGAGTGGCACACAACACCATATCAAACGTTGTGTATGAGACATGTGAGGCACTCATAGCTGAGTATATGGACGAGATGATGCCCTGCCCCAACACACCGGAGGAATGGAAGGCAGTGGCAAACAAGTTCTCCCAACGATGGAACTTCCACCACACCATTGGTGCACTTGATGGCAAGCACATTGCAATGCGGTGTCCCGCCAAAGGTGGTTCCATGTGGTACAACTATAAGGGGTTCCACTCCGTTGTGTTGCTGGCACTCGTCGACGCTGACTACCGCTTCTTGTACGTCGATGTTGGGGCATCAGGGGGTGGCTTAGATGCAGGGATATTTGGCAGGACACCGCTTCGTGCTGCCCTTGAACAGAAAACTCTTGGCCTACCAGACCCTGAACCCATCCCCGGCACTGGCGTGCCACTGCCCTACTTCATCGTCGGGGACGATGCATTCCCCCTTCGGAGCTGGATGATGAAGCCCTATCCACAAAGGAACCTCTCCCGGGACAACCGCCTCTTCAACTACCGTCTATCAAGGGCTCGTCGGATTGTGGAGAACGCCTTTGGGATCCTAGCAAGCAGGTAAGAGTGGTTCATATTTATGTATATATTTATTGATTTATTTATTTAAATGAGTTAAGATTTATTTGTTAAACAAATAATAATTGTGTACTAATATATCGTTTGATTAATTTGTTATTTATGTATGTATTAATTTCGTTAGTTAATTATTTTATTATTGAATTTCTGTTATTAGTGATTATCTTTTGTATATATAATGTAATTCATTTCTTTATGTATTTATATATATATATTGCTGTATTGATTTATATAAATATATATCAATTACTTACACATTATTCATTATTTATTTATTTATGTAGTTATTTGTTATCTCTTTATTTCAGTTATTTTTATTCATTTATTTCATTAATCATTTTATTTATGTATTTTATTTATTTATTTGGTATTTGTTGGTTTTATTAATATAACTCATATTATATTTTGATATGTATTGATAATATATTTATTATTTATTTCTGTAATTCATTATATAATTTGTATCTCTTTATTTCAGTTAATTCTGTTATTTTATTATTATTATTAATTTAATTATGTATTGAATGTTGTTATTTTTAATTTTGTCTGTAATTAATATACCTAATCTTATATTTTGATTGTTATTGATAATATATTATTATTTAATTATTTAATTATGTCATTTATTTATATATTGACAAATTCAGGTGTCTATTCACCACCATGGCCATACAACCCAAGAGGGTGGAGAGTGTTGTGTTGGCCTGCTGTTGCCTACACAACCTTCTTCGCCAACGTACACCTGGAATTCCCTCCACCCTCATTGATACTGAGGACCCAGTGACACACCTGGTCACAGCTGGTTCGTGGAGGGAGGGTGAGCAGATGGCAGATAATTATCCAGTCTCTCGCTGGAAACCAAACCACAAGGCTCGCCAAGGAGCAGAAGGACTTCCTCAGGGGGTACTATACTTCACCAGCTGGTATGGTATCATGGCAAAACGACATGGTATAGAAGGTAAGATATATACACAGTTCTACAAAACAGATTTTATTATTCACTAGTTACATGTTAGTTTGGTTGAGGATGCTCTCCAGGAATTGGCTGGTGCCAGGTGAGCTGCCTGAGAAGGGTAGCGGTGCTGAGGGGCTGGGGAGGTTCAGAAGGTGGCCAGCTGGTGGAGCATGACCGGGTGTGCCTGGGATGGGTGGGTTGCAGCCCAAGCTGGGGCCAGGTGTGCTCCAGATGGACTCTTGCTGGTGGGCGTAGTTTGTCCTACCCACCTGATACCCCTGGTAATGCTGGCTGGAGTGGCCTTGCTGGGGGGTGCACTCCCGGGCCGGGCGGGATACCAGTTGCTGTGGTGGGGGGGGAGGACGGCACAACAAAGCCTGCTCCTCCTGGCGCTGGATCTTGCGGGTCTCAGCTTGGAAGTGCTGTGTGACCTTGATGAGGGCGCTATCCAACTCTTCATGGAGGGAGGGGTGCACATCAGATCCAAGACTGGTCAAATGATCAAACAATGATTGGACATGGGCCTCACGCTTTTTCTGATGACGCAGCCGGGTCTTGATCAACGCCTTGCAGTTCCTCATTGCCTCTGGACCTGTCCTGAAGCTGAAAAGTGGTTACGAATAATTAGTATGTTACATGACATGTTGTATATTATTTATGTGGTCTGACAGGCACTCGGTAATGTATTGTATGATTTATATATCCACGATGCTGCACCACGAAGACAGTATGTAATTATATTGAATGATTTTCTACAATCTTAAATATGTACAAAATAACTAACAACATTACATTATAAACATGTTATTAACAACACATAATGACAACAAATTACATTAAAAAGATTATAAACCACATACTACAAACATTTGGATTGGGCATGACTATATTATAATAATAATAATAATAAATAATATGAATGATTCGTTACCTTTCGCAGTAGTGAGTCAACCTCGTCGACTTCAGGGCTCCTGCGACGTTTCCTTTTGGCGGCTGCTCCTTGCTTCGGGGGACCTTTGGCAGTGCTGTCGCCCACTACCACCTCATCCTCCTCTTCCTCCTCCACGCTGGCAACGCTGGGAGCACGAGGGGCGATACCACACTGAAATAGTCAATTATTAGTATTGATATGTAATATTATAAACATATATATATATATATATATATATATATATATATATATATATATATATATATATATATATTATATGGCTTGTTTCATTCATCCACTGCATGAATAATGTATGCATAAATAAATGATTTACGTTATATATATATATATATATAAAACATATTCAATAACTAAATAAACTAACACAATAATGAAATAAAGAAAGGAATCAATCAAAAAATACATACATACATAATAAATAATGTATAAATAATGACTAAATACCTTATATAAATCAATAAAGCAATATTAATCTAAGTACATAACTAAATTAATTACAATATACTGTATATATATAAAAGATATTCAATTAATAACTAAATCAATACAATAATGAAATAACGAAAGGAATAACAAACGGCAGATACCACAACCAGGTCAGGTCAGAAACCTGTGGTATGCACAACGAGTCTCCACAAACATAATTTGTCCACACGTGGCTGGTCAGTGTCAAACACTTTTAAATAATCGAGACATGCAAAACAGTAATTAAAAAAACATTTACCTGGCTATTCTGACGACCAGTCTGGCGCACGATGTGGTCCTTGAGAAAGCCAAACGTGGCGATAATCCACTTATCCCGGTCCGTGTGTCGGGGTGGGGCCTGTCCACTCTTGGTCTCTGTAATGCGGCCATAACGAGTCCGCATTCCCTCTAGGAAGCCCTTCACTTGCATCCCTGTGAGGTGGAGAGATATATACATTAATAATATATACACATATATATACCATGATAGGGTACCGTACATCACATATTAACGACATTATGTAGTGATATTTTATGTCTCGGTGAACACACTATTCATTGCACCACGAACATTTTTACCAAATAACAATAATATTATAATATTATTCTTATTATGATTATTGTTCTAATACAAAATAATAATGATATAATATAATAATATCATAATAAAAATTATCATATTTCAAATTAACACACATATCCACGTGGCATTCATAGGTATATGGTGTACGAGATAAATGATGGTTCGTTCACTTTCACTTTCAGCATCATTGGGGTTAGATTTATGTGCACGTTCTCCAACTGTCATGCACTCACGTGCATTTCATTTATTTGCTTGTAATACTCGAATCATCATCGCTCTCCTCAACCATTATTAATTAACACATTATGGGCACTAAACTCACCTGTAACAGGGGGTTCCATGGACCTGTCCTTGGTCTTGAAGAGGGCAGCTTTGAGGGCGGTGTCCTTAAAATCCTTACGCCCCTTGGCGTATAAAACGGGGTGATGCTCGTACCAGTCGGCCAAGTCAAGCTCCTGCTCGTCACTATACACCACTTTAATGATGTGTCGACGGCGGCCGGGCTTCGAGGATTCCTGTTCCACGTCAATCTCATCGTCAGCGGCATCATTGGACGGTGAGTAGGTGGCAGGCAAGGCAGGGCAGGGGCGGCCGGTTGTGGCTCCTCGTGTTCACCACGTACACCAGGTTCAACCGCCATTTCTTCCTCATTCGTGTTTCCCTGGAGTCCCGTGTTGCTCTCATCCTCGCTGCTGGATGAGCTCGACTGGTGCATGGGCTTGTTCATCGTCTTTTTGGTTCTCGGACGTGGCATGGTGGCGAGGAACGAGTTGGTGGTGGGAGCGATGAAAATCAGGAGACTGGGTTGGCGCGCGCGGTGGTGTTGGTGGTGAGTGGGAAACATAGGGCGGTGCATGGCGGCGCGTTGTTTTTATAGGGGTTGGCGGCCACGTCACACGGTCTGCGCTGGTGACACGTGCGACGTTGCCACATCGCCGCGCTACAGGAGGGGGTCCCCACATGGCTGCGCATACCGGGGACCCCGGTATGTTTTTACGCCGCTTGGAGGCGATGGCCGCCAACCATCGTCGCCTATGTATTAACGCCTGACACCGTTTGACGGCGACCCCCCTCCGGATTACAAAATCCAGGACCATTAGGGCATCGTTGGGTCGCCGCAAGCCGCCGCTGATCCCCGCAGGTTGTTATGGTGATACCGCCTGACGCAGACCTCATTTATGGTGCCGTGTGCCGCCGCACTGACGCCTACCTTTTCCCGTCAAGCGCCGTCACACGCCATCAGCCTCCCGTCCCCTTCCCGTCCCATTTTTTTACCTCACTCCACGCCGACTTGATTTTCAATGCTGTGCATGTAGAACTTTTGAGGGGGTATGTGAAGACCCATCCCGACCTGTTTGTTATGTTGGCGACGGCCCATGATGCGCGGCGACGTAGACCAAGACTGTCCACGACCCTTAGGTCGCGGACAGTCTTGGCCTAAAATCGGCTAGGTGTGACGGGTGCTTTAGGAGGAACTCGCGTTGGAGGTCAATAGGTTCAGGAGCAGTGAAAGGATCAGGGAAATCATTTAGTGCTAATTGAGTGGCTGTAAGGAACTCAATTATGGCTCTGGGAACTCCCCCCAGTTGGGGCTTCAGTAAATCAAACTCACAATTGAGAGAAAACTGATAAAGAACTTGTTGGAGCTGGGGATATGCAGTTAGAAACTGTTGGATGTGTCGACCTTGAACTAACTCATGACCAAAATGTAATACCCGGTACATGAAAGAGTTTATGTGGTGAGAGGAGCAACAAAACTACTACTTGGTGTCCCAGCAATACAAAATCTGAGACTTCTGCATGAAATTCCAGGTACCTACAGTATTAGAGTTGTGAGCTATGAAAAGGACAAGGTCGCCTTACATACTAAAGATGACATCATACAGGCTTATCCAAAGCTATTCAATGGCCTAGGTAAGTTGAAAGGCAACCACTCAATAATTTTGAAAGAAAATGCTGCCCCGTTTTGTCTCAGTGCCCCTAGGAGAGTACCCCTTCCTTTAGTCAAGAAAGTTGAAAAAGAGTTGGAGAGGCTGGTTGCTTCGGATGTTATTGAACCTGTTGAGGAACCTACTGACTGGTGTGCTCCCATCGTAGTTGTACCAAAGCCATCAGGAGATATACGTTTGTGTGTAGATCTGACCAAATTAAACCAAGCTGTTAAAAGAGAGATTTACACAATGCCTACAGTAGAGAGTACACTTGGATCAATTGCAGGTGGAGTAATGTATTCCAAAATTGATGCTAATTCAGGATTTCATCAGATAATGTTAGATCCAAATAGCTGCAAATTGACCTTTATTACTCCCTTTGGAAGATACATGTTCAAGAGGCTTCCTTATGGAATTACATCTGCACCTGAATATTACCAGACGCATGAATCAGCTTCTGAGAGGGTTGGATGGAGTTACCTGCCACATGGATGACATCTTGATAATGGGGCGGACTGAAGCAGAACATAAGGAACGTCTGCAGACGGTGCTTGGGAGGCTACAGGAAGAAGGGATGACATTGAACCGGGATAAATGCGTATTCTTTGCCTCAAAGGTTGAATATTTGGGCCAAATGATTGATGGAGGGAAAACTCAGAAAGATCCAAAGAAAGTCAAAGCTATTGTGGAATATCCTGAACCTCAAGACAAAACAGAACTAAGACGGTTTTTAGGAATGGTCAACCAGCTCATGAAGTTCTCTCCAAACCTCACAGAGCAAACTAAACCATTACGGGACTTGCTGAAGAAAGAGACAGCATGGTGCTGGGGATCTGCACAAAAGACCGCTTTTCAAGAAGTTAAAGAAGACCTTTCATCAAACCGAGTGTTGGCTTTGTACAGCACAGAAAAAGAAACAGTTGTGTGCGCTGATGCCAGTAGTTATGGTTTAGGAGCTGCCCTTTTACAAAAACAATCATCAGGAGAAGAACGTCCTGTTGCATACATCAGTAGATCCATGACTGAAGCGGAACGTAGGTATGCACAAATTGAGAAAGAAGCCCTGGCAATCACATGGGCTCTCGAACATTGGAGGGACCTGCTTGTTGGGATGAAGATTAAGATAAAGACTGATCACAAACCCTTGGTGCCATTGCTTTCCACAAAATTAATTGATGAACTACCTATCAGAGTGCAGCGGTTTAGAATGAGGCTAATGAGGTATGAGTATGAAGTTAAGCATGTACCTGGGAAACTATTGTACACTGCAGATGCCCTGTGGAACATCAAGCTGCTCCTAATGAACTGCAAGTCGATACAGAGTGCTACGTTAATGAAATACTTGTCAACTTGCCTGCATCAGATTTTCGTTTAAGACAAATCAAAGAAGAACTGAACAAGGATGATACTCTTAGAATGGTTATGCAGTACGTTAAACAAGGGTGGCCTCATGAAAAACGTAGACTGTATGGACCTATCAACAAATATTGGAGTGAAAGAGCATCTTTTACTGTAGAGGATGGACTATTCTTCAGAGGGGGACAACTTGTTATACCAGACGTCCTGAGAGAAGACATCTTGGGATACCTTCATGATGCTCACCATCACGTGTCTGACGAAGACACGTGAAAATGCAGCTGCTTCTGTCTGGTGGCCGGGGATCTCCAGAGATATTGAAATAATGGTAAAAACTTGTAACAAATGTGCAAAATTCAGGAGTGAAAAAGTGGAACCTATGAAAGGCACAGCTTTTCCCAAAACACCATGGTCCAAAGTAGGAGTAGATTTTTGTATTCATAAAGGACGCAATTATCTCCTGGCTGTTGATTACTATTCAAGAGATGTTGAAATATGTGTCACCTCAAGAAATGTTAACGCACAAGAAACCATAAGTACTAAGATATTTAGTAGACACGGTATCTGCGACATTCTCTTTTCAGACAATGGACCACAGTTTGCCTCGGAGGAATTCCGTCAGTTTGCAGTACAGTGGAAGTTCGAGCATGTAACTTCGTCTCCACATTTTCCCCAGTCAAATGGAGAGGTAGAGAGAGCTGTTCAGACAATGAAAGCCATTTTCAACAAATGCGATGATGAATACCTGGCACTTTTGATGTATAGGAATACCCCTTTGCACAATGGATACTCCCCTGCTCAGCTAAATATGGGACGCAAGCTAAAGACAAGAGTTCTCTGCCACAAAGAAGACCTTCTGCCTCGGTTACCTGATCATCATATTGTAAGGAAGAAAGAAAAGGAATATCGAGAGAAAATGTCAAACCACTATAACCACCGTCACAAAGCTACGAGCGGAGAACAATTAAATGTTGGAGATCGAGTGTGGATTCCGGACTTGAGGACAGAAGGAACTGTAATAAAACACCATGAAACTCCAAGATCACTACTTATTCAAACCCCTCAAAGCACGGTACGGCGTAATAGGAGAATGACCAGGAAGTTAATTCGTAAATATCCAGTTCCCCGTGCCATGGATCCTGTGGGACAACCCCTTGTACCTGACTCAACTCAGCCTGCTACTGGTATACCTCAACTGGAAATTAACCAAGAAAACTTAGAAAATGACAGTGAAATACTAGAGAGAAATACAATTCAAAATCGTACGTCATCCCCAGTGCAAGCAAGGAAGTCTGGAAGAAAAGTGAGAACACCACATAGATATATTGAGGAGTACTAGAAAGGAATGTGAATATAGATTGTAAGTGTACAGTACAGTATCTATTGAAGGAAATGCAAGTTTGCTATACAAGGCAGAATAACCCTCCAAACTTGCAAGGGAAATAGGGTAGTCCACCCCCATTTTCCACAATTATGATTTTTTTTATTTCATTAATGGAGATTTTGTATTTATTTCTGTATGGTAAAATAAAAAGAAAACAAAATTAGTTTACTTTGAAACTAGTGCTATTCATGTCTAATTTGTGTATACAGTATGATTGTATAATATGGATTTAAGACTACTGGTCATTGTGTATTTTTGTTTTCTCTATTTAGGCCTGTTATACTGTACCGGTACCTATTTGTAAAAAATAAAAAAATAAAAATAAAAAAAATATATATAGCCTACAGTATACTGTATATACAGTATATATTATAAAAAATAAAATTAAAATTAAAATAAAATAAACCTATGTAGGCCTATGTGGTAGCAATTTATCATATGCATATTTACATTTTAAACATGATTGTCATTTATACTTATTAGTACTGTATTGACTTGCTAGTACAGTATATTGGGTAGGGTAGTACATGCTATATATATGTATATATATATATATGTACTGTACAAGCTATGTATGCATTAAGGTTACAATATTTTCATTATTATTATATGGTGTATATTAACAGTACCAGTACTCATTCTTTTATTTTGTTTTGTTTTTCTTATACATTATTACCGCGACTACAGTACATATACAGTATAAAGTATATACACTGGTGTATGTAACTGCTAATTGCAAATACAGTTTTGTTTTATATACAGTATATAGATCTGTTTATTAAATTATCTATTTGATGAAAGGAAAGGAGTGAGGGTTCATTTTATAAATGTTATACACCCACTGTATTAAAAAGTTATTTTATATTTATTTAATTTGTTTTTATATATTTATTTATTTTGAAAAAAGGGAGATGTGGTATTATTGTATTGTAATGATTAATGTAGAAGTTGGTAACAAGATTGAATGATTTGGCAACACTGTAAACGGACAGGAGTTGGGACAGAACAACAATAAAGGCGGAAGTAGCCAAAACGCCTCCTGGGACTTTCCATTATACTTTGGCCTACAATCATACAACAATATGGTGAGGGGGTGGCACTGCCAAGGAAGTATTAGATGTTAGAGCAATGGCAAATTGTTGGACTTCCTGATCCCATTCTACCCACAGCCTGTGTCCCACCTCCCCCAGGTTTATTGCCTTTTGGCCCGTTGGCAGAGTTACTGGGAATGTCGTGAATCTCGGTTCATTAGGTCTAACCGAATCATAACTGTGAACCCCGTAAGGTCGGGAGCAGTCTGGGCAAGGAACGTCTCCTGGGGAAGGAGGGGCAAGTTGCCCGGGTACATATACAAAATCTAGATAGTTAGTGTTGTCTGGGAACGGGTCAATGCGTACCTTTACCACCCTACCCTGAGCATCTTTTGCTCTAAATTGTTTATGTTTATTCACTTCTACGGTCCACTCCCCTGGTACTGGGATCTCCCCGTTTATGGATTTGTGTCCTTCCCCCAACTTGGGTGGATTAGCTGGACACCACATGCCTACTGGTTCCTGCCAGTGAGGAATAGCACCCTTTGTCTGTAGTGAAAGAGGGTGAAACGCCGGATTAGAGCAATGGTATGCCGTTTCCCGGCGGAGGGTTACTGCCTTCCGCCGGTGTACTAGATGTGACATCAAACAATAGCCTTGTAGGCTGTGAAGAACTAGCTAGTTTTAAAATCTTAGCAGCCGGCGTGGAAGCTGTGGCTATAGCTGAGTCTGACAACAAAGTTACTTTAGGTGACAAGGGGTGAACTGTTACGCTTCGTTGCATTTTTGTACTACTCAATGGGACAGGTTAGTGGTTGAACGTCATCGTCCAAGGCGGGGGAGGACACTGATGCACTTGAGGGAAATCCCACTGCCGGTGGGAGAATATCGTGGGCCCGTTTAGAGATAGCGCACTGTTTCAACACTTGTAATAGTTCATCTAAATGTTTAGCCGTCACACACTGAGGGTGTGGTCTCTTGAGGGGCTTGAATCTAACCTTTTCTATTGTGCCGGTTTCCTCCACCTGTTCTCTAATACCTGGGTCACTAGTAACTGGGTTGTCCAGTGCCTTATCTATCTTTTGCTGAGTGGGGGGACGGAGCATTCCCCCCGGCGATTCTACACATGTGCCGCCATTTTCGGTCGGCTCTGTCTTGCACTACAACAAGGTGTTAACTTACTGGGTGTAATAATGCTATGTGTATCACATGACGATGGACAGGGTGTCGTGACACCCTCCGCTACTTGGCGGGGCCGCACCGTGGCAGACGCCGTAGAATCTGACAGATCTACCTCGACCAGAGGGAACTCTCCTTTAGATAGAACTAATTTAGCACCTTGCAGTAACACCCTCGCCGTGGGTCTAATCCTAGTGGTTGACCTATGTTCCCCGACGTCTGCCCCGAGGAGACCGGGAAACAACTCCGGCGTCCCCGAGGCAGACGTCGATGAACCGGCTCGAGAGTCAGACTTACACACATGGTTGGAGGGGCTATCGGGCTCCGTGGACGAAGAGGAATCCTGTGATGGATTGGACAATTTACGTCTCTTGGGGGACCATTGGTCCATGCTCGAAGGCCCTTCCATAATTCGTTGGGGTGACTGCGATTGAGAAGACGGCCGGGGCTCCGGCGACTCGGAACGAGCTCTCTCTTAGAGTGGGGAGGGGAGTGAACCTCATAAATAAAAGGGTTGACTGAGAATGCAGACTGACTAACTGACTGGGGGAAGTTAGTTGCACCAAGAGGATTTGACCGAACTCGAGGGGGATCATCAAAAGAATAAAGGGAAACCAACCGGAGCAGTTCGGCGTTATCACAAAAAAGTTCTACATTAGCCACTCTGGTGGAATATGAAGCAAATTTATTCTTTATCTGTATTAAAGCTAGTAAGCATGACATATCTTGGCTAGCGATCCATTCTTCGAAAAGGTCTGAACAAATTGGACATTTCCGAGAAGTCCACAAAAACTTTGGCTTGTCTAGGCATTTAACGCATCTAATGCACAGTCTGTGAGCTGTGACTGGGACTACAAGACAGGTAGGTGTAGCACAAATTGAAAACTGAGGCATGGTTAATAAAACTCCCCTCCCCGCCGGGAACCGATCCTCTGGAGTGTTGCTCAAGATGTGAAGAGATCTGGAAATAGAAATTTCCGGGAATCAATGCTCATAAAGAAAATCCGAGAGGTGTTAAAACATCCTACCGACTCCTAGATGCCGGAAACGAGTTGACCACTATCAACTATATTTCCGCCGCCTGAGAGCTAACGTGAAACCCCTACCCCCTTTTTATAAAACAGGGTTTTCACGTGACTGCTTACCTGTGAGATGGGTCACTGGCCCTAATTGGAACTCGGCCCTGTGTCTTCCTGTAGCTAGATGGCTAGCCGGAAAGATACTATACTTACACACGCCGCTGAGCGGGGAGGGGTAAGGGAACCGTCCACAGTGTGACTGGTTATACTGTTAGCCAGCGCAACTGCTTGTACCTTCTTAAGACCGCCGAGTGGTGAGGTACTGGATTATTCCTAGGGCGAGCCGAATAACCGGTCAAAAGACCGACCCTTTCCGCCGGACTAGGCATGTCCGCCACAAAGGGTGTGTAGTGGCACACTACAAAGGGTTTGGTTGTGCCCGGCCACCGGCGTGGTGGAACTCCGGCCTCTCAAGGCATAGAGAGGTCCAGCTGTAAAGTCAGTGAAAATAGGCTAGCCTAAAACAGATCGGATGCGGAAATACCCTGAGCCGACCAGGCCAAGGGGGATATCTCTATTGGTCTAACTGGTAAGGTGTCTGCCCCACAACCCAAGGGTTGAGAGTTCGAGCCCCCACCAGGGCTTGATATCTTCGGGAGGCTATTACCGCTTCTAACGAAGTTTAGGTGTGCTGGTAAAATTGTTCAGATGGTTGAGAGTAAGATCGGAGCTCCATAAATCCTCTTTCGGGTATGGTGTAAAAACCAATTCCTACAGGCAAGGAAGGGGATAGGAGAGAGCAGGGGGTGTTGTGAGACGCGCTTGGGTTGGGTTGTGGAGTTGCCAGCCGCCCAAGTGAGTTGCCAACTGGGCAGTTAGTAGGTGCGTGTTGTGCACCGCTCAGTGAAGTGGACTCACCATTCCCGTTCATCTCTCTGACGGACTCTCGGTCGATTCGGCTCAAGCTTGTTCCTCTCTGTTCGGAGCTTTCGCTTCCCGGAAGGTGAAGTAGTGTAAAGTCAGTAAAAATAGGCTATCCTAAAACAGATCGGAGGCGGAAATACCCTGAGCCGACCAGGCCAAGGAGGATATCTCTATTGGTCTAACTGGTAAGGTGTCTGCCTCACAACCCAAGGGTCGAGAGTTCGAGTCCCCACCAGGGCTTGATATTTTCGGGAGGCTATTACCGCATCTAACGAAGTTTAGGTGTGCTGGTAAAATTGTTCAGATGGTTGAGAGTAAGATCGGAGCTCCATAAATCCTCTTTCGGATATGGTGTAAAAACCAATTCCTACACGGCGGGTCAGAACAACTACGGGAAAGTCGTCTACTACCGAGACGACCGACACCGAAAAACCCAACAACCAATAGGACGTCTCCTAGGCCCCCCCAAACGCGACGACAAGGGACCAAGATCCAGGGGAACATATATGACACATAATATGGTAAATATAACACACAAACATCTAACGGAGACCCCTACTGAGGCTAGCACGAGGCTCGATGAAGAATCCTGAATGAAGACGTCGACACCTGGAGACATCACAGCCACAACATGAAGAGAAGAGGCCCACGAGAGGGGCCCGAAGCGGACTCGGACGCTAGAAGGCTCCACACCACATGTGACAACCCTTAAACTAGCGCGTCTGCTAAAGTAATAGACATGCGGCATCTTTTCACGATGTACAACGCATGCTGTCTGCGAAGATGATAGCCTCCTAACTAGAGATAAACAAAAGCTAAGGCACAGCAAACACATAATATCACAAACCATGAGGCGTCGGTCCTGGAGAACACGTAGGTGCCTGTAATATGTACCCTAATATTAACACTTCCTGCGGGCATACCAATGGGGCAGCCTGAGCTAGCTAGTCTAAACCCTGTTCAATACAACTCAGAATTATATCTAAATGAGTAAGGACTCACAAGAATTGTGCGAACGAAGAATGTGGCGGAGCTCAGGCGGCACACGTCTAAACCGGTTGCCCGCGGGGAAGAGAAGGACGTATGGACGCTTGGGTAGTAGCGTCAGGGATCCACAACATAAGAAATCCACCGAGATGGAAAGCTTAGTATAACACATTTTAAGGATAATTTTATTTTTTTATTTTTTACGAAGGCTTTTTCATAGTGGGTACCCAATCATAAGACGATTTCATAAGAGAATTAGCGTTGCACTTATGACGAGTACTCTGTTCTTCCCCGCGCGGCAGATTCAAAACTGGCTACCGCGGCGAATGAATGGAGTCTATTATGTTAATAGGCATATCGTCAATGATGGAGGGGCCACTATTAAATTATTGAGATATAAGTAGAGGTCTCCCCACTACACAGGATTATACCATATATTATTCTAATTTCTAGCCTTAGAAAACTTACCTACTGTATTCCTACAGAAGCAGAACCGGGCCCCTTCTTTTTCTCCTCCTCATTTTTTCTTTTTTCTCCTTCTCCTCCTACTTTTTCTTGTTCTTCTTCTTTTGGGAACGGGCGACCAGTAATTAGGTTTTTGGATGGTGGTCTCTCTCACTGCTCTCCATCAATCTGCGAACAAGATTATCATAAATAATCATAATGTAAAACTTTGCAAAATAAACAAACCACAACTTTGACGAACGCAGTAAAAAGACAAAACAACAAATCAAAATCACTATGTGGAAACAACGCTTAAGCAAAATAATAATTCTTTATAAATAAAAGAACACAATCCACCACATAGGGTGTAGCCTACATTACTACATGAGCTAAAAACTAAATAAAACTAAAATAAAACTAAAACATTTGGCTTTCCATAATGCAGTTAGGTCTGAGTACATGATTAGATTGATATCCAATATTCGAAAATGGATATTGATCGTGATCGTGTACTCAACCTTTAACTGTGTTGGTGGTGTTATGGTTTAGATGCTTATGTTCTGGGTGTGGTGTCCCAAGTTCGAATCCCGGGAGGACCATATGCTTTCATTAGTTTATTCAAGTGTATTGGGGTTTGTAATTGATGATTAATGTTAAGAACGGGATGTTACATAAATACTAACTCCACAAAGTTGACAGACGGGCTATGAAAAACATGGACCCTACTGGAAATAAATATGTCAACACTGTCAAGATCCGATTACGCGTTTGTTTTCTGATCGAACTGGCTGAGGACGAACTGGCTTGTTATCGAAACGACTCCAAAGCTCGTAATGCAATCATGCGCATAATATTATTATGTACAGTATTGTACTGTATAAGATCACAGAGACACAGAACTATGTGGGCAACTGTACTGTACAGTTATCGCACATATTCCGTTCAGTATCCCAGTAACTTTGTAGTTTTGGCATCGCCACACCCATCTCCCTCACTCCACCACCTACCTTCCAGGAGGTGGAGAAGGGGGTTATAGGTTGTTAATCCAGAGTAATTGTTTGAAAAATTGAATGATTATGAGAAGGTATAAGAGAAAATTAACAGGAAATAGCATTGTTTTGGCCATTTTATCACTTCCGATTACATAATTTCAACTTTCAACAACAATTTCTTCTTTGCATTTACAATAATAGACTAAAAAGAAATGGTAAATTTCTATAATTGCACCTGTACGAGCTAAAAAAAAATATTATTGTATTTAACAGGAAGGTACGAGGAGGTAAGTGATGTGGTATACAGTAGGTGGCAATATGCGGAAATGGATTATAAGAGCATTTCGCCCCCTTTGACAAAAGTCTATCAATCTAGATGTGACACAGATTTTACAATGTTTCAGAGACATTAGCCTAACCTAACAACCTTACCTAACCTATTCTAGTATTATAGGTGGGGGCTGCCGCCCCCCCACACCCCCGCTGGTTGGGTAAAACGGTAGAAATCCAGTTGGGGTGGAGTGAGTAACCGTAGATTTTCGTAAGGGGGTCAGAGGGGGCGAAATGCCCTTATAATCCATTTCCGCACATTGCCACCTATTCCCCATCACTTACCTCGTCGTACCTTCCTGTTAACCCAGGAGCTGCGGGAAGACTCTTAAGAGTTTCCCCGGGCGACTGCGGGAAGACTCTTAACCTAAGAAGTGCGCATGGGGGTTATGAGACACCACACTCCTGTGCTGACGTATTTGAGTTGTTCCCATCACTAACATCGTTATTTTACCATAAATAGCATTAATACTTATCCATATGCGCCTATTATACTGTAGGTTGATTATAAAGGTATTAACCTGTTACAACAATAAAACAAGTGGAAACAGCGTTTGGATGGTCAAAATCGGCGATACAGGCCGGGAGTTACATAATGTATGGCTGAGGCAACCTCCCTTCCCACCACTTCTCCCCACGTCTGGAGAGACACTGTCGATCGATACTCTCTCTCTCTCTCTTGCACTCGCTTGCTAACAGTGATGACAATGCCCTGCTTGCAACTCGCTAATGTTAGCACGAAAATAGACCACAGAATAAGGGAATAACAGGGAAAATAGGTGATAACTGAAGAAGGTGAGGAAGGAGGGGAGGTGGAGGAGTGATATTTGGCATGGCCCAGGGGCAATAAAAAAAAAAAAAAAAAAACCCATTGTTTTGGGGTGTTTTAAATGGATTTTTTAATAGCCTTACTCTTAAGAGTCTTCCCGCAGTCTGCCGGGGGAACTCTTAAGAGTCTTCCCGCAGTTCCCGGGTTAAGAGTCTGGGGGAAAAAAAATCCATTTAAAACACCCAAAACAATTTTTTGTTTGTTTTTTTTTTCCCTGGGCCATGCCAAATATCACTCCTCCACCTCCCCTCCTTCCCCTGTCCCTGTTATTCCCTTATTCTGTGGTCTATTTTCGTGCTAACATTAGCGAGTTGCAAGCAGGGCATTGTCATCACTGTTACCAAGCGAGTGCAAGAGAGAGAGAGAGTATCGATCGACAGTCTCTCTCCAGACGTGGGGAAAAGTGGAGGGGAGGGAGGTTGCCTCAGCCATACATTATGTAACTCCCGGCCTGTATCGCCGAGTTTGACCATCCAAATGCTGTTTCCACTTGTTTTATTGTTGTAACAGGTTAATACCTTTATAATCAACCTATAATAGGCGCCTATGGATAAGTATTAATGCTATTTATGGTAAAATAACGATGTTAGTGATGGGAACAGCTCAAATACGTGCGCACAGGAGTGTGGTGTCTCATACCCCCCATGCGCACCTCTTATACTATAATAATTTGTTTAGCTCATATAGGTGCAATTATAGAATAATTCCAAAGAAATTACTCTGCTTTTGTTTGAAACCATGGGGGGTTGAGCGAGATGGGTGCGGTGCTGCCAAAATAAGCCCGCAGCGTAAGGGTTAAGGCCTCTTTTTAATAATTAGGCTAACAGGTCTTTTAAATAATTAGGCTAATAGGAACAGTTTAATACAAATTCCTAAGGTTAAATTCAAGCTACATTTTGCAGCGATTTTCACACGATTGCCATCACAACCGGTATGCGTTTAATTTGATCAATTTTGTTTTCCTCGAAAATATCCCCCCCTTAACACAAAAGTGGTCAAAATAGAAGTAAATGTAACGGTCATGATTCAAAGCATGCGAATCACTGCAAAAGGTTGCTTGAAAAATGCCAATCGATTAGGGTTATGTTAGCGGGCATACACTTCGCTTTACAGGAGTTGTACCTTCGCGCCTCATTAACTTAATTTTGAGAAATTATCCCACAGCCAGCTGTTCCTTGCCCCTACTGGTAATATATATAGGCCAATATGGTGGCATAGCAACTTACCGTCACCAGAAAAAAATATAGGCATAGGCTACTAGAAAATTAGGAAGAATACGGTTAAACATATTAAGATCTACATATTGGGTTATCTTAAAATTATCCCACACTCACCGGTTACTTGCCCCTTGCTGTCATTATATATGACTCAAGTGCCTACAGCCTCAACGAAATGGTCAAGGAATCGAACGTAGAAAGTGTGCGAACCGCAAGGGTAAGCTCCTTGAATGATGCCGAATACAGCCCCCTATTGGCAACATTAACCCTCTCACCACGGAAGGCCTCTTGAACGCCCATAAAAAAGCATATAACAGCTGCCCGGAAGGCCTCTTGAACGCCCAGTGGTTGAAAGCCTGTGAGCTTCGTGTGCGAGGCGTCGGTCCGACGCATGTAAACAACAGCCGGCTGGACCGACGCCCCGCATCTCCGGCCACAAGAAGGAGAGCGTCGCTTGTTCGTGTGTGCCTGTATGTTGTTGTTAAGTATCGAAAAGTGGTGTAAAGTGGCTGTTTTGGCCATAAAGTTATCTCCAATTAAATCATCATCACAGCTCAACCAGTTGACTTAGAGAGCTCTACTTAATGCCATTCTACAGGTAAATAACACAGCTACGCTTGGGGATGCACGGGAATGCGGGAAGCAGTCTGATTAACGAATATACGGTAGCCTAGCCTAGACGTTTTTCGGCCAAAACACCCGGGTTTCGAGGAATATATATATAATACATAGCCGGGGCTGGAGGGTTAATGTTGATTTATATAACACAGGAAGGATGTAGTATCCGGGTACAAGGTCGTCATGTTTACATAGGTCGTGCGCTCGCAGCTACGTTCCTGTCTATTTTTACTTTTTTTGCCTTATTTGCCCCCTGCTGGCAATATATATGATGATAACAATAAAACATGGGGGGGTGAAAGGGGCAAAGCCCTCCCCCTCAACCTATTATTGTATCCCACGGCAGTCAAAATAGACGGGAACATGATCCCGAACGTGCGAGTAGTGTAAATAAGGCGGGCGGTATTTTTTTATTTTTTATTTTTTTCTATGTGATTGAGGGAGGCAAAAGGCATAACTGCCTATAGCGAGTGCCTCCCCCATAGTTGAAAGAGTGACAGGGCCAAAATCAAGGGACGTTCGAGCCAAAATGCCTGGACACATGGAGTTTGAAGCAATTTAAGTCATAGGAAGAGGGAAAGACTGATTCTGGGAGAGAGTTCCAGAGCTCAGCTGTTGAGTAGAAGAAAGTTTGAGAGTAACGTTTCACTCTTGGGTTGGAGAGTTGCACAGAGTAGGGGTGGGATTGAGTTGCAAGACGGGTACCACGTGCCCTACGTAAAGGAGGTGGTATGCACTGGGATAGCTCTGAGGAACACTGATTATTATAGTAGCGATAGAATAGCGAGAGAGATGCAACATTGCGGCGGAGAGAGAGAGATTGCAGAGAGTTGGTGAGTGGACGGGAGTTAATGATACGAAAGGCCTTCCTTTCAACTTTGTCTAGGAGAGCGGTGTGAGAGGAACCTCCCCACACATGTGAACAATACTCAATACAAGGGCGCACTATGCCCCTGTACAGAGCAAGAAGCTGTGCAGGGGAAAAGAACCCCCTAAGGCGGTTGAGCACACCCAGCTTCTGGGAGGCTGCCTTAGCAAGACTGGTAATATGGTCCTTCCAAATGAGAGCAGAAGAAAATGAGACACCAAGAATATTGAGAGAAGATGAAGGGTTGATTTTTGTATTGTTGAAGAATAAGGGATAGTCCGCTCGGAGATCCTGACGGGTAGATAGATGGAGAAATTGGGTTTTGGAAGCATTAAAGTTAACAAGGTTTTCTCTGCCCCAATTGGAAATAGTATTTAGATCAGAATTTAAGAGTTCTATGGCTTCATTACGTTTGTCGTTGAGGGATTGCTGGCTGGGGCGTTCTGAAAAACTAATGGAGTAGTGTAAGGTTGAGTCGTCTGCGTATGAATGGATGGGAATTAAGGTACAGTTAAGGAGATAATTTATAAAAATTAGAAAGAGAATAGGAGATAGGACAGAGCCCTGAGGAACACCGGAGTTTATAGGGTGAGGAAGTGAACAATGGCCGTCCACAACCGCAGCTATGGAACGGCCGGAAAGGAAATTAGAGACAAAGGTGCAGATGGAGGGATAGAAACCGAAGGAGGGTAGTTTAGAAATTAAAGATTTATGCCAGACTCTATCGAAGGCTTTCGATATGTCTAGTGCAATAGAAAAAGTCTCACCGAAGTCCCGAAAGGAGGATGACCAAGAGTTAGTAAGATATGAAAGAAGATCACCAGTAGAGCAACCCTTAAGGAAGCCATACTGGCGATCTGAGAGCAGATTATGAGAAGAGAAATGCTTAAGAAATTTGGAAGCAAGAATAGTTTCAAAAACTTTAGAAAGACAAGAGATAAGAGCAATTGGACGATAGTTGGAGGGTTGAGAGCGGTCACCCTTCTTTGGGACAGGTTGAATGTGAGCAAACTTCCAGCATGAAGGGAAGACGTTAGAGGATAGACAGAGACGAAAGAGTTTGCCTAGGCAGGGAGTCCGCACGGAAGCACAGTTTTTGAGAACAACAGGAGGAACACCGTCCAGACCGTACGCCTTATTAGTGTTAAGCCCAGAGAGGGTAGAAAGTACATCTTTAGATGAGATTAGGATATTAGGCATAAGTAAGAGAGAGGAGGGCGGAGAGGGAGGAATAGCACCGGAATCATCCAAGGTGGAGTTTCTAGCAAAAGTTTGAGCGAAGAGTTTAGCTTTGTCAGAGGAAGAAGTGATGGTTGTGCCATCAGAGTGGGAAAGGGGAGGGAAAGACGAGGAAGAGAAATTGTTGGAGAGGTTTTTGGCTAGATGCCAGAAAGCTTGGGAAGAGCTAGAGTTGGATAGTTCAGTGCATTTATTATTGATGAAAGAGTGTTTGGCAAGTCGAAGAACAGATTTGGCTTGATTCCGGGCAGAAACATATGAAGAATGAGAGTCTTGAGTTTTAAGGCGTCGGTACCGTTTGAATGCTTCCTCCTTATTGCGGACAGCAGTAGAACAGGCGTGAGTAAACCAAGATTTTTTAGCATTAGTCTGAGAGAAAGAGAATGGAATGTATGCTTCCATGCCCGATAGGATTACCTCGGTAATGTGTTCAGCACTCTCCGAGGGTCCTCGGCCATGGAAGCAGAAATCATTCCATGGGAAATCAAAGAAGTACTGCCGAAGAGCCTCCCAGTCGGCAGCGCCAAAGTGTCACAAGCGCCGCCGGCTAGGAGGATCGGGTGGCTGTACTGGAGAGATAGGACAGGTAACAGAGATAAGTTTATGGTCGGAGGAGCCCAAAGGAGAGAAAAGATCGACAGTATAAGAAGAAGGGTTAGAAGTTAGAAACAGGTCAAGAATGTTTGGCCGATCTCCGATGCGATCCGGGATATGGGTGGGTTGCTGAACTAACTGCTCTAGGTCATTTAGGATAGAAAAGACGTAGGCTTGTTCACCAGGTGGATCAGTAGTGTGAGAGGAGAGCCATTGGCGGTGGTGAATGTTGAAATCTCCTAAGATGGAGATTTCTGAGAAAGGAGAAATGGATAGAATGTGTTCCACTGTAGAGTTTAGATAGTCAAAGAATTTGGGAAAGTTGGTAGAGTTAGGGGAAAGATAGACAGCACAGAAATATTTAGTAAGAGAATGACAGGAAATTTTGAGCCATAAAGTTGAGAATTCAGAGGAGTCGAAATCGGGAAAACGAGAGCAAGTGAGTTTGTTGTGCACATATACACAACATCCGCCTTTGGCTTTGAAACTAGGATAGAGAAAGTAGGAGAATACAGAGAAGGGGTTGCTGGATGTTGCTACAGACACCTGAGTTTCGGTGAGGAAGAGAAGATCAGGTTTGTAGGAGAAGAGATGGTGCTCAACAGAGTGAAAGTTAGAGGAAAGTCCGCGAATGTTGCAGAAATTAATAGAAAGAGTAACAGGCCGAGGTCCAGGTAATTGTGTGGGGTCGTCAGGGGATGGTCGGTCGGGTGAGGGGGCATTTATGGTCCCCCCCCCCCCCCCTGGGGACTCCGAGGCTGGGCTACAATTCATCATTTTGTGTTTTTTTAATTTTGGTGTGGAGGAATGAAGTGTGGTGTGCATGTTTAGTGTAGTGAAGTGGATAGGAGGAGGAGGTGTTTGTGAGAGCTAGCTGGATTGCTCTGTGTAAATGAGGCACAAAGAAAATCAGTAAGAGAGGCCAAGCAAATGAAACAGGAGTTCCAGCGACTCTTTATCACATGCCTATAACCTCACCTGGGTCTAGCCCTGATAGATTGGTGCCTACAATCTCCCCATTCGGTATGCCCGAATACTACTTCCTTAGCAACACATGTAACCGAAACTTTATATGGACCCCCTAAATATATTAATGTAATGTAATATCACCGCAGGGGTCTTCTAGATAATTTTCGAAAGCTTAATTTTTTACCACCGAATTTCGGTAAAGGTTACTTTTTGGACCGACAGTGATTTCAGCAACTATTTTTTTTTCTTTTTAGCGTTTTTCTTTCAGATACAGTGTTCTCATATACCGGTACTGAAGAAGAGCTGAAATGAGTATTTACCCATTATCCAACAGTTTAAAAATACGCCCCCCACTAGCGGGGAGGGCCATGAGTATCAGGGAAAATGAGGGGTTAAAGAGGATATAAGACGAAAAATAAGCTGTATTTGGCTGTAACCGTTTGCCGTGGGATACAGAATAAGTTGAGGAGGGGGGGGGCAAGCCCCCCCTCCCCCCCCCCAGGATTTATTGAAATCCTCATCTATGTAGACAGCAGGGGACAAAATCATAATTTTCCCTAACTGACCCTATTATTGGATAATGGATAAATACTCACTTCCGAAGATCCTTGGATAATAGGTAAACACTCACTTCCGAAAGTCCTCGATATATAAATCCACTGGACATGAATGAAAATCACGTACACACACAACAAATTGAAAGACGTAGGAGTCATCCAGCTGAAGACGCCATTGTGGATACACTAAGTCACTAGTCAGCCACCCTCACCTTCTTCTCCAATATATTGCATTATGGGATGTGTGCAGCTGCGCGTGACAGGTGATTGGCTAAATGGGTGTGACGTCATCCAGGGAATTTCATTGCTATTGGTTGATTATTTCACATCACTTTCAAGTCAGTAGACAGTGTACAGACATACGACTGTAGCAAAGATGGCGGCCGGGCCGTTTATAGGGAGACTATTATTATCGTATTATACAAATCCCTTATTATACATTTCAGCTCGTAATGACATATATAGCAATGATGTATATGCTCTACCGGACCTATTAGGCCTAAAAAGATCGATGGGACTACTGTCGGTCCAAAAGATAACCGTTACCCAAATTTCTTGATATAGCCTAATTCGGTATTAGAAAAAAATATGAAACTACTATGTCCCTGCATCAAATTAACCCATTCATTGCAGGAAACGTTCTGGAACAGCATAGCAATTTACTGGAATTCAAAGCCCAATAAAGCCTATGTACAAGTAAGCGGGAGCACAGTATGCTCCCGTACGCTCTCCAGCATGTCTGCCGGGGCACAGACTATCACCCCATCTCTCGCTGGACCTATGCAGCACTGCCAAAGGCAAATGTAGCGCGACATTGCTAATGATTAGCGAATATTAGCCAATGTCTGTGGTAGCGATGCGGGAAACCGCACACACTACGAAGCTATGTGGTGGATTGTGTTCTTTTATTTAATAATTTTCATTTTAGTAAGCGTTGTTTCCACATAGCGATTTTGATAATTTAATTTGACTTTATATTGTCCTTGTCCCAATTTTGGTTTGTTTAGTTTGCAAGTTTTACATTTTAATTTATATAGGTTCAGGGACAGTATAGATGTGAGGCCGGTCTGTACTAGTGGCAACATTAGTATACGACGTGTTCCCCATGTACTGTCCCTTCCTTTACTTGTACTCGTTGACGAACCAGGACCGGCCACGGACTATGTGTCAGAATATTCTATGTACCCTCGCACCCGGCAAAATTATAAAAACTTAAAAATTAAAAATAATAATGAAAATAACCGGCGTCTTTTCAATGATAACTGTAAATGTAAACTCTGTGTGAATGAATTTGATTTTGAACATCAAACATTTTTTAAAAGTTACATTACCAATACAAAAATTTTGTTTCTAAATTCTTCTGTTAATGTAACATCTCCATGTAAAGTAAAGAATGTTATCTATTTAATAACCTGTGAGAAATGTGGTATACAATATGTTGGAAAGACGGAGCAATGTTTAAGAGAAAGAGCCTACGGGCATAGATCAGGAATTAAGAACGGCATCGACTCCAAGATTCTTCTATATAAGCATTTTAACACAGATTGTACTAAATTTGATTGTAGGTACAAAATTATAGAAATTGTTCAAAGTAATCAAAATGTTTTAGATAGAGAAAATTATTGGATTGGAAAATTAATGACCATCTATCCATTTGGACTTAACAATCAAATAAAAAATGTAGGCAACATTTTGTATAAAGATTTATTAAAAAACTATTTTAATAACCCATATTTTAACTTCCCTGTTTTAAACAAGACCTGGTAGACACGGTAATAGAAGACTAAATACATTTAATAAAAAGAAAAACAGGTCTGATATTAAAATTATTGTTAATAATTTATATTCATTATATCGAAATTTCGGAATTAAAAAATTAAAAGATTCATTGAAAGGCCTACAAAAGAAAAGTTTTGCTCCTTTTATAGAAAATATTCTAAATAATAAACATAATTTCACAAATAAATTTAAGAATATAGTCTTTGCTTTTATGGGATATATTAGAGCTAATTCTAAGAAATCCAAAGATAACCGTATTAAAGATAAAGTCATGTCCACTTTAAATTATTCCTCTAAAATTTTAGACAAAATTAATGTTAACAGTCTTATTAATTCAAAGAAAGTTAAGTCCATGTTACCAGATGGTTGTAAAGATTTCAAACCATTAATAGTGTATTCATATGAACGACCTGTTGGGTCTATTATTTGTAATTATAATAAAGTTTTAGGAAATCTTTCAGATAATGATATTTTCAATAATAATAAATGCGTGTGTGAAAGAGTCATGGATATGCCAGCTAGCAGACGTGATGCACTAGAAAAGTTCATTTATAGTCCGATATGTCACATATTAACAGGTGATGTAGAACTAGTTAAACATTTTGCAAACGACAAATTAGCGGAGCTATGTCGTAAAGGGTTTAAATTTAGAATAGGGAGTAATAAAGTAACATGGGACATAATTTTCAAAGATATTGTTTTTTCAGTCAATAAATTAAAAGATAAATTGTTAAAAATTGCGTGCTGCAATGCGAGAGAACTAGAAGCATGGTCTAAATTATTAATTAAGTTAATTAGAAATAAAATTTTCTCGCTTAAAAATGAATTTAATCTTTCAGATTTTATAGACTATAATTATAATAAGCTTAAAGCTGATTTAATAAATTTACAAAAACATTTTGTAATCACTACAGTAGATAAAGCCAGCAATAATTATAGCTTCACATGTAAGAAATTTTATCTTGAAAATATGAAAAAAGAATTAGGTATTAAGGGTAACATATTACGTAAAAATATTTGCGGTAATTCTGTTCATGAAATTCAAAATAATCTGAATATTGATAACTTAATCGATGAACATACCAAGAAAAATATAATATTTGATATTAAACTTTCTGATAAGAACAAGTGCATTGCAAAATTATACATGTTACCTAAATTTCATAAAAGACCTTATAAATATCGCTTTATTGCCGGAGCAAAATTTGCTACCACTAAAACTCTATCAGAACAAGTCGTAAATTGCTTAAAATACATTAAAAGTACTCATAAAAGATATTGTAATACCATCATGAGAAGAACTGGCATTAACTATTATTGGAGTGTTGACAATTCGTTAGAAGTTATTGATAAAATAAATACCATGCCGAAAGTTGCCTCGATACATAGCTTCGACTTTTAAACTTTGTATACCAATTTGCCTTTAGATTTAGTATATTCAGAGCTTTGCTTTATTATAGATTTGCACTTTGACAGGTTCGTTAGGAATGGTAATTATTTCATAAATGTTTATACATATTTTAATAATGCATCACTTAGCTCTACTCCCACTAGTTCTGTATATTTTGATAGAACTAAACTTAAAGATGCCCTTAAATTCCTCCTTTTCAATACTTATGTTAGATTCGGGCCGTACATTTTCAAACAAATATTAGGAATTCCTATGGGTGGAAATGCTAGCCCTTTAATTGCAGACTTATTCTTGCTTGCTTTAGAATTTAAATATATAAGACTTAGTTGACAGTAGCAAGAAAAATAAAATTCCAGAAAAATTAGCACTTGCTAAACTGTTAAGTAATAATAGTAGATATATTGATGATATTCTTGTTTGCAATTTGTTAAATTTTAATCAAGTTGCTAAACTTATTTACCCTAATTCTATTCCCCTCACACAATGTAACGTAAATTATAAAGTTGAAAATTTTCTTGATATAAATATAGAGATTGTTAATGAACAGTGCATACTTAAAGTATATCACAAAGTTGATGATTTTAATTTTAACGTAATAAACTTTCCTTTCCCTAGTAGTAATATCGATAGTAAAATAACTTATAATTGTTTTTATTCCCAATTAATAAGATTTTGTAAAATCTGCACTAAAGTAGATGACTTTTGGGCTAGAGCTAGGTTACTATACAGACTCTTAGTGGACAGAGGTTTTGAGGCAAGTAAATTGTTCCATAAATTTAATCTTTTTAGGGTCAATTATTGTGACTGTATTCTAAAATTTGACATCAATAATTTTAATCAAGCATTTTTAACTTGAAGTTTCTTGTATAACCTCTGCTTACTTTTTGTCTGTATTTATTGTTTATCTTTTTCTTTTTCTATTATTATTATTATTATTAATATTAATATTGATGATTTTTTAAATTTATTGTTCTTGTTAAAAGAGTACTCTTTGTTTAAATCTGTTGTTACTTCATATTTTGCAATTATTTGTCTTTATATTATATGTATTCATTGTCGATAGTATCAATTGCTTACTTTTGCGATTTCCTTAGTTTATTTGTGCTATAAATGTAGGTTATTTGTAGGGTAGTTATTGATAGGGGTCACTTGAGGCATGCTATGCTTACAGGTACCTACCCGATAGCACTATCGTTAGTGAGTGCTGTACTGTATTTTATATATTATTTTGTAATAGTATAGATATCTTATCAATATTTGTATTTTGTACTATTGTTAATGTCTTGTCATGTTGCAAATTTGATTTTAAATAATATTTTGACATTTAACATGTAGTTTCTTTATTCATGCAGAGTTTAGTAAAATTTGCCAGAACGTCCCGGACTTCCCAAACTTGACTACTTCCTTTAACGTGACGATGGTGCGTTGTTATATGTGCGATTGGTTTGCTTGGGAAACAGATTAACTTGCTCATGTAGTAATGTACACCCTATGTGGTGGATTGTGTTCTTTTATTTAATAATTTTCATTTTAGTAAGCGTTGTTTCCACATAGCGATTTTGATAATTTAATTTGACTTTATATTGTCCTTGTCCCAATTTTGGTTTGTTTAGTTTGCAAGTTTTACATTTTAATTTGGTATAATTTTTGAAGCCATTTTCTTCTAGTTTTTTTACTGTATAAATTTAATTTAATTTAAGCACTTGCTTAAGCAATCAGGAGTGCCTGAATGAGCCCTATTTTAGCGGAAATGTGCCTATTATAGCGAAAATATGCCCGCAGCGTAGCCTAGTTTTAATAATTAGGCTAAAAGGCCTAACAGTTTAATACAAATTCTTCAGGTTAAATTCAATCTACATTTTGCAGCGATTTTCACACGCTTGCCGTCACAACCGGTACGCGTCTAATTTGGTAGCCTAGTTTTTATTCAAAAATATCCCATGGCCAATTGTTATTTGGGTCATTATTTACAAGCCGCACCACAGCTGGGATCTCATTTCTAATGGTAGTTTAGGGTTCCTATCATTTTAGCCCCCAAATACATTTAAGTTAGGCTAGGCTAGGTTAGGTTTTTTGGGATGGATGTACAGTAGTTACCGGATGTACCACTACCGACATACAACATAAATGATCTAAAAATACTTATAATAAAATAAATACTTATAAATCTATAATACTAGGTTAGGTTAGGTTAGCTTGTTTGGTTAGGGTAATGTATTTTTGTATCCAAAGGCAGTCAAAATAGACGGGAACATGATGGTGAGCGTCCGCGTAGTGTAAACAAGACGGGCGGTACACCCGGTAACTACATTCTTGCCAGTTTTTTGGTTAGGTTAATGCAAAAAAATAAAAAATAACTAAATAGCCTAAAGCCAAGAAAAAAAAAAGGTATTATTCTATAATTGCACCTATACGAGCTAAACAAATTATTATTGTATTTAACAGGAAGGTATGATGAGGTAAGTGATTTGGTATAGGTGGCAATATGAGGAAATGGATTATAAGGGCATTCCGCCCCCTCTGACCCCCTTACGAAAATCTACGGTTACTCACTCCACCCCAACTGGATTTCTACTGTTTTACCCAACCAGCGGGGGTGTGGGGGCGGCAGCCCCCTCCCATAATACTAGGTTAGGTTAGGTAAGGTTGTTAGGTTAGGCTAATGTCTCTGAAACAATGTAAAATCTGTGTCACATCTAGATTGATAGACTTTTGTCAGAGGGGGCGGAATGCCCTTATAATCCATTTCCGCATATTGCCACCTATACCACATCACTTACCTCATCGTACCTTCCTGTTAAATACAATAATATATTTTTTAGCTCGTATAGGTGCAATTATAGAAATTTACCAAAAAAAAATCCGGTGGATAAAAATTATATAGCAATGAAGCATAAAATGATAGGAACCCAAAACTACCATTAGAAATGAGATCCCAGCTGTGGTGAGGCTCGTAAATATTGACCGTTATTTGCCCCCTGCTGGTAATACATATGATGACAAAGTCCCGGGTGAGGGGACCGACCCCACCCCCTGTGTGGGCCCCCCCTCTCAACTCAAAGTGGTCAAAATAGAAGCAAATTTAATGGTCATGATTCAGAGCATGCGAATCACTGCGAAAGGTTGCTTGAAAAATGCTAATCAGTTAGGGACTTGTTAGCGGACGTACGCGTCGCGTTGTTTACAGAAGTTGTACGCTCGCAGTTACGTTCGCATCTAATTTTGCTTTTTCTTACGATATTATCCCACGGCCAGCTGTTATTTGCCATCCGCTGGCAATATATAAGGATATAATTTGCAATCACCAGAAAAATCATAGGCCTACGCTAATTTATAATTAGGAAGAACCATTAGGAATTGGATGGGCCACACTGGCACACACAGTAGGCCTACACGTGACAACACGTCAGCAATCTTATCGCCAAAATAATACAGTAGAGTCACGCATCTCACGCATTTCGATCCCACGATTACGCATCCCACGGTACTATCCAATGGCTACCTGAATTCTCATACCACGAAAAACCACACGATTCCCACGGCTTTGGCGGCGACGGTGGGGTGACGGAGAACGAGAGTGGGGCCACGGAGGGTGGTATCTAACATCCGCCTCCCGTCTATCACCACATCCATCACAATAAGCACCTCATCAACTTTTCTAAGTTTTTTGTTTGTGTTTTACTTACCTTTCTTTTCATAGCAGCTTGAAAGCCTGTAAGCTTGTTTTGAAAGGTGTCCGTCCGACGCATGTAAACAACAGCTGGTAAGGCGTCGCTTGTTCGTGTGTGGCTGTGTTATTGTTAAGTAGTGAAAAGTAGTGAAAAGTGGCTGACATCGCCACAAGGTTCTCTCCACGGAAATCGTCATCACAACTGAACCAGTTGACTTAAGAGAGCTCTACTCAACGCCATTCTACAGGAACGAAACACATCTACGCTTGGGGATGCATGGGAATGTGGAAGCAGTCAAAATAACAAAGATACGGTAGCCTAGGCGAGACGTTTTTTCGGCCAAATCCCCCAGGTTTTGGGGATATACCGGTATTATAGAATGCGTAGCCGAGGCTGGAGGGTTAAAGCAACTTACTTTTGATTATTGGCATGTAAAGTGATGGTCAATAGTCGCCCGACTATTGACCATCTTTACTTTAATACTCTGCATCCACGAATTCCGGTCCCACGGTAATATTTCGGTACCAATAAATCGTGGGATGCGAGATTCTACTGTAGGATTAAACGTCTTAAAATCTACGGGAAGGATGCAGTATCCGGGCGTACGGTAGTCATGTTTACATAGGTCGATCGCTCGCTGCTAAATTCTAGTATATTTTGACAACTATTTTTTCTGTTATTTGCCCCCTGCTGGCAATATATATGATGACATGACAATAAGTCATGGCTCATGGGGAGTGGTGAAGGGGGGACAAAGCCCCCCCCCCCCCCATTATTGTCAAATAGACGGGAACATGATCGCAAATGTACGAAGTGTAAACAAGGCGGACGATACGCCCGAATACTACATCCTTACCTAAAAGTCTTAAAATCAATAGGTTAAACATCTTAAATTCTACAAAATAATGAGATAATATTCAAGGACACTAGTGCGACTTTATGAGAAACAATTTATTAGTGAAAATAGGCACCAATAGATTCGCCATATTTTTCTCCATATACTGTAGTCCGCATGGAGGATTTTCGTTATCAACTAATTGAAAAATAGCCACTTCTCAGACAAATAGACCAAAAATCTATAATACTAGGATAGGTTAGGTAAGGTTGTTAGGTTAGGCTAATGTCCTTTCAAAGGGGTATAGGCTAGTAAACACTAGGATAGCCTATACCCGGTCAGAGGTAAGAAGAAGAAGAAGAGTCCTGGGTAGCATTCAAGGAGACTACATCAGGACTCTTCTTCTTCTTCTTCTTACCTCTGACCGGGTATAAGCTATCCTAGTGTTTACTAGCCTATACCCCTTTGAAAGGACATTAGCCTAACCTAACAACCTTACCTAACCAATAGGGGACATTGATGATGGAGTTGGTCAATCAGTTATCGCTTCCTTTGCTGACGATACGAACATAAGTCGTGTCGTCAGAAATGAAGAGGATATTCATAATCTCCAGGATGACCTCGACAAAATCTACAAATGGGCAGACGAAAACAACATGACCTTCAACGAAGAAAAGTTTGAAGCGTTACGATGTGGCCCGAACCAAACCCTCAAGGACACCACCAAACTATTCACTGCAGGCGGCCACGACATCACCCCCAAGCCACATGTGAGATGCCTAGGTGTGCAATTGTCCGACGATGCCACATTCCAACACCACATTTCTGCAGCTGTCAAGAAAGCCAAGGGAATGGCCGGATGGATCCTACGGACGTTCAACTCCAGGGAACAAGAAACAATGCTAACTCTCTGGAGGTCTATGGTACAACCCTTCCTTGACTACTGTAGTCAACTATGGTCGCCACACAAAAAGGGGTACATACGAGATCTTGAGTCCGTCCAGAGGTCCTTTTCGAGAAACATTCGGGGGATGAAGGACCTTAGCTACTGGGACCGGCTCAAGAAGCTAGGGCTGTACTCCCAGCAGAGAAGGCGAGACAGGTACTGCGCAATTTATGTGTGGAAAATCCTGGAGAAGCTGGTTCCAGATCCAACTGGTAATGAACTCCAGGAAAAACAAAATGGTCGGACTGGAAGGAAGTGTGAGAGGAGATCCCTCCCAACACAGGCACCAGAACGAGTGAGATCCCTCCTCGCGTCCAGCCTAGGCCACAATGGACCAAAAAATTTCAACTCGCTGCCCAAGGAAGTGCGAGACATAGTAGGTTGCCCGGTAGACAGGTTCAAAGGGTTATTAGACAAGTTTCTAAAGACCCTCCCAGATGAACCACCAGTGTCTGGATACACTGCTAACTGCCGGGCGGCCTCAAACTCTATACCGGACCAGACGGACCTCCTTCGAAGGGACGCACGGGACGGACGCAGCGGTGGCGGACCACGACTGTGAGGACGGGACCTCTAGATGACTTCAATTAAGATTAAAGTAAGTAACCTATCCTAGTATTATGGGTGGGGGCTTCCGCCCCCACACCCCCGCTATTAGACATCTTTGACAGATTTTTGGTGTAGGCCTATGTTTCTGTGAAAGGGTATTTGTTCAATTTGTCAATAACGAAAATCCTCCATGCGGACTATATGGAGAAATATATGGCGAATCTGTTGGTGCCTATTTTCCCTAATACATTGTTTCTAATAAGGCGGATGTTTTTACTTTCTTTTTAATATCCTTAAACTTAGGCTACATTTGTCACATTAGTATTTTCAAGGTTTGTCTTTAATATATTTCTTGATAGCTTGACCCCAACCCGGTCAGAGGTAAGAAGAAGAAGAAGAGTCCGGTTCAATGTTATTTTAATACCACGAATTTTGTTGATATATTTGAAGATAGATATTTAATCTATATGCTTTAAAGATCATAAGAAAATTTGTTTTAACCCTCGGCAAAACCTAATAACAAAGTATGGTACTAAAATGTCTTTTTCGTAACAAGGTTGTCAATACAGTACTTCCAGTTATCGATAGCTCTAAAGATCATATGAAAATTTGTTAAACCCTCGGAAAAACTAATATAAAAGTATGGTACTAAAATTTAATTTTCGTAACAAGGTTGTCAATACCGTACTTTCCCGTTATCAATGTACAGTACAATCAAGCTGAAGATTGCAGAGTAAACACCATAGACTTCATCGACCTTTCTTTCACCTTCGTATAATCGACAGCCTTTTTTTTTTTTTTTTATTAAGGGTACTCAACCAGCGGGGGTGTAGGGGCGGCAGCCCCCACCCATAATACTAGGTTAGGTTAGGTTAGGTAAGGTTGTTAGGTTAGGCTAATGTCTTTTCAAATCACTATCGGGGAGCGAGCGTGTCTCAACATCGATCGATAGGCCTAATGGGGAAAATAGGTTTTCCCGAGATTTCTAATTAATTACAAACACCATATATTGATGCAAATGACTAATTTTGTTTATAAAAAACACTCAGAAAATTTGTGGTATTAAAATAAAAAAAATCCAAGAGTCCTGCAGTAGTCTCCTTGAATGTTACCCATATAACATGTTCTTGTAAAGTCAGTGAAAGTAGGCAGCTCTGTAGGCTAGCCTAAACAGACCTCGGATGCGGAAATACCCTGAGCCGAACAGGCCAAGTGGGATATCTCTATTGGTCTAACTGGTAAGGTCTGTCCATATACACTCTGGTGTATATGGAATCATGCATGATATATAAAATCATATATAAAGGTCAAATATATCATATATAAGCATAAATTGTAAGAGACATTTATGTACCTGTTGTTTGATGTTGTTGTAGGTCGGAAAGATTTTGCCTTTACAACGGCACTTTCCTAGGTTTTATGATTTTATAACTACTGTATTGCAATTACAATTTCAATTTGTGTCTATTTGTGTCAATTTGTGTCGTGCTCATATTTCCTTTAATATATCACTGATTTTCTTTACGCTTCTTTTCCCTTTTTCTCCAACAGTTGTAAATCACATTCTTCGTTTTATTGATTTTTTCTTCCTCAAAGAGCAGTTCTCCTATCAGCTTGTCTTCATCTTCGATGTACGGCCTCTGAAATAGTGGTTCTCCTTTTCTTTCTTCCTCGAATTCTGTACACCATAATATGAAGTGTTTCAGGTCTTCCACTGTTGCTCCGCACAAATCACATGCTGTGTCTCCTCCATGGTGTTTGTTCCTGTCTTTTAGTGGTAGGTTGTTTGTTCTGCATTTAAAGAAGATTATTGATGACGGTCGGTTGTCGTAAAGCTGGTCTTCGCCTTTAATATTCTGCTTCCATTTTCTGTAGATTTCAAGACTTGACTTTTCAGCTAGTTCTTCCTTCCACAGTCTGCTATCCCAGGTCTTTATTTTTCTTTTTAGTTCTTCTTTGGTCATAGTCTTCATATGGTTGTAGTTTCCTATGATATTTATGTTTTCCTTGATGGTTTCGATTCTTGAATGTCTTCCTTTCCCGCAGTACAGTACTCTTCTTAGAAGCTCACGTCCTTCATCCTTTTCACTTTCTATACAGTGTAGGTATTGTAACTGTCCTCCTATGATTCTTGTTTCCATGGACGAAGCACCAATTTCTCCCCTCAGCGCTGCAACCTGAGCATACCTTGGGGCACCAAGAATCTGTCTAAATACTGAGTTTTCAATTCTCTGTAGTTTCTGGATTTCGCTTTGTGTGTAGCCAAGGATGCTCGAGCCGTACACTATCGATGGTAGTGCTATACTCTTCCAGAAGGTCTTTCCAATCAGTAGTTTGTTGCAGCTCTGGGAGATTACTGGGTAGGTCAGGTTTGCTAGTTTCTTTGCTTTTTCTAATGATATACCCTTTTGCTTTTTAAAACAGTTCCGCTTATCAGTTACTGTTATTCCTAAATATTTGATTTCATTAGTGACTGCTATGTTGTTTATCTCTACTGGTTTTTCTCTCATGTTATATATCAGTGTATGACTTTTGTTCTTGTTGATGCTCAGGCCACAATCTTGTCCAATGTTGGTAATGAGGTCAATCATAGCGTGTGCTAGCTGTAGAGACTGATATGGTTGCCGACGCGAGAGGAAGATAAATGTTGCCAATTTTAAGCAGCAGGTTTCGTTAGATTCGTGTCTAAAAGTCGCTAGATATTAAATACTGTACTCTATTATTTAATATAATATTTGTATATTAAATCGATCATCATCTCTAGAATGTTGCAAATATAATTACTAATATCTCCTGAACATTACATAAATAAGTTAAGAGTAATAGATATCCTACCATTATATAATGCTAGATATTAACCCCTTATTAGCGGGGCCCGACTTAAGTCCGTATAAAAAAATCTGGACTATGTGGTGGGGCCCGACTTAAGTCTGTGTGCAATTTTGGCACAATATTGGCTCTGAGAGAGAGACGAGCGACGGGAGGAGCGTAGGTTGCCTCATGACCGCTCGCCACGGCTGCTGTGGGCCTACTGACATCTATTCCACACACATCCAGGGATGGCAGGGAGCACAGAGCAATTACGAATACATAGAGCATGGTGTAAGGCAGGGTGGTGTTCTGTCACCGTTTCTTTTTAAGATTCTCTTTTAACCCGGGAACTGCGGGGAGACTCTTAAGAGTTCCCCCGGCGGACTGCGGGAAGACTCTTAAGAGTAAGGGGAAAAAAATATCCATTTAAAACACCCAAAAAAATTGTTTTGTTTTGTTTTTATTTTTGTATTGCCCCTGGGCCATGCCAAATATCACTCCTCCACCTCCCCTCCTTCAGTTATCACCTATTTTCCCTGTTATTCCCTTATTCTGTGGTCTATTTTCGTGCTAACATTAGCGAGTTGGTAGCAGGGCGTTGTCATCACTGTTACCAAGCGTGGGAAAGAGCGAGAGAGAGACTATAGCGTAACAGTGTCTCTCCAGACAAGGGGAGGGGAGGAGGACAGGGAGGTTGCCTCAGCCATACATTAATTATGTAACTCCCGGCCTGTATCGCCGATTTTGACCATCCAAACACTGTTTCCACTTGTTTTATTGTTGTAACAGGTTAATACCTTTATAATCAACCTATAATAGGCGCATATGGATAAGTATTAATGCTATTTATGGTAAAATAACGATGTTATTGATGGGAACAGCTCAAATACGTCCGCACAGGAGTGTGGTGTCTCATACCCCCCAAGCGCAGCCGAGAGGTTAACAGATATCTACAACATGAAAGAAGGTTCCAATTTTGGAACAAATAAGTTAAACATTTTGGCATATGCAGATGACATTGTATTACTTGCCAATTCCACCTCTAGTATGAATACACTTTATAATAAATTTTGCTCTTCAATTGACAAGCTTAACCCATCCAACCCGGAAGGGCTCTTGAACGCCCATAACAACCTCGGTCCGCGCAACCCGGAAGGGCTCTTGAACGCCCATTGCTTGCGTGCGTGCTTTCGAATGCCGCGCGTACATTTTTGGTATCATGGGACGGTAGGTGGCGCCACCAGGCGTAAACGACGCCACAGCAACAGTATCTACCCCGACGCCATCATGGACAGTACGCCAAATAGTGATTCCGCTGTGTCCGATACCGTGCTTCCTACGACGCCCTTGCTAGTTCGTCGCGCCTTACCCCGACGCCATCGCCTAAATGTGTTATCTCCCGGAGGTATTGAGACGACATTGAGACTTTATGAGCGAGCTGATGCCAAGCATAATGTTGATGATGAAGTCAGTGACGACTCCAGTAATTATAAGTCGAGTGATTATGGCCATGAGTGACAAAGAAGAGCAATTCCTGGGATTTGCGAGAGAACATGACAGTGATGAGAGTGATGAAGGTGATGTACCAGTTGTTGAGGAAGCTGGTTTACCTAAAGACAGTGAACTTGAGAGAGTGAGTGAGTGGGAGAGTTCAAGGTCACTCACCAAATTTCGCATAAGTGACACGACTCCAAGCCCTTCCCCAGGTAAATCGCCTTTCAAGCTACATTTGTATAAGCAGAAAATACTTGAGAAGGCGGCCGCGGCAGCTAGGGAACAAGCAAACATACTTGGTGAGGATGAGGCTGTGAGTGAGGGTCAGCGTGGTGACCCTTCTCGTCCGCCATTGTCTCCCTTATCTACCCACGCCACCCAAGATGACCCGGATGCCCCGCATTCTTCCCCACCATTGCCAAGGGTTGAGGACCCCCCACTTTCGGCCTATTTGCCTCCTAGGTCCCCCGACAGGAGACATACTGCTGCCAAAAAGGGGAAAGGTAGGAAATATACCAAAAAAATTAAGAAAAGTAAGAGAGTTTTGTTCGAGGCTCCCGCGGCGTCCACCCCGGCCGGCCCCAGCCATACGTCCCCGCAACTTTCCCCACGGTCCTCCCCACCTCTCCCGCCTTCAACATGTCTTCCTGAAGAAGTCTTTGAGCTCGCATCACCAATACCTGGGCCTAGTGACAGTGAAACATTGCTTTCTGTCACTCGTCGCAGGCCAAGGAGCCCAGGACCTCGGGGGGACACAGCCTCACCTGCCACTCCTTCCCCACCTCGCCCACCCGCACGCCGCCCACGCATCACTGGTTCCCCGCCAGATTATGTGGGGGCCACTGATGATGAAGGGCACCTCTCTGAAGACTCTGGCCATGATTACATAGGTCCACCGTCAGGGCAAGATGACCACTCTGACGATGACTATATGGACATTGACGACCCTCGACCCATCCGCTTGGCCCGGCGTCGTGCTGCCCGTCGTGCTACCCGCCGCCCTGGCCGCCCTAGGGCGCGCGCCTCCCGAGTTGGCCGTGGGCATGCTGGGCCACCAGCTGGAGCTCCTCGTCAGCGTAGACAAGACCCATTCTACGTTTTTCAGTGGCAAGACGTAGTTGATGAGGATGGATACAACCCTGATGTGCCAGCTTTTGATGAGGTACTGGAGGGTTCAGGCATTACCCCCAATTTTCCTGCAGGCCCCAATGCTCCACCACACGAACTATTTGAGGCCTTCTTTGATGAGGAGGTGGTAGGCTATGTTGTCAAAGAGACAAATAAGCAGCACCAATTCCAGGTCCACTTTTTGGGCAAGGTGACCAAGGGCCACATGAGGCAGTGGACCCCAGTGACTCATAAAGAGTTCATGGTGTTCCTGGCACTCACCATGCTAATGCCTCATGTCAAGAAGCATAGGTTGCCTGACTATTGGATCACCAATGATCTCATATCCACCCCTGCCTTCGGGAAATATATGTCTCGCGACCGGTACCTTGATATCCTCGCAGCGCTCCATCTTGTCACCAACACCGACGTCCACCTCGGTGACAAGCTGTGGAAGATTAGGACGTTGTATGAGATGATGCGAGAACGCTTCACCTCCTACTTCAAGCCCTTCCGCAAGGTCGTCATTGACGAGTCTCTTGTGCTGTTCCGGGGAAAACTCAGCTTCCGGCAGTACATCCCCTCAAAAAGACATCGCTTTGGCATAAAATTCTTTGTGCTGTGCGACTGCCAAACTGGCTATGTCCTGGACTTCCTGGTCTACAGCGGGAAGGAAGGGGACTTGCTTGTGGACCCCCTCATTGGCTTTGGCGGAGCAGTGGTGCAAGCCATGATGGACCGCTACTTTCACAAGAATCACGTCCTCTACACGGACAATTATTACACGTCCCCCACTCTCTCACAGTACCTGCATGAGCGCAAGACGGGGACTGTAGGCACAGTACGAGGGAAAAGGAAGGGCATGCCACCTTTCCCTCCAAAGACCAAAAAAGGTGATGTGTTCAAGAAGAAGTCGGGGCCCATTCTGGCTATCCACTGGCACGACCAGCGGAAGGTCAACCTCCTGACCACCATCCACAAGGGGGAAATGGTGGAGACTGGCAAGGTGGATCGCCGCACCCAGGCCAGGGTGACCAAGCCCGATGCTGTCCTGGACTACAACATCAACATGAGGCTGGTGGACAAGTCCGACATGCAGATAGGCTTCATTGACTGCCTGCGTACCTCGTGCAGATGGTACAAAAAGTTCTTTCTGCATATGGTGGACATGTCAGTTCTGAATGCCTACAATATATACAAGCTTCGGAATGTGAACACACCCATGAAGTTCAATAGCCTGCGGAGGTTCCAAAAGCAGGTGTTGACGGAGCTCCTGGAGAAGTATGCTACGCCACAGAGGGCAGTGGCACATCCTGGGCCCGCCGTTATTGACCGCTTGCAGTGTGCTCAATACTTGATTAGGCACAGGCTTGGTTCCCTGCCTCAGAATGAATCAGGAAGAACACAGCAGAAGCGGTGCCATGTCTGCTACAACAGCAGGGTGAGGCCGAGGCCAGGTAAAAAGTCAACCATGGAGTGTGTGGAGTGCAAGGTGGCACTCTGTGCTTTAGAGTGCTTCTTTGATTACCACTCCAAGCTGGAGTTCTAATAATCATAGTGAAAGTGCCAAAGATAATGACAATATGTACAGTATATATATAGGCAAAAAGTGGAAGTAAACCAATTTATTGTTATACAAAAGTCATGTATTATGAACACATTTATACAAATACAATTACACCATAATAATATGTGAAAGTGACACATATGTATATACCAAGTGACATTCATATGATTAGAACCTATAGAAATATATAAATCAGTGAAAAAAGACACAATAAATTGTATATAAAACGTTTACAAATCATATAACTAAGTGAAAGTGACACAAGACCTAATATTTGATGGCCAAAGTATAATAAACACCTGTGATAACGAATAATCAGTGCCTAATACAACAATAACCTACCTCAATTACTAATAAAATGTACGGTATAGTGAAAATGAGCATTATCAGTGACAGTGACACTCTCTAAGGCATATTTGTCAAAGTGAAAGTGACACAAGACCTAATATTTGATGGCCAAAGTATAATAAACACCTGTGATAACGAATAATCAGTGCCTAATACAGTACAACAATAACCTACCTCAATTACTAATAAAATGTACGGTATCGAGTGAAAATGAGCATTATCAGTGACAGTGACACTCTAAAGCATATTTATCAAAGTGAAAGTGACACAAGACACAATACTTGATGGCCAAAGTATAATAAACACCTGTGATAACGAATAATCAGTGCCTAATACAACAATAACCTACCTCAATTACTAATAAAATGTACGGTATCGAGTGAAAATTAGCAATATCAGTGACAGTGATAACCTAATAAACATATTTTATATAATTGGCCTCAAAATAATTAGAAAAATATCAAATAAACATCACATTCTCAATATCAAACACTAAAATCGTCTAAGGGAGATAAATACTTTGGCGCGACGAGCAGCTAGGTGCGTCGTAGCCATGGTCGGGGCGACGCATCCGAACGCGGGAAGAATTTGCCGCCGAAAAGCACTCGTCTTCCCGCACTCACCATTATGCAACCAGAGGGGCTAGAGACCTCTACTCAACGCCATTCGACAGAGGAAGGTTTGTGGAACATTATTCTTTTTTATTCACAACATTACATGCCATATTCATTGACTTACAGAGTAGTTAACATAGCCCAAAGATCGTCAAAACACCCGGTACCGCAGCACAGTCGCAAGCTATAGCCCCCGGGGCTGGAGGGTTAAACTAAAAATTAATAAGGGAAAAACCAAATGCATGGTTAGTGGTAATTCACATTTTCTAAAGGAACATAGTCACATTAAACTAGGGGAGGATGAGCTGGAATTGGTTAAAAGTTATGAATACCTTGGACACAGCATTAATCATGATTTGAAAGATAAAGATGATATTGAAAAGAGACTCAGTAAATTTTATGCAAGTTTTAATGGTATTATAAGAAACTTTAGTCAGGTAGATAAAAATACCCTAATTTTTTTATTCAATTCATATAGTAAACCAGATTATGGTCTGTGTCTATGGAATCATAAAACTACATTGACATCCAGTTATTTTAAGGCATTTGAAGTAGCATATGCTAAATCACTAAAACGGATGATAGGAGCGCCACCCTTCGCCAGTAATCATCAGGTTGCTGATATTTGTAATCAACTGTTATTGAAACATAATGTAGCTCTATCTTACGCACGTTATCTTCATAGAATTTTGAGATCAGAAAGCCTATTAATAAAATCTAACCTATCAGTAATTAAAAATTGATATTTCTATTCATTTACCTACCATCTTTTCAGACATATTTACAGCGTGGATGTGTCAAACACTGCCCTAGATATTGTACATGCTCAAATAACCTGGATTCAGAAACATGAAGAAAGGACTGGACAATTGATATACAGTATGACTTATAACACAAATTGTTATACTCTAAAGCTGTATAACTCTTATTTTGTTATACTTGCCATATTTGTTCCCCTAATTACAGATTCTCTATTAACGATTTTTATTCTGACTGCTACAATTTCTAATAATTTTAATCTATTGCTTATTGTATATATACCTATGTTTGTATATTAAGTCTTAGTCTCATGAATGTGACTGACATTGTTTATAACTCTGTCCTAATTTCTGTACCTATGTAATATTATATTACGAAATAAATGTGATTGATTGATTGATTGATTGATTGATTGATTGATTGATTGACATCCACCCTCCCTCCCTCGCTACACACGTAATTATGTAACGAAATTACCGTATTTTAGCGATTTTGCCCTTCGGTTACACAATCGTTGCAAAACAACCAGTGATCGTAGAAGGATGGTTCAGGTGTAATTGGAAAGCTCAATTAACGCCCTTTCAGGGATACATAATTGTATTACGCTCTGGCTCTTGTTTATGCATGAAAAAGAGCACGGAAACAAGGCCATTTATGGTAAAAAAAAAAAACCCGCTGGGCGCATAGTGGAAAAAAACTGACGGGCCCGCTCGTAAGGTGTTAATAAACAACGCTAAAATTTAAAAACACAGATTGACAACATTGATTGCATTCCCCAATCAACGATCCCGAATTTTGGCAGGAATTTTAATATAAATTACCGTACATAAGAGTATAAATTAACTTCATTTCAGGTATGGCAAGGGGATGTTCTTGGGCATATGATGTGCAGGACTTTAGAATAAAGGATTGAATTTTTCAGCAGGGTAATTCTTGGACCAATGCACCAGGAAGAACAGCATGCTTGGAAAGAAAAACTATTTGCTTATATTATAGCAATGTAATAGATATTGATCTATTACACTACCTTTGTCGATATACAGTAAATACATATTACTGCCAGAGTGGCAACTATCTCCGAGGCCAGGTAAGAGGGGCATAACAACCAGCCTTCCCATACCCCCACGCGCCTTTCTATCACTCAATCAACCCCACCCCGCAGCCGCTACCACCAGACACACGTACCATGCTTGGTCAGAACCATTAGCCGTTCTAGCCAGGAACTGCCTCAACCAAGATGTCACCACCAAAAGCAAGACCACATCACAATTAGCGACCAGCTAACAGTTGTACTTCCTCTGTCATTGTTCGGGGTTTCGCAAAAGTAGAACGTGTTCGAGACCGATATAGAGAATTTGGGATGGATGTAGATTCCGGGCGTACAATCGTCATGTTTACATAGGTTAACTTAGTGTCTATTTTGACGGTGATTAATTCGGTTATTTGCCCCCTGCTGACAATATATATGATGATGACAATATGTCATGAGGGGGGGGGGGGGGAGCAAAGCCCCCCCTCAATATATTATTGTATCCAATGGCATTCAAAATAGACGGGAACATAATTGCAAAGGTCCGACGCCTCCCCCGCCGCCATCATGTTTACATTTGTCGATCGCCGTGGTTAAGTTCGCGTCTATTTTGACGTCTATTTTGCTTTGGTAATTTGCCCCCTGCTGGCAATATATATGATGATGACAATATGTCATGGGGGGGGGGGGGGTGAGGGGCACCCCCTCAACATATTATTTTATCCAAAGGCAGTAAAAATAGACGGAAACATGATGGCAAAGGTCTGACGCCACTACACGTAGTGTAAACAAGGCTGGCGGTACGCCCGCACTTAACTTTCTTGCCGAGAATTTATTTGGGGCTTTTCCCAGGGAATGACTGTGCGGTCCACTGACTATAATACAGCTGAATCATCCTTTGTTTGGGGTGGGCTGCAGATCGTGTTTGAGGCCAATCTGGGGAATACAATTCCCAATCAGTATTAGTGAGATAGATGTTTGCCCTGGGAACACAAACTTTGGTTGCATGGTTCCCACTGGCTGTGGGCCAGAAGCCCAGTGACAAACCTGGCACTCAACCTAGACCCAGACATGCCAAGACACCTGAAATACGACACCAGGGGGATAGATCATCTACTGTAGCTCCTCCCTCAAGATCCAGAGAAAGTGCTATAAACCAATTTTATTCTACACCTGGAAAAAGCATAGCATAATAGCCTTCACAGAGCGTACGTCTCTCAGCTCCTCCAGACGGCCCTCTCTTGCATCCTATATTTCATTTGGGAATGCAGTCCAACCAGTAACTATTACAAGTTGTATGTGATAACCCTTTTAGGGGGTGACTTGCAGTAGCGACATTGGTAGAGCGCTCTATTTCTAACCAACCGGGAGGACCGAGTTCGATTCTCGGCTGGTGGAGATCGATGTTTGGGCAATCTCCTCACACCCCTTGTCTCTGTTTCGCCTGACAGTAAAATAGGTTACGTGGCAGGGTGAAAAGGGGTCTTCGTATCCTCCAGCCCTTCAACCAAAGTAAAAAAAAAAAATAAAAAAAATAAAACCCTTTAGATAATATTCATTCATTTGTGTATAAACCTATGCTGCATCTGTAGGCTATATATAGATTATTGCTAAACCATTCCCTATGTTATACTACACTATCTAATTGTGTTATATATATATGTATTTTGACTCTCAGTTCAGTAAGAACCCCGGGCCGGCAGTTGTAGCAAATAAATAAATACATAAAACCAAATTAATCATTCTATCTATCTATCAGAAACCCACTTTATTATTGCATTTATGTTTAATATCGATATTTTCGGCTCCAATTTCCTTATAGCCTAAACATTGCAAATGGTCAATCACCACCAGTTGAAATTTTACTGACTGTAGTGCCGATATAAAGGCCGGTCCAAATAATACGGAGTACCGGTCAAGAGGAGAAAAGAAGGGCTGTTCCAAAGGGAAGGCCATGTACGTAGCCCTAAAACCTACCATCTGCGCATACGTTTATGTTTATGCTTTGGCCCCTAAAAATAAATATTATATTAGATTAACCTAACCTAACCTAATATATCCCTCGGAATGGATACATTAGGTTAGGTTAGGTTAATCTAACATAATTTAACCCTTTATTGGCGGCGCGCAACTTATGTCGTGTGAAAGAAATTTGGACTAAGTGGCGGTTCACAACTTATGTCGTGTGCCATTTTCAGCACGTAATGTTGCAGAGAGAGAGAGCGGAGCGGTGTGAGGAGCGTAGTAAGGCTATGACTGTCGCACACCACCGCGGTGGGCCAACTGAAGTGAAAACCACCCTCCCTTCCCCCCTCACACTTGCTACACAGGGAATTATGTAGGGAAAGTACCTAATTACATGTTTTTTGCACTCGTGTTGCGCGATCGTTGCAAGAAAACTAGCGGTCGTACAAGGATGGTTGGGGTGTCATTGGAAAACTCTGTTTATGCCCTTTCAGGGATAGATACTTGTTTTACGCTCTGGGTCTTATTTAGGCATGAAAATGATCACGTAAACAACCATATTTAGGGTAAAAACACCCCGCTGGGCGGTACATATAAATTACCGCCTAGGCCGCTCGTTAGGTGTTAAAATGTAAAACTTGCAAACTAAACAAACCAAAACTGGGACAAGGACAATATAAAGTCAAATTAAATTATAGGAGTTATGGGTATACTAAGACGACCCAGAGAGAACATGGCCTACGAATATACCCGAAGAAGAGTAAATAAGAAAATAGCAGAAGAGGTATACAAGATGGAAATGGAGCACATGAGGAATGAGGACATAGGAGTGAGCTTCCTAGATCTAGACCAGGAACTCACAGGCAATAGATTCGCAGGAGACCGAGTACATCTAAAAAACGAGGGGATAAGACTCCTCGGAAACAGGACCCTGGAATGGTTCCTGGCTAGCGAAAGGTTACCGGGTACACTAGGGGCGCCTGGAAAAAAAGGGCCCCCAGGAATGGGCAAGACCCGGACCATGAGGAAACCCGGGAGGGATCAGCAAACGGTAACGAAGAAACGAGGAGAGAACCAGGAACAGAGGAGACCGATATAATGGTAGAAGCCGAAGAAGCAGTACCTGGAGAGGGAGGGAAGAATGAACCGACGCGCAGGGACGAAACCAGGGAAGAACCTGCCCCTAGGGAAGGCCAAGAGGAAACAATCCCCGGGAATGGGGTAACTAACCCAACCGAGGCCCCAGTCGCGAGAGAGGACGGAGAGACCTCAGCCGAGAGAGAGGACAGAGGGACTCCTGACTCCGGCAATGAGAGTGAGAACCCCCGGGAAATGTGAATCAGGAATCAGCAGGATAGGAACTGCATTAGATTAGGGTGCCTAAATGTGAATGGATGGGGAGTGGGAAAAATGGAAGACATGAATGAAGTACTGTATGAGGGGGGTATAGATGTGCTCGGTATAACAGAGACAAAGTTACGTGAAAGAGTGGAACTGTACACGGAAAACTACAGAATGACTGGGAAGGGGCGCAGTAAATGGAAGAAAAAGGGTGGAGGTATAGGCCTAATAGTGAGAAAGAACATGGATATAGAGGTTGAAGAGTTAAAAGTCGGCGAATGCGAGATGAGTGAAGATATGATGGCAGCTTACCTGAACTACAAGGCAAAAGGAAAGACTGAAAGGATCCTACTGTCAGGGGCGTCATCTGCTCTCTAAAAGTGGGGGGGGACATTCAGAGATAGATATAGGAAAAACAGGCGAGCGAAGCGAGCGATCAGCTGGGGGGTTCGGGGAGGCGCTGTAAGCCCCCCCTTAAACTTAAAACTTAACAATATTTGGTGCATTTTAAGCCCACATAATTATGAATAAATTATTTATATTAACCTCTCCGCGGCGCACAGGGGGTTTTCTACAGGGTAAGACTGTGCGCACCTATGATGATTTTGGGACCTATTGCCAATTTCGATAAAAAGTACATCATCGTGTAGGGAATGTTTGCGTGCATCGGCCCATATATATTTGACCCCCCAAAAAATGTCTGGGGGGGGTAGGGGAACGGTCCGTAGTTGAAAAATGTGGAGCGAATGGCACCGCGCGGCTAGATTGTCATCGAGCGGCGAGATTTCCCTGCCGAATATTTACGCGCGCAGGGGATAGAAGGAGAGGGAGGAGGGGGTGGGTTACCGCGTATTATCACGTATATCTCCTTTTTCGAGCCCTTTTAGGCTATTTAGAGTATGTATACATGTGTAGGGCACCCATATAACAATGAATATGCCTCATAGTGACCAAAAATTGCAATATATAAGGGAATTATAAGAGAATATTTAGGCGGGAATGAAGATGTGTTGGAGGTTTGGCGGCAATTTATGAGCTGAGAGTGTGGTTTACGCCATACATATCACGTATATCTTGTACGTAGAGCACTGTCACGCTATAATACAGACTTGTACGTATGTATACGTGCCATATATCAAAATATATACCGCATATAAACCAATTCATGCGATATTTACGCACATTATCAATGAGTTTCTATGCGTGAACCAAGGTGTGAGTGAGTTGTGGTGGGAATGAAAGGGGGAGAGGGTGTGTTACGCCATAAATATCACGTCAATCTTGTATTTAGAGCACTCTCATGCTATAATAAAGACGTGTACATATGTAGGCGTCCCATATAACAAGGAATATACCGCATATAGCCCAATTGATGCGATATTTACGCAAATTGTGAATGTGTTTCTAGCAGACGGAAGCCTGAAAGGGGGGGTTGGGGGTGGGTGGGTGGGTGGGAGGGAGGCATGCAGGGGTGCAGTGAGTGAGTGAGTCGTGGAGAGATGGAAGTCAGGCAGATCTCTAGATAGATAACCAGCTTAGTGATAATTGTGGAGGCGCCCCAGGCGTATTGATGTTTGGTATTTTGACCCTTATGTCTACCAGATGGCTGGTGTTCGTTGCCATCAACAGGTCTACAATAACATGAGTCAGGAATGGAGAGAGAGAGAGAGAGAGAGAGAGAGAGAAAACTGAGACATGCGTATGTCGTACATATAAATGGACTTCAGAATTGCATTTTTATGCAAGCAGACATTCCATTTTAGACACATGTGAAGTACCACAGAAACATGTAGGCCATTGACTGTAAATAAAGTACTATATTTATAGACCACCAGCGACGGTGCTGAGTCAACACAGGCAGATTGCCTGTTGTGATAGAGGGCTAAATATAGACTGGTGTCTCCTTACACCTGCGAAAGGGTAGATTGCCACCAGAGAAACGTTTACTTATTTATTTCGAAGTAATATGCAATCTAAATGTATATTCGAGACCTACTGCAATTATTTGTATGACAGTCATGACTATGTATAATCCAATATACGCGCGTAGGCGAGACATAAGAAAGCTGGTTGAGCAATTTTCGACACCCACACAGTTATTATTCATTTTTATTTACAATATTATACAATACAAATGTATTTGTGAAGAGTATTTTATCCATTATTGTATTTATACCAATTTTGTTCCCAGACAGAGCTGCTGTAGCTGGAGAATCAAGGAGCGGCAAGGGTCACCTCGTGACCGCCTGACCGTGTGAAAATGAGTGGAGTCACACTGAGAGGGGCAATTTTGCTGAGTGTTTGGGCAATTTTTGACAGAATAAAGTTATATAATTACTAATTCTTGACAGAGACAAACTATTATAAACCTTGGCATGATATAATTGATAATCCCATCAATTTACAAACGTAAATTGGTGGGATAATTCATTTTTTTTTGTATATTGTCATTTCGATTGTAGACACGAAGTTTTGAGTGATATTTGGTATGAGCTCCTGTGGCATGGTTGGTAAGGTCGCGGACTGGAAAACTCAAAGTGTCGTAGGGTAGTGGGATCGAATCCAGGAGGGGGTTATGGGGAAGGTTTTATATTGTCTAGAAACAATTTTATAAATTTTTTTTTTTACAAGATCATGCCATTGTATTCAAACAATATGAAATATTCATAGAATATATCATATTGTAAGAATACAATGACATGACCTTGTTTTCTTTTTTTATTGTTTTATTTTATTATCATAGTAGGTTTGACATGATTTATTGAAACATATTTATTTTGTACAATTCATTTGAGGTAAGAAAATAATTATATACACATTACTTAGGCTAATAACAAACATATATATTGATATACTAAAAAAATAAGGCATATTACATGTAAATCTTTGAAACTTATAAACTAAATAATGAAACATACAATTATATAATGTAAAAGCTATATCACAGGGACATCTTTGGAACTTATACATTATATAATATATATGTTACATTATGAGGTAGCGTGATCAATTAGGTCAGGTCAGGTAAGGTAGGGCGCGAGTCCAGGGCAGGGCAGGGCAGGAGGCGAGTCCAGGGCAGGGCACGGGGCGAGTCCAGGGCAGGGCAGGGCAGGGCAGGGGCCGACACTCAGTAGTTCTTGAAGGTGTGGTAGTCCCTGAAGCACTCACCCAGGCAGAGTGCAACTTTGCACTCGGCGCACATTGAGGTGACTCTTTTGGTCACATGGGGTTTCCTCACACTGGAGCTGCAGACGGTGCACTGCACCTGCCTGTGACGAGTGCCAATCAGCTCGGTGTTGGTTGTGTAGTGTCTTTCGACACCCAGCTGGATGCGGTCAGGAACGTGATCCCCACGCCATGCCGTACGTCTGTGAGTGGTGGTGGCATACTTCTCCAGGAGTTGGTAGGAGACGTTGTACACGAACTCCCGGAATTTCAGCTTCTGGTTTGGGGCCATATCCTTCTTCACCAACCACAAGTTGTAGGCGTTCAGCATCGTTATGTCAACTAGGTGGAGGAAGAGCTTGTGATACCACTTCACAGTCTTCCTCAGACACTCAACACCTGACAGCTGACAGTCAGACTTGTCCACCAGGCGCATGTTTTTGGTGTAGTCCACTACCATGTCGGGCTTGTAGATTGTCTTCCTGGTTCGGTAGTGGATTTTGCCAGAATCCACCTGGGCACCTGTGTGGACGGTGGAAAGCAGGTGGACGTCTCGCTTATCCTTCCACTTCAGGGCTATCAGTTTCCCACACTTCTCGAGCTGCTTGTATTTCTGCCCCTTTCGTCGCCTTCTTCGCACATGCCTCTCGCGGTGTTCCTGGGCCAGGTCGTCTTCTGAAGGTGTGTCACTGGAGGAGGCATCTGTGAGAGGAATGACATCACCTGTGAACTTTGGCATAAACTTTCTTGTCTTTCTGACAGTCCCACATGACCCCGTTTGGTTGTCATAAAGAAACTGGCAGAGAGCAGGAAAGTATACCAGTTGTCAGTGTAGATGATGTGGCCTTTGCCCAGATAAGGTGCCAACATTTTCCTGACGATGGCACCTGACATGCCCATGGGGTCATTGGCAGCGGCTTTCGGTACGTCAATGTCAGTTCCTGTATACACGATCATGTCAAGCACTATTCCAGTTTCACAGTCGCACAACACGAAGAGCTTGATTCCGAACCTATGCCTCTTCAAGGGGATATACTGCTTGAAAACAAGACGTCCTTTGAAGAGCACGAGCGACTCATCAATCACCAAATTGAGGAAGGGGTAAAAGTATTTCCTATACCTCTCCAACAACATGGTGAACACCTCCCGAACTTTCCATATCCTGTCAATCCTGTTAGGATTTTCGTTGTCTGCAAAGTGCATAAATCTTAGCAGCAACAAAAATCTGTCACGAGTCATGAACTTATTGAAAGTTGGGGTGGCGATGAGAGGGTCGTGCTTCCAGTAGTGTTGCAACACATGCTTCTTGATCAGAGGCATGAGGAACAACAAGGCAAAGAACGTCAGAAATTCTGCCACAGTCGTATCCACCCAGCCTCGTATTCTCGCTTTTGGAGAAAGGACGTCCAATCTGCCAAACACCCACCTGTAGTAGGCGTTTGTTTGGGCAACGATGTACGTCATTACCTCCATGTCGAAAAAAGCGAGGAAGAAGTCGCTTTCGTTCGCTTGATCATCACAGGGCCAGTCGTCAGTTGTTCCTGACGTCCCAGGATTGAACTGGGGCACGTCAGGTACAAAATTGACCCCGTCAGACCAATCGAACGAAGGCATGCCAGGGATCGGAATGTCGTCTGCGTCTTCTTCTGCGTCTGAAATATCGCTTCCATGGTCGCGATACAGCACTTCATCATCATTACCCTCCTCTTCACTCGACAGACGATGCCCTTCCTCGTTTTCGTCACCGACGTCGGACTCACTCCCACTGTCCACTCCCAAATCCCCCCACCCTTGGTCCCGTGCTAGGGCTTCGTCGTCGAAACCCGGGCTGCCAATGTCCTGCGAATCACCATCAAACAGCAGGGCGGCATACTTAGATGGTGTAAGAGTTTTCCGGGTCACTTTGGCACGTGCGGGAGTCTTATGGACAGGGACAGCAGAGGTGGTGGCAGGGGCGGCGGCAGGGGCGGCGGCGGCAGGGGCGGCGGCGGCAGGGGCAGCAGTGGTGCGTGGCCTTGATGGCAAGATGATGGTGGTGCCTGTCGCCCTTCTCTCTGTTCCTTGGGCAGGGGCGGCAGGGGCGGCAGGGGCAGCAGGGGCGGCAGGGGCAGCAGGGCCGGCAGGGACACCAGGGCCAGCAGTCGCTTTCCCAGTCGCTTTCCCTCTCCCTTTCCCCTTCCCCTTCCCTGTTCCTTGGGCAGGGGCGGCAGGGGCGGCAGCAGGGGCGGCAGGGGCAGCAGGGCCGGCAGGGACACCAGGGCCAGCAGTCGCTTTCCCAGTCGCTTTCCCTCTCCCTTTCCCCTTCCCCTTCCCTGTTCCTTGGGCAGGGGCGGCAGGGGCAGCAGGGGCGGCAGGGGCGGCAGGGGCGGCAGGGGCAGCAGGGGCGGCAGGGGCAGCCGGGCCAGGGGCGGCTGGTGGTGTTGGTGGTGGTAGGGGCACTGTGGCTGGCGTACGGGTTCTTTTCCCTACGCCCGTGCCTTTCATTTTTCCTGCCCCCGCAGGTAATGCAGCCCTAGGGCGGCCTCCTGCGTCGCTGGTACCGGTGGCAGGGGTGGCAGTGGTGGCAGTGGTGGTGGCAGTGGTTGTTGCAGTGGCCTGGGTCGTGGTGGCAGTGTCCCGAAAGACCAATGACCTCTGTGCCATTGCCCTGCTTGCACGTGTTTTACGTGCTTTTGGTGCTGGTGATTCGTCCTCTGAGCTGTAGGGCGTGTCGTACTGGTAGCTAGGGTCTTTGGCAGCCACCCTCTGCCTTCCACGGCGGCTAACACCACCAGAAGGAGGGCTGGTTGTGTCATCAGGGAGCGAGCGTGAGGGACGTGTAGGCTCCATGACTAGTGCGTGGTTACTGGCGCGGTGGTGCTTGCACGAGTGCGGGGCGAGCGTTTGGCGGGGTGGTATCGAGAGTTGACATGTAGTACTATACCCACACCAATTTTCAGCCGCCTGGCTATAAACGCGCGGTTTTGGTACGTGTTCAAAGTCTCTGCTCTTAAGAGTCTACCCGCAGTGCGCCGGGGGAACTCTTAAGAGTCTCCCCGCAGCTCCCGGGTTAAGGGGAAAGATATATATGTTATTTATCAATATTAACCAGTGCAAGTTTAAACACCTATAGTTCACAGATAGATTTCAAGTCTACTCTGACATCCTCAAATTCTCATTATACTACTTAAATCAGCAAACACTACGATCAGTATTTAACATTAAAAGGATATAAGGATACAAATAAAATATTTAGTAATTAGGCCTATTAACATTTTGTTTTTTACTATTTTGATCTAACCAATGTAACCAAATTTACCAAAATAACTAGTTACTAGTCTAACCTAACCTACCATAAACTAACCTAGGGTTAGGTCTTTTGGTTAGGTTAATGTTATACGGTACATATAATACTGTATATATATTATTATAATAGCACCAGGCAGAAAATGTAATTTAGCCTACACTACATACAGTAGATGATAGATCAACTGATCAAGGAAATGTTGCAGGAGTCAGGAGATACAGAAAGATCAAGCAGATAATAACAAAATTATAGCCTACAAATAGGCTTAGCTACAATACGTTATGTCGATAATTTCATATCTAGGCTAGAATTGAAACAAGTAAGGTTAAATGTTTAAGGCAGAGTAGATACCGTAAAATGCTGTAACTTCGGAAATTTTTCGATGTTTTTTAACAATTTCTCCTGAGTGTAAACACATTATAGAGATTTAACTAGGTCAAGTGATGTATGGTGAATTGGTGATAGTGCGCCGTAATCCAGGAAGCCTCCTAAAATTATCCCCCATAAGAAGAGAGTTATCCTTATCCTAAATGATGTCCGAAGTTTGCTTGAAAAGTTGATAACTTCGGACCTGTATGGCTAACTTCGAACATAGGTGATTTCTTATGGAAAATGGTTGCCAAGAAAGCTGAGATAACTTCGGACGAACGGAGGAGAACTTTGGACCTACGTTCGTGGCCTTATTTCATTCATTTTTCGGCTCCTACTATTTTATATGAATATTTTATTATTGCTGCTTATTCTTGTCCGATGTTATAGTGGAAAATGCACAGTCAATACTTTTAGGCCTGTATAATCAGTATAGGAGGGGGATATATACGATGTTTAACATATATTCTGTTTGGATCTTTTCTCGTTAGGCATCGAGCTCACTCCTAGAAAATATTGAGCAGGAAAAATAACCAATGCTGTCAAATCAATAACTCGAAAATTAACTAGGCCTAGTGAAAATATATAGGTATGTATAATATATCAATGCATATACACTTTTATGAATTTGAGCATTTTTATAGGTACAGTATAACGTATTTGTTGGGGTTTCTTTCGGCAGATAAATTTTTTTTTGGACAAGATATTTCTTACAGTTTCTTACAGTTTCTTACAGTAGATCCTCTGGAAAAAGGCAAACTATGCCTGTGTATCCAGCTCAGTACCAGTGCTTGCACTGCTGCGGTCGTTCACGGTGTTGGCGGCGGCGGTAGCAGACGCAACATTTTTACTATTCTGTATTTTTGTTTTATAATCAAACTTCAAATCTTGTCTTCCCCATGCTTTATCAAGATTACTTTCAAACTCCCTTATTGATTCGGAATCGACTACATACTGGGGCAGTGCGTTCCACTCATTTACCACTCTATCACAAAATGAGTTCTTCGCCTTCTCAAGCCTATTTCTTTCTTTGTAAATTTTCTTAGAGTGTCCTCTCGTTCTTGTTCCCTCCCGCATCAAGAAGATACCTTCACACACATCCTCATCGTACTTTCCTGACACTATCTTAAAAGTCTCTATCATATCCCCTCTCTTTCTCCTATATGCCAGTGTCGGAAGTCCCAGTGTCCTCAACCTCTGCTCATAACCCGCGTTCTTCAACGTTGGTACCAGCTTGCTAGCTCTTCTCTGCACTTTCTCCACTGCTTCTATATCCTTTACCATATATGGAGCCCACACCTGGTTTGCATATTCCAGGTGTGGCCTAACCAGCGCTGTATATAGATTCCTGAAGATTTCTTCGTCAAGTGACACAATGTCCTCCTTATCAGCCCTACAATTCTATTGGCTTTGTTTATCTTTTCCGCTAAATGTTCTGAGAAATTTAACTTATTATCTATCACTACTCCTATATCCTTTTCTGCACTCACTTCCTCCATCGCTTCATACATACTGTATCCTACCTTGTCTATCTTGCTGGTCCCAATCCGCATGTACTTGCATTTTTTGGATGAAAAGGCATTAACCAATGCTCAGACCATCCTTCATGCCCTCCACATCTCCTTGAAGCAAACCCATATCTTCCTTACTCCTCACTCTTCTATACAGTTTAGTGTCATCCGCATACAGGTATACCTCACTTCCATTAGTTATAACTTCAGGCAAGTCGTTGATAAATATAACGAACAGCAATGGTCCCAACACAGATCCCTGAGGTACCCACTTGTAATTTCCCTCCACCCCGAGCCTATTCCATTCACCAATACCCTCTGTCTCCGATCTTTCAGGAAGGCTTCTATCCATTTCACACATTTCTCCCCTATATTATAGCTTCTAACTTTCTCTATTAACCTTTTATGTGGGACCTTATCGAAGGCCTTCATAAAATCGCAATATACCACGTCTATTACATCACCATCTTCTAAAATTTGCATCCAATCATCTACCACCTTAATTAGCTGTAGTACCGTCGACCTCCCCGGCAAGAATCCAAACTGTCTGAAAAGTTGGTTTGACTTCATATGATCCATTATTCCTTCTCTAATTACCGTTTCCATTAGTTTACACACAACACTTGTCAAACTGACTGGTCTATAATTCCTGGGTCATTTCTCTTTCCCTTCTTAAATATAGCTGTTATGTTCGCCTCTCTCCAGTCCATCGGGATTTGTCCTGTATTAAACGATACCTCAAATAACATTTTCAATGGCTCTACTAACATCTCCCCTCCTTCCTTTATGATTCTTGTATCCCATCCGGTCCCGGTGACTTACTTCTATTCATTTTTTCTATAGCCCTTCTTATTCTAGCATGGGAAAACTCTACTAGTTCTAGTGCCGGTGCCTGTTTGATATATGCCTCTCCTAATTTATATATATTATATATCCAGAATTATCCGAAATACATAAATAGGTTAGCATAGTATCATACTTTTATGGGTTTTTGGACTCAGAGAATGATGATTTGATCTTTTACCACCATGTTAATGATGTACAAGTATTATGAATGATTTTCATAGGGAAAATAATAACAAACGATTGTTTTGTTCCATGTCCGAAGTTACCATGTTTTTTTTTTAAACACAATCGGTTAAATGATACTGTTCTAGCTAGAGCGTTATACAAGTGTAACAAATTTCGGCTATTCTGCAGAACAACAACTCCTCGATTAAGGGATTCCTGTCTCATGGAATTATTTGTTTTCACTCTTACCTTACTTAGGGGACCTTAGTGATGTGCGGATAAGTGCTACTTTTCTTATTTTGTCAAATTAATTTTCACTCCCCTATAACATTATCAGAGTTATTTTTGTACAGCCAGTCCAGGACATTTTGTTTACATTCTAGCCTCCTTGGAGGCTCCTCCTCGATGTTCAGTAGCCAATCCGAGTAGAGCTTCACCTACAAGAAGTCAATATATTTGTATTGTTACTTTCCTGTTATCAACAGCCAAAGCTGAAGATTGCAGAGTAAATACCATAGACTTTATCCCATCAATTTTTTTTTTTTAGTTTTAATACCCAATCAGCGGGGGTGTGGGGGCGGCAGCCCCCACCCATAATACTAGGATAGGTTAGGTAAGGTTGTTAGGTTAGGCTAATGTCTTTTCAAAGTTGAATAAATCTAGTAAACTCCTAGATTGTTGGGGTATTGGAATTACAATTAACAATGCAAATGCTAATAAATAGTGCTTTCCGCACTTTCAAACAATAAAATACACACTTTCAAAGCATTAAAATACAAAAATAAAATAACTAAAACCTAAAATAACAGGAGTTGTAGTTATGCAGAAATACCCAAATTTCCTTTGGTGGATGTTGTCTCTGGTAATGTTACTACAAAATTATATCAGTCACATCATTTATACAAACAAATTTCTTCAGGGTGATAGAAGTTTGGCAGGGTAGCGAAAAATGTACATATTTTCGTCACATATATAATATTTTTTTCGTGTACATATACAGTACTCATGTCAGTTCCCTAGGACTTTTACATGCTCTTCCTTCGCCATTTCTCTAAACGGACCCCACAAAAAAAAATATATATATATTTTCCATTATACAGTATAGGCTAATGACAATGTCTAGGCTAATTACTTATTATCGCCGATGTCCGAAGTTATGACCCAAGTCCGAAGTTACCCCACTTTACGGTAGTTTACCATATAACCCAATCTTACTATGCAGTCTAGGCTTAGCCTAGACTGCCTAGTAAGATTGAGAAGACTGTAGCCTACTGTCTACACCAGATTGAAAGGTAAATTTATACGGTGTGACAGTCACGAGTTTTAGAATGTGTTTTTTTTTTTTTGCATTTTTTCTTTGATATACAGTGTTGTTTTACCTAACCTAACCTAACCTAAAAGTAATACGTGGATAGAAACTAACCTAAAATGTACGCAATTACCAAAGCAGCACTGGATCGCGTAACTGTAAGGTCCCCCGAGTAAGGTAGGAGGGAAATAAAAAATCTATAAAGCAGAAATCCCGTAAAACAGGACTTGTCATTATGCAGACAAGACTGTGTTTTACCCTATATCTCCCTTATAATACATTTGCGACGGGAAGGACATATATAGGCCTGAAGACTATTATATAACATACCTATAGGCTACACAAACATCGATGGGGCTTGTAAATGTCAAACCGTAAAATCTTACCGATTGAAAGACGAGATCTTTAACCCGGGAACTGCGGGGAGACTCTTAAGAGTTCCCCCGGCGGACTGCGGGGAGACTCTTAACCCGGCAAGCGCTATAGGCCTCACGGAAGGCTTCCTATAGGGAACGCGATAGGCCTCACGGAAGCAAGACCATAAAAAAGCCTTCCATAAAAAAAAAGGGCCTATCAAAACAAAGGAATTTGTCTCTAGGTGAGATAATTCCCCTCCAGTACTCATCCATGTAAATCTCACCCACCCCCCTCCCCTCCTTCCCCACCTTATTCCCCCCTCCCTCCCCTCCTCAATTATCACCTATTTTTCCTCTTATTATCATCATTTATCGGTTATTTTTCTCTCCCGCGATAATGTAGCACAAGTGGGTTGCAGAAAAGATCGTTATGCAACACCCAGACACCGGCCCACACCGCCCCGCTCGTCTCAGTTACCTCACAGACAGCGAGAGAGGAGGGTTGCCTGTGGCTCTCTCTCGCCTGAGATTATGACCGGGTGGCCAATATCTTCGTTTTTCACCACCCAAATGCTTTTCCCATTTATTTTAGCACTCTTGAAGGTTCATATATACATCATATATGTAAAATAAAAGCATACCGAAAACAAATAATGCTCTATATTGTAAATATAACGAATTCTGTCAGAATCCAAGGCTAGAAATGCACAAATAACTACCCTAGCCCCTAGGTCTATTTAGCGCTTGTCAGGTTAAGAGTCAGAGAAAAAAAAAATTTAGGCTATTTTTATTTTTTTTGGCCCCTGGGCCATGCAAAATCTCAGTCCTCTACCTCCCCTCCTTCCCCACTTTCCTCCTCTCCTTCAGTTATCACCTATTTTCCCTGTTATTCCCTTATTCTGAGGTATATTTTTGTGCTAACATTAGAAATCCGGTTGCAGGGTGTGGTCATCACTGATAGCAAGCGAATGCAAGAGAGAGAGAGAGAGAGAGAGAGAGAGTATCGATCGACTGTGTGTCAGTGGCCTTGGGGAAAATTGGCGGGAAAGCAGCTTGCCTCACCCATACATTATACAACTCGCGGGCTATATCTCCGATTTTGACCATCCAAACGCTGTTTTCACTCGTTTTATTGTTGTTTCAGGTTAATACCTTTATAATCAACCCATAATAGGCGCATATGGATAAGTATTAATGCTATTAATGGTACAATGAATATTTTAGTGACGGAAACACCTCAAATACATGCGCACAGGGAGAGGTGTCTAATTACCCCCATGCGCACTTCAGAGGTTAATTGTACAAGGGTTTAGGCCTAATCATCATATAATGGGAGTAAATTAACTCATGAAGGATATTAATGGTGAAGATAGAAAGAAGCCTTTGTCCGGTATATATTAACCCGTGGAGCCCCGGCTAGTTTTGTAATGTTTGCGCACCAGAACCCGGCCGGTTTTCAAAAAATGGTTTTATTCCAGAAACAATAGCGAATGGGTTAGGAATGAAGGAAAAACCACGAAAAACCGCTCAAAAAGCTTAAAAAATGGTCCTACAGAGCCCCCGAAAACGGATTTTACAAGAGTAAAAAATTGAAGGCAATTATCCCAAAAAACCAGGTTATTGCGCGCTCGCGTGCACGCACGTGGACTTTGAGAGTTTTCAACCATCGGCACGGTTGCGTGGGATACGTACACAGTTCCCATACAAATCTGAGCCCTCTTGAGTGGCTACACCTGAGGTTACGGTCGGCGCAATTAGGGTGACGCGTCAGGCGCGTCTCTGGGGCTGTGCGTTACATACATCGCCGACGCGTCAGACGCGTCGCTGGGGCTGTACGGGTTAAGCAAACCACCCACCAATTTTCATGACAATTTTGAAATGCATGTTGGAATCCCTATAAACTGTACTTCATTTTTATGTAAGTTTGATAATTTGGAAAAATCGATTAAGGGAGAAAATTAACATTGAAAATTATGTGTAAAAGGTCTCCCATAAACGGCGGCCCGCTATGTTATTGTAGTTTGCGGCCTAATTTAGTCTGTTAATTCACTTTCTCCTTAATTGGACCCCCTATGAAGTAAAACAGATTATGATGACATAAGTGACGGGTGTTTAGAGGGGGCAGAACTCCCCCTTCAACATATTACGTGTCTCACAGTAACTTCTATTACATAAACAACCCAAGAATTTTCAGATATTTTAAATTTCATTTAGGATTTAATATAACCTATACTCCATGTCAAAATAAGTGTCAACCCTCGAAAAATTATATTAAGGGAGATACAGAACCTGTAACCTGTAACGATATTTGTCCCCATAGACGGCACTCAACAGTGTCAACACAACTCGGCGGACCTCTTTCTCCCTGCCTTCAGTCTAATTAACACTAGGAATTTACCTAATTTTCTATCCATCCAGCAGGGGTGTGGGGCAGTGTGCCAAAATTCGCCCATTTTCTTCGTGATCCCGAACCTAACATTGAAAAAATATTGATACTGAAATAGGCTAAGAGTCTGTGACTGTCCCGGGGCGGCCGGGAGCCCCGCTAAACCTGCCATTCTATTTCTACATTACACTCATCAAACGATAGTTGCTTTGCTCTACACTGTACTCTACATTGGCTATGATCTTAGAACTATTATATATCACCTGTATTGAAGTCCAAATGCAGCTACTAATGTAAATATAGACGGATAAATCCAGAGCTCGAGTCATGAGAGCGATTTGTTTACACTGTGAAAACACAACTTGTTCGGTTCGGATGAGATGACTGACTTTAGCACCAATATAACAAATATATATTACAATAAGGAAACAGCCATCGTTCATAGAACGAACTCCTGGATGGGAGAGTCCGCTAAAACAAACAAACAAACAAACAAACAAACAACCAATGTACCCCTACACTCCGATGTTATATTGCGCCGAAGGCTGAGTCAAGACGAACACAACTACCGTAATTTTATTGGCACTCGAATGCTCAATAATATGTAGATTAAAGGATAATAATAGGTATTTATCTAAAACTATGTATATATTAACTAAACTACTCCATGTGTTTAATATATTGACTAAATTTCACTGAAATGAATAATGTAAAATATTAATTTAAGTTTGAATGTTAGTTTTCTGATCTGATCTTAATTAAACTCCCACAAAATACACGATATTTTTTCGTATGTGCTAATTTTATGGGGTCTCTAATTTCTTAAAAATAGTGAATGAATATAAATTTTATGTTTGACAAAGAGCGCAAGACCTTGAGGCATAAGGTAAGCTATAAATTAGTACGATTTTATGATGAATTATTGGTTTTTCAGGGGTATATATGTGGTTGGATTAATGGAAAACAACGAACGAATATCAGCAATGTTTTCCATTGTGGTGTTTCCGAGAATAATCCAATGATGACGTCAAATTAGCTTGCCGCCAATCAACTGTGGAACACTTGGAAATGTGTTAGCTGTTATTTACCGATATATTTGTGGAAAAATAGAGTGAATTAAGGGGCTGGAATATAACATTGACTTCATGTGAAGTGCGAGTGCCCTACACATTCTAAAATTGTGCATATTAATCTTGGGGAACTCATTATATATAAGGTATAAGTTCAAGGTGATACTTTGGATAAACCTGACTTCTAGCAAGCACCAAACAGCGATTTTGTAAGTAGCCAAGCATATTATTTTTTCAGATAAGCCTAGGCCTACTTGTATTAGCCTAGGCCTATGATGATAATGATGATTTGAAGCAGAAATGAGTAGCCTAGGCTGAGGCTAGGCATATTAGGCTTAGGATAACCCATTATCCAACAATCTTAGGACTGCCCCCACTAGTGGGGCTATGTATAATGTATTGATAGGCTAATGAAGATCAAGGAAGATTTGAGGTTAAAGACAGTAAAAAATAAGGTTAGCTAGGCAGCTGGGAATCTGGTTCTGGTAGGCTAAGACTCAGAGCCCACTCTTAACCCGGGAATGGCGAAGGTCCTCAATTATGGTAATTATTTAGAAGATGACCTTTTTTTCTAGTTATTAAAAACTTACTCTATGGTGTATTATATGATATATAGAAGCAATAGAACTGTTAAAATGACCTGGGAAGTGTATATTAAACTTAGCCTAGACCAACATTCCTGTATTTTTTTTTTTTTTTTTTGTAAGGCTAGGCTAGGCTAACCTAGCCTAGGCTACTCTTGAGTTTTGGAACACAGTAGGCCTAAGCCTATTTTAGATGTCTAACTTTTAAAATAATAATATAAAAATACGTAGGCTAGGCCTAGGCTAGGATTAATTTTTTGTTATCAGCCTATACAGAAAGTTGTATCACTCAAAAAATCAGCGTCATTCGACACCCTGGCTAGGCTATAGCCTATGACAATAACAGTTTGCCGTCATGCCGTGGGATTATAGGGGTAGACCTGTCACTGAAGAATACTTTCGCAGTCTTACCGTTTGTTTTTGTTTTCAAGGTATAGGCTATAGGCAGAATAGGCTACAGGCTATAGGCTATCTTATCTACTGGTATCTTATTTTATTGTAGTTTATATTATGAGTGGAAGATTTGCAATAACTTACCCTAACCAAAGTCCAAACTTAGTGTCCAAAGTGGGATCTGCACCCTGCCTCTATGTTCTCATTTTGTATACCGGTAACTTTTTAGCCAGATTACCGGTACAATTTAATAAGTGTACAGCCAGCAGCTAGGCCTACCGCCTACAGTGCATTTATAGATTTCCCGGAATCCCGGCCATGACTTGGGTATCACTAAAGAATCTTTCCGCAGCCTTATGTACAATTGTTTGTTTTTATTTCTTCAAGGAATATAGTACAGTAGTTTATTGTTCAATTGTTTATCATGTTATGAGTAGATAATTTGCATTACCTTACCCTAACCTAACTTTACTTAGTCTTAGTGTCCAAAGTGGGGGCTGCCACTATCCCCACAGTCCACACACCCGCTAACTAACATATTATTGGTATGTCTTGTCATTACTATAACCTGACTTCATGGGGGTAACGGAGACTTGATTGAATATTTTCGGAATTAGCCTCGCAGAATCTTGAGTCTTTTAAAGTTGTGAAAATTAAAGTAAGTTTCTACGTTCCTACTGATTGTACTTAACCCGAGATGGGAATAGCCTACCCAGGTATTTTTTACTCGGCCCAGGGAAAATAATAGACAAACAAATGTTCTAATCAAAGTTTATTCTTGAAACTTGGTACCGGTATGTATTTTAACCAGTACTCTATAGTAACTCATGTATCATATGAAAGGATATAAATTAAGTATGTAATAGTTCTTGGAATGCAACAACAAATATACATGAAATCTTTATTGGACAAAAGTTACAAAACTAAAACAGGGACTGCTAAGAATAATTTAAAAACCTGTTTTCAATGCCTATATTAGTGGACCTGAAGTGCATCTCTTTGAGACTGAAGCAGGGTGTCAAACGAAAGCTGATTCTATTTATTTTAGTCTATATTATTGTATTTGTAAAGATGAAATTATGGTTTATAGTTCAAATTGTGACTTGGAAGTGTAAAATGTCCAAAACAATGCTATTTCACGTGAATTTTCTTGTATTCCTTCTCATATTCATCCAAATCTTCGAACAAAATGGCTCCGGTTTGACACCTTGGACTGAAGTACAGGCAGCCAGCTCCCCTAGTATCCTGATTAAACACCAGTAAACATACATAACATCCCTTTTACTTACAATATTATTCATTCCTTTTAATAAATTTTGAGCATGTATTGTGCATATATTTACCTTCACATCTCAAAATGTCTCCGGCGGCCGGGGGCTACGCCCCCCGGACCCCCTGTTATAAAGCGGGGTTAATATACAGGAGACGCAACAATGTGTTTTTCAGGTATTTTTTTTGGTATTTTGATTTTGTTTTTGGTGTTTTAGTCGTATCTAGTGATGACATTGAATGGGAATTAAGCATTTACCCATTATCCATCAATCTAAAGACACGCCCCCCCCCCCCCGATAGTGGGGAGGGCTATGAAGATCAGGGAAATTGAGGGGTAAAAAGCGTATAGAACACGATAATACACATTTGTAACCGAAATTTGGCTCGGGTTTGTTCAATTTCCAGACCCATAAAACCCGATTTTTTGAAAACCCGAGCCAAGTTTTGACGAAACTTGGCTCGGATTTAACAAATGTAAAAATGAAAAAAATACAGTAACCTTGGTAAATTATTGGCTCGGGTTTTGTCAATTTCCAGACCCATAAAACCCGACTTTTTGAAAACCCGAGCCAAGTTTTGACGAAACTTGGCTCGGATTTAACTAATTTAAAAATGAAAATAACACAGTAACCTTATTAACATGTTGGCTCGGGTTTTGTAAATTTCCATACCCATATAACCCGACATTTAGAAAACACGAGCCAAGTTTTGACGAAACTTGGCTCGGATTTTACTAATGTTCATGTTAAAATTACACAGTAACCCTAATAAAATCTTTGTTTGGGTTTTCATAAGGTTATCATTAGCCTAACCTAACGAAGTAAAAATGGGGGTCAATATACAGGAGGCGCTACAATATAGGTAGCAAAATTCTAATGGTAGTTTTGGGTTCCTATCATCATATGCTTCATTTCTATATACTTTTTATCCCCGGGAAAAAAACAAAAAATCTTGGGTTTTTTATTTTTTTCTTGGATTTTTTTTTTTTTTTTTATTAACCTAACCAAAAAACCTAACCTAACCTAACCTAAATGTATTTGGGGGCTATTAGGTTAGGTTTTTTGGTTAGGTTAATGACCAAAACAAAAAATTCCAAGAAAATAAATGAAAAATCCCGATTTTTTTTTTTTTTTCCCGGGGATAAAAAGTATATAGAAATGAAGCATATGATGATAGGAACCCAAAACTACCATTAGAATTTTGCTACCTATATTGTAGCGCCTCCTGTATATTGACCGAAACTAATGGCAATCACTATATATTGATGCAAATAGGCTAGGCCTAAACTAAAAATAAAAAAAAAATAATGAAAATAATTGGTGGGTGGTTTCCTTAATATTTTCCCTTTGTCCTGTAGTGGACAAATTTACTAATATGTCCTGACAATAATGACCATAAACTATAATGTATAGCTACCAAAGTTACCAAACTAAACCGTCAGACCGTACCATTCCAGTCTACCGTGCACGTCTTGCTAGTTTCAAATATTGTTGTAGAAGAACAATGTCTCATAGTGAAGGCATTACCTTAGTTCATCATCCAGGAAACCAGAATACCATCCTCAAAGCCTCAAAGGCGGCCAAAGCTTTAAAAGGCCGCTAATGTTGGCTTTTGCCGACCTACAGACAACAGAACAGAACTTCCGTCTTCATGTAAAAACTAAACAGTGGGATACGTCTTCTTCTTCTTCTTCTTCTTTTTGTGGAGTTGCTGTCCCCTCTCAAAGCCAGCTCACCTATGCACCGGTGACTTCTCCAGAAACAGCTAGAGCTAGATTTAAGAATTAGTTTAGAAATTATGTAGTCGTAGAAAGGATAGTTAAAGACAAAGAATTGAAGTATATAGCTTAAGCAGAACTCTCCTCTCCTTATTTTACCCCCTCCTCCACCCCCCAATATCTTGTTCTCTCCTTATCTTAATTTATCTTTTCCCCTCTCTACTATTTAATCTCATTTTTCTTCCTCCCCCGCTCTGGTCCCCTTCTCCCCCTCACCCTATTCTATCCTATTCCGTTTTCTCTTCTGCCACACCTGCTCCAGGAATCTTTTCACTACCTTCATTCTTTTCCCCATTTCCCCATCTACCCCCTCCTCTGTCTCGAGACCTAACACAAATTTTACACCCTCATCCTCCTCCTCTTTCTGCTCTTCCCATTCCCTCTCCCCTACCACCCGTTTCAACTCATTTTCCAACCCCTCTCTCTCCTCTGCATACCCCTGGCACTCTGTCACTATATGTTCTATTGTCTCCTCCACTCTCCTCCCTCCCACCTCACACTGTAGACACTCTTTCACCCCCCCATTCCACCTCCATGTTCTCCTATTTGTCTCTAATGCTCCTGCCCTAGCCTTAAACAGTAGTTCAGCTCCCCAACTTCCGTCATAGAACTCCTCTTTTCTCGGTCTCCCCTTGCTTCTATATCTTATCAGTGTACTTTTCTTCTCCATATTTCTCTTCCATTCCTGTCTTCCTACTTCCTTCACTCTCGTTCCTATCTCTTTCTCTAGTCTCCTTCCCTGACCTAGTCCTGTATTACTCCCTACATCTCTCCACTCCTCTCCCACCCTTCTTTGTTTCACTCCTATTTTTTTCAGTTTTCTCTTACACTCTTTTGCCCATCTACTCTTCCCCTCCCCCCATTCATTTACTCTCCTTGGCCACCTATGATCCTCCATCTCCTCCACCCTACTCTTGTACCTCAACTTCGCCTTCGCCACTCTCTCCTCAAACGTACTCCATCCCATCTCCCCTCTCACTGCTTCATTTGCTGTCCACCTTCTTGCTCCTAACCCCATTCTTCCTATTTTATTTTGTCCCGTCTCCAGTCTATTTATTTCTCCCCCTGTACTCCCTCTCACATCCATCCCGTACATTATTCTCGGCACTTCAAAGTCCTTCCACACCTCTCTTACTATTTTATATTTATTTACTCTGGTTTTTGTCACATTCCACAGTTTCCCACTACACTGCTCCACCTTCATGATTTTCTCATTCATTGTCCTTTGTCGCCCTTCCCTCCCTATCCATACCCCTAAATACTTCACTTCCTCCCTTTTTTCTATTCTTTCCCCTCCTATCCTCATTTCTACTGCCTCTGGTCCATTTACTACTATCATACTGCTTTTCTCTACACTGAACTTCATTTCTAGGTCTCTGCCAAACCTTTCCGCCTCCTGTAACATTTCCCCCATATCTTCCTCTGTCTCTGCTGTCAACACAACATCATCAGCAAACGTCAGAATTGCTAGCCTATACTGCCCTATTTTCACTCCTTGACCCTTACTCTTAATTCTCCTCACCAACTCCTCCATGCACATTGCAAAAATTAATGGTGACAGGTTACATCCCTGCCTTAACCCTTTCCTTCTCCTGATTCCTTTCACTGCAATATTTTTTCCACACAATCTCTGTCTCCGCCCCTTCATACATATTCATTATCATGTTCCTTATCTTCCTACTCACTCCTAGTTTCTCCATCACTGCTTCTGCAACTTCCCTACTATTCTTATCATATGCCTTCTCCACATCCAAACACACTATAAACACACATTTCCCTTGCTTTGCCTTTTTCTCTATAATCTCATCTAATATAAATATATTGTGTTCCTCTTCTCCCCTTCCTAAACCCATTTTGCTCTTCACTAAGTAGGATCCTTTCTTCTACATACTCTCCTACCCTCTCCTTTAGTATCCCATAAAATATCTTATTTATTATGTTTATTACCGTTATTGGTCTATAACTCCCCATTTCGTGCACATTTTTTGCTCCTCCTTTGTAAATCAATGTGACCCTTTCTTCTTTCCATCTTGCTGGTATTTCTTCCTCCTCCCATATTTTATCAAATAGCTTCTTCAACATCCTAACTATCATCTCCCCTCCTTCAATATACATCTCTGCTGTTATCCCATCCGGTCCTGCCGCTTTGTTTCTCTTCAGCTTCTTCACACTCCTCCTAATCTCCTCCTCACTCACCATCTCATTCATATTTTCATCTATTTCTTCCTCATTTAGTTCAATATTCCATTGCCCTACTCTTATTTGGTCATTTACCCCTCCCACTTCCTCCCAGTATCTTTTTATTTCCTCTCCAATTTTATTTACATCCCTAACTTTTTCCCCACCTACATTCAGCTCCACTACTACCTTTTCCCTCCTTTTTTCTCTTTTTAGCCATCTATACCACTCAGCTTTTCCTTTGTCCCCCTTCTCTTTTATCCTGTCAATTTCTTTCTGTTCATGCTTCTCTATTGCTCCTCTTATTAAGTTTTTTGTGTTTTTCCTTTCCTCACACAATATTTACGTAAGAAATTTAGCTGACAACGAGCCTAACAAATTACTACATCAATAACATCATAACATATTATATTTGTATGTGTTTAGTATATATAATATTCGATAATATTCAAGGACAGTAGTGCGACGTTATGAGAAACAATTTATTAGGGAAAATAGGCACTAATTAGATTCGTCATATTTTTCTCCATATAGTCCGCATGGAGGATTTTCGTTATCAACAAATTGAAAAATACCCACTTCACAGACAAATACACCAAAAATCTAAGTCAAAGCGGGGGTGTGGGGGAGGCAGCCCCCACCTATAATACTAGGATAGGTTAGGTAAGGTTGTTTGGTTAGGCTAATGTCCTTTCAAAGGGGTATAGGCTAGTAAACACTAGGATAGTCTATACCCGGTCAGAGGGAAGAAGAAGAAGAAGAGTCCTGCAGTAGTCTCCTTGAATGTTACCTAATATTCTATCTTAATAAACATTTCAGTGACTTCTATCTAGTTTCTAGTATATAACAAGGTGGACCATGGGATCCTTCTACATAAACTCAAATCACTGGGAATAGGGGGAGACCTTGGAAGATGGCTCCACAGCTTCATCACCAACAGAAAACAAAGAGTCACGGTTCAAGGAAGCCTATCAGAAGCAGGTGGGGTCATCAGCGGAGTACCACAAGGATCAGTACTGGGACCTCTCCTATTCCTCATCATGATAGGAGACATCGACAGGGACCTGGAACACTCAACAGCCACATCGTTTGCAGACGACACCAGACTCATGAAGAAAATCACCTCACAACATGATGCTCAGCTACTACAACAAGACTTGGACAAAATCCTGAAGTGGGCAGAAGAAAACAACATGGCCCTAAACGGAGACAAGTTCGAGCTTCTAAGGTACGGGAACAAGAGAGCACTACAAAACGACACCAACTACAAAAGTGGACAGCAAGAAATTACCGCCAAGGACACAGTGAAGGACTTGGGAGTAAATATGAGCAGTGACGCCACTTTTTCCCAGCATATTACCAAAGCCACAACAACAGCAAAACAAATAGCAGGCTGGATCCTGAGAACCTTCCACACAAGAAATGAGAGGTGTATGCTAACACTGTGGAAGTCACTGGTCCTACCACGACTGGAGTACTGCTCCCAGCTCTGGTCTCCCCAAAAAGTAGGAGAAATAACAGAAATTGAAGCCACCCAGAGGACATTCACCAGTAAAATCCATGGGTTTCAACACTTTAACTACTGGGAGAGACTTAAGGAGCTGCAGCTGTACTCACTTCAAAGACGTAGGGAGAGATACATCATCATCTACGTCTGGAAGATTTTGGAAAAAAAGGTACCAAATCCAAACATCCAAGAGACTCAGCACCAAAGGCGAGGGAGGCTGTGCTATGTGAGGACTACGCCGGGATCAACACAAAAAATCAAATCCCTGATCCATCACAGCTTTACATACAATGGAACCAGACTGTTCAACTGTATACCAGCCCCTCTCAGGAACATGACCGGGGTGTCTCCAGACACCTTCAAGAAACACTTGGACATGTGGCTGGCCAAAATACCGGACCGGCCACCAACACCAGGATACCCCAGCACCAACTCCAACCGACTTCTGGAATGGAGAGTGGAAGAAAGGGAGCTGCCTGGTCGCAGTGGAGCCCCAGCTCAACTGTGTCACTAACGGACGGAATACAACTAAGTGTAACTAAGTGTATAAAACTTGGTGAAAAAAGTGGGGGGGACAATCGATATGTTGTCCCCCCCTGAATGAAAAGTGGGGGGGATATGTCCCCCCCCCCCGCAGATGACGCCCATGCTACTGATTATATGCTACATGACAGTACAGGGACCGGATGCCAGACGTGATAATGAAAGGAAATATGACCTAATGAGAAGACTGGTAAACGAACATATAAATATACCGCATTTTCCTTTACCATCATTATCTCCGATAGACTGGAAATGGTGTCGTATTTCACACCCAAATGCCATAAAAGGGTGTCCAATATCAAGCCAACTCAACCCTGCTCCTCCACAGGGTTGAGTAAGTAAACAACTGGGTTAAAGTCAAGCCGATTCGGGCTTTAACCCGGGAACTGCAGGAAGACTCTTAACCCGGGAACTGCAGGGAGACTCTTAAGAGTTCCCCCGGCGGACTGCGGGGACTCTTAAGAGTCAGAGAAAAAAAAAATCAACTTTTGACATCGAAAAAAAAAAAAAAAAATTTGGCCCCTGGGCCATGCAAAATCTCAGTCCTCTACCTCCCCTCCTTCCCCACTGTCCTCCTTTCCTTCAGTTATCACCTATTTTCCCTGTTATTCCCTTATTCTGAGGTATATTTTCGTGCTAACATTAGAAATCCGGTTACAGGGTGTGGTCATCACTGATAGCAAGCGAATGCAAGAGAGAGAGAGAGTATCGATCAACTGTGTCTCAGTGGCCTTGGGGGAAATTGGCGGGAAAGCAGCTTGCCTCACCCATACATTATACAACTCGCGGGCTATATCTCCGATTTTGACCATCCAAACGCTGTTTTTACTCGTTTTATTGTTGTTTCAGGTTAATACCTTTATAATCAACCCATAATAGGCGCATATGGATAAGTATTAATGCTATTAATGGTACAATGAATATTTTAGTGACGGAAACACCTCAAATACGTCAGCACAGGGGGACGTTTCCATACCCCCATGCGCACTTGTTAGGTTAAGAGTTCCCCCGGCGGACTGCGGGAAGACTCTTAACCTAAGAAGTGCGCATGGGGGTAATTAGAAACTTCTCCCTGTGCTGACGTATTTGAACTGTTTCCATCACTAAAATATTAATTTTACCATAAATAGCATTAATACTTATCCATACGCGCCTATTATGGGTTTATTATAACGGTATTAACCTGAAACAACAATAAAACGAGTGAAAACAGCGTTTGGATGGTCAAAATCGGAGATACAGGCCGCGAGTTATATAATGTATGGGTGAGGCAACCTGCTTTCCCGCCAATTTCCCCCAAGGCCACTGAGACACAGTCGATCGATACTCTCTCTCTCTCTCTCTTGCACTCGCTTGCTAACAGAGATGACAATGCCCTGCTTGCAACTCGCTAATGTTAGCACGAAAATATACCTCAGAATAAGGGAATAACAGGGAAAATAGGTGATAACTGAAGGAGGGGAGGAAAGTGGGGAAGGAGGGGAGGTAGAGGAGTGATATTTTGCATGGCCCAGGGGCCCAATTTTTTTTTTTTTTTTTTTTTTTCGATGTTTAAAGTTGATTTTTTTTTTCTCTGACTCTTAAGAGTCTTCCCGCAGTCCGCCGGGGGAACTCTTAAGAGTCTTCCTGCGGTTCCCGGGTTAAGAGTCAGAGAAAAAAAAATAAACTTTAAACATAGATTTTTTTTTTTTTTTTTTTGCCCCTGGGCCATGCAAAATATCACTCCTCTAGTCCAGTCACTGTAATTCCTCTTTAACAAGTAAGTGTTTATACTTATAAGAGTGTGCAAACTATAATTTGCGTATTGCTACTTATAACTGTAGGGGGCTCCCTAAAACCAACAGAGGGCTTCTCCTACGCCCTGATGTAGTAGACGTATTTAATACCAGTGATATTGTGTGCCTGCAGGAGACTTGGTATTTTAAACAGGATTTGGGTAACCTCAGTACTATCTGTGATAATTTTCATGGGTTTGGGGTCTCGACAACCGATGCTATGGATGGTCTAGTAGCAGGTCACCCACCGGGAGGAGTAGCTATTTTGTGGAGGGACTCTTTAGACAGCCGGGTTAAACCACTTGTAACAAATTTACCATGGTGTACAGGTATAGAAATAGAAGATATCCAACGGAAAGTAGTTATTCTTAGTGTGTACTTGCCCTACCAATGTAATGAAAATGAAGAACAATACCTGGAATGCCTTGGAGAGCTAAGTGCTCTTTTACAAGAACTAAATACCACCTGCTACTCTGTAATAGGGGACTGGAATGCTAATCTGAAGGACATGAGTAACTCTCTGTTTGCTAGTCATATGACTAACTTCTGTGGTGAGCATGATCTAATTATCTCTTCTCAGCTCATGCTCCCTCATAGTAGTTACACATGTGTCAGTGCAGCATGGGGCTCAACGTCTTGGCTAGATCATACCGTAGCTAGTGCTGATTTCCATGATATGATAACAAATATGGAAATTCAGTATACATATACAGATGAAGATCATATCCCATTGACCTTAACAGCTAGTTTGGAAAGAGCGCCAGAATTAACCCAGTCAAACAATAGTGTAAATCCAAAACTGCCATGGGGTGGGCTTGACGAGGAGGAGTGTGAGCAATTTTGCACTTTAACACACACTCTCCTTTCTGAGCTTGATCCTGGCAGTGAGGATGCCATTACCTGTGAAGACCCCAATTGTGTTAATGCTAGTCATCGAGAAGAAGTCAGCAAGCTGTACAATAATATTATATCTTGTCTTACTAAGGCTAGTGACATAGTATTTCACAAGCATAACAAAAATTACTCTTTTAACAAACCTGGGTGGAATGACCATGTTTCAGAACTATACCAGGCATCCCGAGATGCTCGTAGTGTATGGCTGGATCATAACAAACCGAGACAGGGACCCATTTTTGACATGTTCACCAGACTAAAGGCTAGATGCAAGTATGCAATCAGATATATAAAAAACAATGAAAATGTATTAAGAAGAGAAGCATTGGCCAAAAACTTTGCTAGCAAAGACACATTGGCCTTCTGGAAGGATATTAAAAAAATGCATAATAGCTGCACACCTCTACCCGTTAGTGTAGATGGGATCTCTGGTACTAATAACATAGCCAATCTTTGGAAAACACATTACCAAACTTTGTTTAACTCTGTTGGGCACCAAGGAAATACCATTGCTGCTACAACAGAGTGTAACAAAGAAGAAAAATATGACACAATTAAAGTTACAAGTGAAAAAATCAAGGCTGCAATAAGTAGGCTAGATGCTAACAAATCCTGTGGTTTTGATGGTATATATGCTGAACATTTGAAGTACTCCTCCACTCTCCTCTTGGAGAAACTCAGCAGTTGCTTTACCAGCTTTCTAATCCATGGTTTCCTACCAGAATCTATGATGTCCGTTACCTTGATACCAGTAATTAAAGACAAGGCTGGCAAAATTACATCAAAAGACAACTATAGACCTATTGCCCTTGCCAGTATTGTAAGTAAGATACTAGAGTTAATCATTTTAGACAGAATCTCAGTGTATATCTCAACTAATAGTAATCAATTTGGTTTTAAAAAGAATCATGGTACGGACCAGTGCATCTACACTCTGAAGGAGCTAGTGGATGGGTACATCAAAATGAACAGCTCTATTTTTGCATGCTTTCTTGATGCTAGTAAGGCATTTGACAGAGTCTGCCACAATATCCTGTTTGATAAATTAGCAACAAGGGGAGTGCCATCCTATATACTGAGAATCTTGAAGTACTGGTACGCCAATCAAACATTTAATGTAAGATGGGGTAACATTATTTCGGATTCCTTTACAGTAACCAATGGAGTGAGACAGGGTAGTATTCTCTCACCTTACTTATTCAATGTATATATGGATGAATTAAGTGATAAATTGAATAAAGAGCAGATTGGATGTTATGGTGGGAATAAAATCATCAACCATCTCATGTATGCTGATGATCTGGTCATTATTGCACCGTCTTCTGCGGGTCTGAGCAAACTTCTTGATAATGTGAATCTTTTGGTAGTAAACATTGTGTTAAATTCAACCCACTGAAAAGTGCTGTTCTTATATTTAGATCAAAATTACTGTATAAAAGTAAACTGCCAAATTTCTCACTCAATAATCAAATTATTCAAGAAGTAAACAAAATAAAATACCTGGGACACATTATCTCAAACGATTGCTCAGATGATGCAGATATCGGCCGTCAGCGCAGACAGCTATATTTACGTGGTAACACCATCTTGAGAAAATTCCACATGTGTAATTGGGAAACTAAAGTCACTTTGTTCCGGACATATTGTTCCTCTATGTACACGGCCCATTTGTGGTGGAAGTATAAGAGAGCCACCATAAATGGTCTGTGTACATCCTATCATAATATACTCAAGATGTTCATTGGTCTCTCTAAATATGAAAGCACTAGTATGGTGTGCACACTGTTGGATGTGCAGTGCTGTCGGGCTGTCATCAGACTGGTGTACAGCTTTTCGCAGCGACTGCAATCCTCCAGTAACACGCTGATTGTAGCTCTTTGGTCTAGTGATCATATCTATGAATCCCGTATTATATCTCACTGGCAGAAGCTGCTGCACACATAGTATGTACTGTAATGTAATATATAGGTCTAATTGAACTATGAGCAATGATCTGTGCAATAGGTGTTAACCAACATTGAGCAATAGCCTTAGTTAGCCTATCTGTGTTATATTGTGACAAAATGTGATTATATGTGCTCTATTCTGTAAATAGGCCTACTGTATTTTTTATTTTATTGTGTCTTTATTAATATATCTTTGTGTATAATTATTATCTGTGCTCTGACGAGAAGTGTATGTGATATGGACCATTAGGTCGTACTGGATTTATACTGTATCTATCTTATGTGTCTGGAATAAAGAATTATTATATTATTATTATTATTATAAATATGTTCTAATGTATAACTAAGAACCCCAAATATACGAAACGTTTGTTGACGTTCTTAAAACAAAACAAAAGAACAACAGCTTGCGTACGCCTATATGATATCGGGAAAGTAATCCTTCTTTATTAAACCCTCTAAGTAGCATATTATAATTTATTATGTAAATGTTTGTTAAACTAATGGAACTGAAATTGTGTACTTCAACTTCCAAACTAATCTGATGATCTCTGAACTTTGAAATAATTGTAATAGTTTCGAAATCTGACCTTGTTCATTATAACGGAATGAAGGTTCTTGGTACGATGTTGCCAATGTAGCTGTTACCGCTAAATCCAGCGAATCATTTACATCACTTCCATCTAGCGACATCAAGATGTGATGAATTATAGCGATATTCAAGTTAGTTTCCCTATTTTAAGGAATTGGAGAGATATTTCGATTGTTAAAGATTATTCTAGATACTTCAACATGTGTTTTCTAGTGACATACAAGTTTTTAGTGTCTGGTGACTATCTAGCGATTTGTCAATGCTATTCTAGCATACATTTGTGATTTAGTTTATCTTGCATTTTTGTCTAAATTTGCCCTATTTCTCCAGAAGACTTCCTACATGGTATAGTGTATTGTTCTAGTGATAATTAAATATTATATAGGGCTATTTTAAGTTGGCTGATGAATATGAAGCAGTAATATATGCTGGACGATGAGAACACTGTATGTAAACATGTCTCGGATATCACTAATCATTTTTGGCATTTTCTGCCAAAAGCCCAATGGCTTATCAGTGGTGGTAACACAAAATGCAGCTACAACAATGTAGACGAGAACAGGTGATCGTAATGGGTGATATGAACGGACACATCGGAATCCTGGGTGAGGAAGTGAACACGAATGGACAACTGCTAAGAGATTTCACTGAGGAGCATGAAAACTGGAAATATTAAATGAAACCATCGCAGAGGGACGAGTGACATGGGCCGGAAGAGACAATGAATCTGCGATTGATTATATCTTGGTGAATGAGAATGCAAGGAAGAACGTGGGATACATGAGGATAGACGAAGAACGAGGAATGGATGTGACAAGTGACCACAATATATTGTGGATACAGTATACCTGTGGGAGAGAGAAAGGAAGCTAGGAAACCAAAGGGTAAGATATGGAAACTGAAACAAGCGGACTGGGTAAAATTCGGGGAAGAACTAGAGCGTGTGAACTGGAGGGATGACGGAGGGGTAGACAGAATTAATGAAGAATTCACCAAGACAGTGAAAGAAGTAACTGAAAGAAGAGTCGGGAGGAAAAAGAAAGGAAATAATAGGAGACCCCAGAGGAGATGGTGGAACCAAGACATCGAATCCGCCAGAAAAAAAAGATAAGAGAGCAACCGAAGGGGTAGAAGACTGAGGAGGTCCAAGGACAACGGTGAGAATGAACGGGTCGCATATGAGGAAGCATGGGAGGAATACAGGAAGCACAAAAGTATAACAGGAGGTTTAATAAGGAAAGCGAGAGTAAAAGCCGATAAGGATGTAGTAGATGAGCTGAAGGCAATTATTATTAAGAGGCGGTGAGGTCAGTAGAGAATGGTATGACTTCCTAAGGGGAGAGCAAGAGAGTGAAAGAGTGAATGTGGAAGTGATAATGGTGAACGGAAGAGAGGTGAGAGGGAAACCGGAGAAAGCTAGGGCAGTAAAAGAATTCTGGGAAATCATAGGGGGTGCGAATGAGGTGGAGGATAGGGGCGAACGCAATCTGATAATAGGAAGAAAGATACCAGTAGATGAAAATATGGATTACGAGATCAGTAGGGAAGAGATAATGAAATGTGTCAAGAAACTGAAGACTGGTAAAGCCGCAGGAAACGACGAGATCCCATATGAATTCTACAAAGAGGGTGGGAATGGAGTAATTGAAGGCATGTATGGGCTTTTTAAGAAAGTGTGGTCAGGAGAGAGGGTACCGTATAAATGGAACGAGAGCCGGATGACCCTCCTGCACAAAGGGGGTCACAAGAGTAAGAAAGAGCTGAAAAACTACCGACCAATAACGCTAACGGACACAATTTCCAAGGTGTTCTGTGGGGTGCTGAAAGGGATCTTTGAAAGGAACAGAGTGATGGGTGAAGAACAGAATGGGTTTCGAGTGGACAGAAGAGGGGAAGATAACATGTTCGTAGTGAGAGAAGTGATAGAGAATACGAAAAAGTCCGGACGGAAGGGATACTTCGCCTTCCTAGACATAGAGAAAGCATATAACAGAGTGAACAGGTACAAGTTGTGTAGGCTGCTTGAAACAGTAGGTGTGAGTGAAAAGATAATAAATATCATAAGAAGTATGTATGAGAATAAAAGGGCTAGATACAGTATGGGGGATATAGAGACAGGCTGGGTCGAAAACAAGCGGGGAGTTAGACAGGGCTGTGGGCTATCCCCCCTCCTGTTTGGGATGTACACAGAGGAACTAGCTGCAAGAATGAAAGAAGCTGGCAGGGGAACACTAATTGGGAACGAACGTCTGGGTATCTTGCTATATGCAGATGATGCGGTGATCATGAACGACAACCGAGAGGATCTGCAGAGGATGCTAGATGTGGTGTCCGAATATGGGAATGATCTGAATGTGAGTTTTAGCAGGGAGAAAAGTAAAGTGCTAGTAGTGAATGGGGATGAAATGGATGTGGGTGCGACGTGGCTACTTGGGAATAATATTATTACCCAAACAAATGAATACAAGTACCTGGGAATGACAGTGGATGCAAGAGGATGCGAGAAAACAAAAGATGAGAGACTAACAAGAGCGAGCCAGTGGGTGGGAAGACTTGGCAGTGCTGCAAGGTGTAGATCGAACAAGTATGAAGTAGTGCGAGGAGTATGGAAAGGTATGGCGGTGCCGGGCCTGATGTATGGTCTGGAAACCATCCCGTGGACGGCGAATGACACGGCAAAGCTGGAAGTTGCCCAGAATAGGGTCGGAAGGCTCGCACTGGGAGCGAACAAGTACACTGCAGTAGAAGCCTTGAGAGGTGACGCGGGGTGGAGCTCCTTTGAAGAAAGAATAGACAAGGGAGTCCTACGGTACCGGGTCAGACTGGAAAAAATGAATGGTGATAGATTTTTTTTTTTTTTTTTTTTTTTCTATGTGATTGAGGGAGGCAAAAGGCATAACTGCCTATAGCGAGTGCCTCCCCCATAGTTGAAAGAGTGACAGGGCCAAAATCAAGGGACGTTCGAGCCAAAATGCCTGGACACACGGAGTTTGAAGCAATTTAAGTCATAGGAAGAGTGAAAGACTGATTCTGGGAGAGAGTTCCAGAGCTCAGCTGTTGAGTAGAAGAAAGTTTGAGAGTAACGTTTCACTCTTGGGTTGGAGAGTTGCACAGAGTAGGGGTGGGATTGAGTTGCAAGACGGGTACCACGTGCCCTACGTAAAGGAGGTGGTATGCACTGGGATAGCTCTGAGGAACACTGATTATTATAGTAGCGATAGAATAGCGAGAGAGATGCAACATTGCGGCGGAGAGAGAGAGATTGCAGAGAGTTGGTGAGTGGACGGGAGTTAATGATACGAAAGGCCTTCCTTTCAACTTTGTCTAGGAGAGCAGTGTGAGAGGAACCTCCCCACACATGTGAACAATACTCAATACAAGGGCGCACTATGCCCCTGTACAGAGCAAGAAGCTGTGCAGGGGAAAAGAACCCCCTAAGGCGGTTGAGCACACCCAGCTTCTGGGAGGCTGCCTTAGCAAGACTGGTAATATGGTCCTTCCAAATGAGAGCAGAAGAAAAAGAGACACCAAGAATATTGAGAGAAGATGAAGGGTTGATTTTTGTATTGTTGAAGAATAAGGGATAGTCCGCTGGGAGATCCTGACGGGTAGATAGATGGAGAAATTGGGTTTTGGAAGCATTAAAGTTAACAAGGTTTTCTCTGCCCCAATTGGAAATAGTATTTAGATCAGAATTTAAGAGTTCTATGGCTTCATTACGTTTGTCGTTGAGGGATTGCTGGCTGGGGCGTTCTGAAAAACTAATGGAGTAGTGCAAGGTTGAGTCGTCTGCGTATGAATGGATGGGAATTAAGGTACAGTTAAGGAGATCATTTATAAAAATTAGAAAGAGAATAGGAGATAGGACAGAGCCCTGAGGAACACCGGAGTTTATAGGGTGAGGAAGTGAACAATGGCCGTCCACAACCGCGGCTATGGAACGGCCGGAAAGGAAATTAGAGACAAAGGCACAGATGGAGGGATAGAAACCGAAGGAGGGTAGTTTAGAAATTAAAGATTTATGCCAGACTCTATCGAAGGCTTTCGATATGTCTAGTGCAATAGAAAAAGTCTCACCGAAGTCCCGAAAGGAGGATAACCAAGAGTTAGTAAGATATGAAAGAAGATCACCAGTAGAGCGACCCTTAAGGAAGCCATACTGGCGATCTGAGAGCAGATTATGAGAAGAGAAATGCTTAAGAAATTTGGAAGCAAGAATAGTTTCAAAAACTTTAGAAAGACAAGAGATAAGAGCAATTGGACGATAGTTGGAGGGTTGAGAGCGGTCACCCTTCTTTGGGACAGGTTGAATGTGAGCAAACTTCCAGCATGAAGGGAAGACGTTAGAGGATAGACAGAGACGAAAGAGTTTGCCTAGGCAGGGAGTCAGCACGGAAGCACAGTTTTTGAGAACAACAGGAGGAACACCGTCCGGACCGTACGCCTTATTAGTGTTAAGCCCAGAGAGGGTAGAAAGTACATCTTTAGAAGAGATTAGGATATTAGGCATAAGTAAGAGAGAGGAGGGCGGAGAGGGAGGAATAGCACCGGAATCATCCAAGGTGGAGTTTCTAGCAAAAGTTTGAGCGAAGAGTTTAGCTTTGTCAGAGGAAGAAGTGATGGTTGTGCCATCAGAGTGGGAAAGGGGAGGGAAAGACGAGGAAGAGAAATTGTTGGAGAGGTTTTTGGCTAGATGCCAGAAAGCTTGGGAAGAGCTAGAGTTGGATAGTTCAGTGCATTTATTATTGATGAAAGAGTGTTTGGCAAGTCGAAGAACAGATTTGGCTTGATTCCGGGCAGAAACATATGAAGAATGAGAGTCTTGAGTTTTAAGGCGTCGGTACCGTTTGAATGCTTCCTCCTTATTGCGGACAGCAGTAGAACAGGCGTGAGTAAACCAAGATTTTTTAGCATTAGTCTGAGAGAAAGAGAATGGAATGTATGCTTCCATGCCCGATAGGATTACCTCGGTAATGCGTTCAGCACTCTCCGAGGGTCCTCGGCCATGGAAGCAGAAATCATTCCATGGGAAATCAAAGAAGTACTGCCGAAGAGCCTCCCAGTCGGCAGCGCCAAAGTGCCACAAGCGCCGCCGGCTAGGAGGATCGGGTGGCTGTACTGGAGAGATAGGACAGGTGACAGAGATAAGTTTATGGTCGGAGGAGCCCAAAGGAGAGAAAAGATCGACAGTATAAGAAGAAGGGTTAGAAGTTAGAAACAGGTCAAGAATGTTGGGCCGATCTCCGATGCGATCCGGGATACGGGTGGGTTGCTGAACTAACTGCTCTAGGTCATTTAGGATAGAAAAGACGTAGGCTTGTTCACCAGATGGATCAGTAGTGTGAGAGGAGAGCCAATGGCGGTGGTGAACGTTGAAATCTCCTAAGATGGAGATTTCTGAGAAAGGAGAAATGGATAGAATGTGTTCCACTGTAGAGTTTAGATAGTCAAAGAATTTGGGAAAGTTGGTAGAGTTAGGGGAAAGATAGACAGCACAGAAATATTTAGTAAGAGAATGACAGGAAAGTTTGAGCCATAAAGTTGAGAATTCAGAGGAGTCGAAATCGGTAACACGAGAGCAAGTGAGTTTGTTGTGCACATATGCACAACATCCGCCTTTGGCTTTGAAACTAGGATAGAGAAAGTAGGAGGATACAGAGAAGGGGTTGCTGGATGTTGCTACAGACACCTGAGTTTCGGTGAGGAAGAGAAGATCAGGTTTGTAGGAGGAGAGATGGTGCTCAACAGAGTGAAAGTTAGAGGAAAGTCCGCGAATGTTGCAGAAATTAATAGAAAGAGTAACAGGCCGAGGTCCAGGTAATTGTGTGGGGTCGTCAGGGGATGGTCGGTCGGGTGAGGGGGCATTTATGGTCCCCCCCCCCTGGGGACTCCGAGGCTGGGCTACAATTCATCATTTTTTTTTTTTTTTAATTTTGGTGTGGAAGAATGAAGTGTGGTGTGCATGTTTAGTGTAGTGAAGTGGATAGGAGGAGGAGGTGTTTGTGAGAGCTAGCTGGATTGCTCTCAGTGTAAATGAGGCACAAAGAAAATCAGTAAGAGAGGCCAAGCAAGTGAAACAGGAGTTCCAGCGACTCTTTATCACATGCCTATAACCTCACCTGGGTCTAGCCCTGATCGATTGGTGCCTACAATCTCGATGGGCACGAAAGGTGTTTGAATGGGCTAAGGAGAGCAGTAAGTGAAACAAGATGTGCGACAAAAAGATAGAGAAGTACGGAATGCGTGGTATCATGATGGGGGAAAGTATGGAAATGTGGAGCCATGAGAGATGGCAGAAAGAGATCGGCAAACGGGTACAAAGCGTAGCAAGGGATGAATGGGTAGGGAATATGAGAAACAAGAGTTCACTAGAATGGTACATGTGTAAGCAACAGCCAAGAAGGGAGCCATTCTACGATGGGAGCATCGGAGGTGAACTCCTATTCAAGGCCCGAACTAAGCCGCTTGAGCTGAACAGCAGAACATATAGATGGTCAAATGAAGGCAACAAGGCATGCAAGATGTGCGAGAGTGGGGAGGCTGAGACTGTGGAGCATATCCTCCTAAAGTGCAGAAAATATGAAGGAGAAAGGCGGGTAATGCTAAGATCCATAGTGCAAGAAATTGGTGCGGAGGAATGGAATGCAGTGGTAGGAAGGTATGAATGGGGGCTCGACGGAATAGTGATCTACCTGCTTGGCCTGAACGACCTAAACATGTGGAATGAGACCACTGCACGGAGTGTTAAGGACTACCTAGAGGGAGTGTGGAGGAAAAGATCAGCCTTACAATAGTGAGGCTGGGGTGAGAATGCCCACGGGAGAACAATCTTCCTTTACTCTCAACCTGTCCATTTCCATTATAGTTTATAAGTTTATCCTAGGAGAGAGAGCTGATACTAAGGCCACACCTCGACCAGTCGAGCGTGACTCTCGCACCAAGACCAAGACCAAGACCATCAAAATCGCTATGTGGAAACAACGCTTACTAAAATGAATCTATGAAATAAAAGAACACAATCCACCACATAGGGTGTACACTACTACATGAGCAAGTTAATCTGTTTCCATATTTGTTTCAATATTTGTTTTTCGGGGGGGCAGGACATAAATTCACACGCATGAGCAGATGGTAGGTTTTAGGGCTATGTACATGGCCTCACTTCCAAAGGCTTCTTCTTCTTATTCTACTTCTTAAATATGACAACCGCGTCCTGAGAGAACTGTTTGAGCCGTGGTGCGGTGCAGTTGCATATTTATTTGCTCTGACCGGCCTTGTGGTAGTTCTTGTGGTGACAGCTGTCTTGTGCGCCCCTCTGGCAGGCCCTGAACTTGGCCATAGGGTGAGCATTGTGAAGTGGTCCCTGAATTACTGGTGTTATGGCTACGGGTGTTGGAAATGACGTGATGGACCATCAGCAATCCTCTATAGCCATAGGCCTAAAAGGAAGAACTGTATGGATTCGCCCGACCGTGGTGCCCCTACGCCGCTACGTGAGGAGCCATTGCAGTCTTCTGGGAAGCTCCTTCGTGTTTATGGACCTACTTCTGACAATAGGCCGCCCCTAGTTAACCCTCAGCATGCGAATACTGCAGATTTGGTATCGTACATTTTTACTACTGTTCCTCGATCTACTACTGCTTTTCATAACCCTAGTGCTGTGACTGCTGCCATCAATGGGTCTAATGTGAATGTGGCGTGTATTATGTATAGGCTAAAGAAGGGTGGGTGATAATAATAATAATAATATTTATTCAGTTAGCAATTTACAGAGTTGGTACCACATAGTATGTTACAAATGTGACATGTACCAGCCTTGCATAATTCCAACTAAGGATAGCCCAATAAGGCCGTTAGGCGTATTTCCATTGGGGTCCTTGTGGGATTAGGTTAGCTGGGGAAATGGGGAGGATAAAGAAATAGATACTTTAGAGAAAGTATTTCTAGGGGGTTATTTTAAGATACCTTACATCCTATAGTAAATATCAGTAATCCGTAATCAGTAATAATTTCAGTTTGGTTTGTCTATCTCTTATGTCGTACTTAGTAGTAGACATAAGCTTGGTGCTCCCTTCTCGCAGCTGTCCGGTTCAGGTGTTCCTACAGGCTACGTCTGAAGGAATACAGTGTTCTCTTTTCACGGACTGACTGGGGTAGGTCGTTCCAGTCTTTGATGGCGGTGAAGAAGAATGTTTGCTTACCCTGTCCTTGGATTCTCGGGACCTTAAAATTAAACATCCTGTTTCTTGTATTATGTCCACTCCTCTCATTTGCTTTAACAAAATCATTCTTTAGATACTCTGGAGCTCTGTCATAGAAAATTTTGAAGGCATTAGTGAGCCTGATTTGTTTGGCCCTGTCAGAGACATTGAGCATACCTAGTGACTGAAGTTGTTCCTGGCCAACATGTGATCTGGGTCCTAGGTTCAGCATGAACCTAACCATTTTATTTTGAGTGACCTGTGATAGTATATTGGCTGATGAGATTCTTGTTCTTGTTCTTGTTCTTGTTTGTTGATTATAGGGCTGTGTGGGCAGGCCCTGGTGAGATTCGATCGTCAATGTGTGCTTTGTTGTGTCAATGGTGCCAATAGACTGGAGGAGTGCATGTATTGTGCCGTTGCAGAGATGGTATGGTCATTTTGAACGAATGGAAGATGAAAGGATTACAAAGAGAATATATGAGTCAGATAAACCGGTCCAAGGGGAGATAGAGGGGTAGGAAGACCCCCATTGAAATGGAGAAACTGTAAGACAAGCTTTGGATGATAAAGGAATGGCAATAGATCAGGCAAGGGAAGTGGTAATAAACAGGAATGAATGGAGGATGCTTGTGAATAGATGAATGTAAATGCGGTCGTTTGGGAGAGAGGGTCATGCGCCAGTTGGACAAGATAATAATCCGTCAGGCACCTGGTCCGGGGAGCCGGTGGTAGTAAAGGGTGCACCTGATAGCATGGTGAGCCAGCTTGTGGTGCTAAAGCTTCGCTGCGGGTCTGCCTGCGGAAATCAGCGCCTCTCCGGGGGATCTGGGACCTGGGAATCTTTTGCTAGGGGTACCCTAAATGAGCCTGGGTCTCTGGGTATTTCTCCTGGATGACCTAGATGTGTTTGATTTTGTGTTTTGTTTTGTTTTTCTGATGTGTTGTGATGTCCCTGTTTGGGCTCTGTCTCGAGTCGGCCACCCCCATTAAAAAAAAAAAAAAATGGGGAAGGTGCCAGAGTAGGCCTATATACATACATACAATGCAATAATATAAAAAGGGGTATGTGCCAGAATATATGTATGTATGTAGGCCTAATACAATATTATAAATAGGCCTACTCCTTGCACAGAGTCTTCAGTTCAAATCAGTAGTGCAAGGATGGATCAACTACAGATACTACAGATACTACAGATACTATTGCTCTCACCATTAATGATCAGGTTTTCCACGATAAACGACAAATTTCAACCTACTTCAACTCCTTCACTTCCATAGCAAACACACTTGCACAGAACCTACCTCAACCTCTCAATAAATACACGACAACAACGGCCACCTTTCGTAATTTCTACAGAGATAAAGACATACACCCGAACACATTTGGATTGCAAAATGTTACACCAAAATACACTTTTGACGAGCTGTCTAACCTAAATGTACATAAAAGCACAGGACCAGACAAAATTCCTGCCAAATTTCTACGAGATGGAGCCATTGGTATATAACCCACATCATCAACTTGTCAATTAACACCAACACTGTACCTGCTGAACTGAAGGAAGCTATTGTAACCCCTCTATTCAATAAAGTAAATAAACTAGAAGTTGGCAACTACAGACCAGTTAGCATATTATGTATTGTATCTAAAATCCTTGAAAGAGCGGTATACACCCAAATTGAACACTACCTCAAACAAAATGATCTATTCTATAAGTTTCAATCAGGTTTTAGATGCATGTACTTGACAGACTCCTGTCTCATCCACTTAACGGATCACATTCGTAAAGAAATTTCTAAAGGTAACTACACCGGTATGGTTCTTCTTGATCTACAAAAAGCGTTTGACACAGTAGACCATGATATCCTATGTAATAAACTACAAGCAATGGGCATAGGGTCTGTGAACTGGTTTAAATCTTATCTTAGTGGTAGAACCCAAAGAGTCAAAATTGATGATAATATATCTGATCCTATGCCAATTAACTGTGGGGTCCCACAGGGAAGCATCCTTGGTCCCTTACTCTTTCTCTGTTATGTGAACGACATGGAACTGAGCGTCTCATGTAAATTATTACTGTATGCAGACGACAGCGTGCTTCTGGTTTCAGGAAAAGACCCAATAAGTATTGCCGCTTCACTTTCCAAAGAACTAGCATCATGTAGTGAATGGCTAGTGGACAATTATAGACTATCTCTTCACCTGGGCAAGACGGAAGCCATCTTATGTGGAACAAAACGCAAACTGAAAGACATTGTGGGCTTCTCGGTCAACTGTAATGATATTCCTATAACACCAGTGTCACAAGTTAAATATCTCGGACTAAAACTGGACGCGAGTTTGTCAGGTGAAACAATTTTGGAATCTATCCTGAGTAAGTGTAGAGCATGTATAAAATACCTGTATAGACAGGTGGGATGCTTGCCCGCGGCGACCAAAAGGACCTTCTGCCAAGCGCTTGTTCAATGTCATTTTGACTATTCTGTGTCATCCTGGTACTCTGCATCATCTAAATCAGCACAGCACAAAATTTGGTCACTAAAAATAAAATGGTTAGGTTCATGCTGAACCTAGGACCCAGATCACATGTTGGCCAAGAACAACTTCAGTCACTAGGTATGCTCCATGTCTCTGACAGGGCCAAACAAATCAGGCTCACTAATGCCTTCAACATTTTCTATGACAGAGCTCCAGAGTATCTAAAGAATGATTTTGTTAAAGCAAATGAGAGGAGTGGACATAATACAAGAAACAGGATGTTTAATTTTAAGGTCCCGAGAATCCAAGGACAGGGTAAGCAAACATTCTTCTTCACTGCCATCAAAGACTGGAACGACCTATCCCAGTCAGTCCGTGAAAAGAGAACACTGTATTCCTTCAGACGTAGCCTGAAGGAACACCTGAACCGGACAGCTGCGAGAAGGGAGCACCAAGCTTATGTCTACTACTAAATACGACATAAGAGATAGACAAACCAAACTGAAATGATTACTGATTACGGATTACTGATATTTACTATAGGATGTAAGGTATCTTAAAATAACCCCCTAGAAATACTTTCTCTAAAGTATCTATTTCTTTATCCTCCCCATTTCCCCAGCTAACCTAATCCCACAAGGACCCCAATGGAAATACGCCTAACGGCCTTATTGGGCTATCCTTAGTTGGAATTATGCAAGGCTGGTACATGTCATATTTGTAACATACTATGTGGTACCAACTCTGTAAATTGCTAACTGAATAAATATTATTATTATTATTATTATTATTATTATTATTATTATTATTATTATACAAGCTCACTCGATAGAGAACGTAAATTACAGAAGTCACTTAAAGAAAGAAAGGGTGTTAGTTTGGCTTTGATTTTACATGTAACACTGGTATATGTGTAGTCTGGTTCTGTGAAATATTACCATTCAATATATTGCCTCGAAAGGAACTGTGTACAAAATATTACTCTGAGAAATTGAGAGAACTGGAAGTCTTCTTGAACAGGTATCTGGCATCGATGTCTTGAGTTGGTGGCTTGATCTGGGCCGGGCTTCACGGCATGGTAGTCAACGTCCAGGCCATTTTCTAGGATGCTGGCCTACGGGTCCCCGGCTGGTACACAGTTGCGAGCTGTTATTTGGGCTTGGGAGGAAGACACCAGAGTTGGATTTAGGAAATTGTCTTGGCCAGTGAAACAATCAGCTTTCTAAACTCCACCTCTGAATAAACAACCGAGACTATCATTTCGTTGTCTGGCCAGTGCACAGCAAGTACTGGGGTAGAATAGCATTCTTCCGTCTATGTGTGTCCAGGCATTTTGGCTCGAATGTTTCTTGATTTTGGCCCTGTTGCTCATTCAACTCTGGGATTCGAGGCTCTCGTTACAGGCAGTTCTGCCTAATTATGTCTCCCTCATCCACATAGAAAAAGAAAAAAAGAAAGAATAAATAGCAATTGGACAATAGTTGGAGGGTTGAGAGTGGTCATCCTTCTTTGTGACAGGTTGAATGAGAAACTTCCAACAAGAATGAATTTACACTTTCTCCTCCACAATGCAGAACTTCTGCTTATCAGAATTCATTTATCCCCAGAGCTACTACTCTTTGGAATTCACTTCCCTCGAATTGCTTTCCACAAACTTACAATCTACAAATGTTTAAATCCAGTGGTTACACACATTTTATGAATGGAGGATGCCTTTAGGCACATGGACCTTTTTGTTTTATCTGTGTTTTTCCTTCCTCCGTTCATTGTCTCTTAAAAAAAAAAAAAAAAAAAAAAAAAAAAGGGATGATGTTAGAAAAAGACAGAGACGGAAGAGTTTGTCTAGGCAGGGATTTGTGTTGGCACGGAAGCACGTACAGTTCTTTAATACAAAAGGAGGGACACCATCTGGTCCGTACACCTTCCTGGTAGGCTATTATGTCCAGAGAGGGCAGAAAGTACGTCTTTAGAAGAAATTAGGATATTAGTCATAAATAAGAGAGGGAGGTGGAGAGTGAGGAATAGCACCAGAATCATCGAAGTTGGAGTTTTTAGCGAAGAGTTCAGCTTTGTCAAAGGAAAAAGTGACGGTGATGCCGTCGGAGTGGAAAAGAGGAGGGAGAGACGAGTATACTGTTAGTAAAATAGTTGAGAGGTTTTTGGGTAGATGCCAGAAAGCTTGAGAAGAGCTATAGAGTAGGAAAGTTCAGAGCATTTATTATTGATGAAAGAGTTTTTGACGAGTCAATGAACAGATTTGGCTTGATTCCGGGCCGAACCATAGAAAGTACGAGATTCACAAGTTTGAAGGTGACGGTACTGGAAGGTGGACCGCGGTATTATGTGACAACTCTGCCTTTATAGGCAGTAAACCGAGCCGACTGGGGGCGCTTTTTTCGTGGCTAACCCATCGAAAAGGGAGTATAGACTGGCTCACTGCCATCACTGCTTTAATTTAAAGATAAAGCGAGAGTCGTATATAAGTATATAGTCTATGTATACTGTATACTCAGGCACATATCCCATAGCGGGGGATGGCCGACACGAGACAGAACCCAAACTGAAACAACATTTAACATTCCAATTCTTAGGGTCTGGGACCACTTTCGCGTTCCCTCGCTCTTTCTCTGCCTTGTGTAGTAGGTGAATTATAAAAGGGGAGGAGGATTCCTAGCTTCCTGCCCCCAGGGGGAGCCACATATTATGATATAGGAAATAATAGCCTTTTCCGTGAGGTCAGAAAGAAGATTTGTAATGTGTTTGTCAGTGTATTTTACTTTTTTGTATATAGTTTGCAGAAATACTATTTTAAAAGTGGAGGGTAAAAGTTGCGCATGCGTGTTATACCGAGACGACCAATCAGAGAGCGAGGATGGGGCCAAAAGGCGTGAGCGGCTCAACATGGTGCACAGTATAAAAATGAGGATGGTTGGGGACGCTTCTCATGAAATAAAAGTACGAAATTTATTGTGTGGTGGTGTTGTTATTGTGTCAAAGATCTATTTAATGTTGCTACGTTCACCGTATGCTTCTTAACTTGTGTTTGTAGTGATCATGGAGGCGGTTACCGTGTGATATAATGCGTGTTGGCCTATGATAAAAAGGGTTTACCAAATGACCAGAGTGGGACAATGCTCCAAATCATCACATGCACACATATATCTCCTATTTTCCAGGCAACCACTGTACAAAATGAGGTGGTGAACCGGTCAAAGTGTGCTAGAGATTGGACTATTGATGTATATGACAGGTGGTAGCAGAAATGTCGAGCAGGTGAGAAACTATCCAGAGAAATTATGTTGGCGGCCTTGAGTTATGACATAGCCTACATTAAGGTAGCTAATTATTAGTTTTCATAATTGTAGTACATTCTGAGGGAAATTGAAAGTTGATTTATGTGATAGGGCATGTACGATTAAAATTGACTTCATGGAGTGCTTGGGAAAAGTTTTGAGCACAAGTTTAGCCAGTGGGAGAGGGAGAAAAAGTTGTCCAATTAAAGTTTGAGGTATGTGAGGGGGGAGTGAATGAAAGTTTTGGCATTTAATTTTGTTCCATGCATAAATTTCAACCTGGAATATGCATCCTTTGAGAGTTAGCCTAAGTGATGGATTAGGCTGAATGGCTGATAGTATGAAAATGACACTTATGACAGGTTATTGTGAGGCTTGGTTAGTCTAACCATTCCTATTCTAACTTTCAAAGGTTGACTTGTTAGCCTAAGTCTAGATTGTCAAGAGAAAAACCTAAAACAGTAAAATATAATGTAGGCCTAGGCCCAATGGCCTTTGCCACTTGAAATCTTATAGGCCTGTAGCAATTGTAGCCTAATGTTGGTATTTCTGATGACTTAAATGTTGATTTAATTTCTACATGAACACAATGTGACCACATATGGCTGTGATCCTTTAGTAAAATCATCAAAGATTATTTTGTTTTTGGATAGTTAAGAAATTATGCATTTCAGGGGGACGGGAGTTGTCAGCCATGGTCCGAGTTGGTCGGCAACCCATTTAGGGGAGACTAGCCTATCTATTGCCAGGAGTCATGATCCCCGAGGCCGAAGACGTGGCCACGAATGAATCGCCCCCAAGCACCTCCTACCTTAACTATGCCTTTTGTCTCCTTCATGCACATAGGCTAGGCCTAGGCTAATAAAAAATACTGGTAGATAGTTTGTTGGGAACACTTAAGATCAGGTGTGCCGGCTAATTTACCAAGAAGTACATTTTAGGGGGAAGGATGTAGTATCCGGGCTTATGGTCTGATGGTCGTCATTTTTACATAGGCTAGTTTGATCGCTCACGGTTAAGTTCCCATCTATTATGCCGGGCATTTTTTATGTTATTTGCCCGCTGCTGGTATTATATATGATGATGACAATAAGTCCTCAACTTATTATTTTATCTCACGGCAGTCAAAACAGACGGGAATATGATTGCGAGCGTCCGCGTAGTGTAAACAAGGCGGGTGCCCGACGGGCGGTACGCCTGAATACTACTTCCCGGTACCTTACTTGATGATGTCCAGGGGTCCCAGCCTCACAGTCGTGGTGCGCCAACGCTGCTTCCATCCCGTGTGTCCCTTTGTAGGAGGAATATAGTGTTAGTGAGGGCTCAGATGGGGAGGGAGAGGGCTCGGATGGGGAGGGTAGGGAAGACAGTGTAGGGAGAGGGGAATGGAAGACAAAGTGGTGGGGAAGACATTGAAAGGGACAAGAAGGGTTGAATTAGGGAAGTTAATGAGGGGTGATAGCAATGAGTGGGAGAGATGGGGAAGACAGTTAAGGTGAGGGGAGGGAAGGGAAGGGGATGAAGTAAAGTTCTGTACTAGACAGTACATTTTTAGAAGGTATGGTGATGGAAATATATATTATATTACTTTACAGTAGGCTATATCATGGGTTTTCATTATCCATACAATGCATTTTCACACTAGGCCCTATACAGTAACCATTCTAGTGCTGTCAATCAATATCCTGGTGTACCGGTACTGGGTCTGCTATAATGTCTGCTACTTGTTGATACTATACAGCTATACTACTGACAAATGTGTGTGAGATCTTGCAATTTCCATTTTGCTAATAGGCTAGGCCTATATCCATTTAGATTGATGTTTAGATAAAATCAGCTATATATTATTAAATACATATTAGACCTATGTACAGTATTTACTAATATATAGCTGAGTTGATTTGAACATCAATCTAAATGGATACTGTGTATTTGCATGAAGAAAATCATAAGAGCTCACAAACATTTGTCAGTAGCTTTACCTAATACTGTACTGTACATTTTATTTCAGGTGCGATGGTCTTTTTGTCTTGGTAGGAAAAGTCACAAGTGGGGATTGGGCCTGAGCATATAGATAGATAGATATAGAGTTTAGTGATATGAATGTTGAAAGTATATTACCATGTCCTAGGTTGTGGTAGAAAATTGTGATACCGTATTGGTGTTGGTAGTCCTGTACTGTATAATAGTGGGTACCTTATGTTTCAGATTGGATCGTCTGTTCGTCCTGCTGGAGAATGGTGGGTCAGGTGTTACGCGACAAGCTGCTGCTCAACAACTGGGGGAGGTGGTGCGACTACACCCTCATGACCTGACCTCCCTGCTAACCCGGGTGCACCTCTACCTGACCTCCAAGTCCTGGGACGTGAGGATAGCGGCAGGCCAGGCGGTGGAAGCCATCGTCAGTAATGTGCCAAAGTGGAACCCACAGCCAATCTCACACAGTTATGGTCAGTTAATGATACTAATAATGAAAATAATAGCAAAAATAATAATCTTAATTTAAGTCTCCACCTTATATCTGCTGAGCACATGTTAAAAGGGAAATATGATTAATTCAATCAGTTTATGGGGGCATACGCTGTGACAGCACGTAGTCGCACTCACCCTGCGACTCCCACTCTGGGGGATCCTCCTGGGCAAGATTCCAGGCATCTGCAAAGGGGGCCAGGTGATGAAACAAGATGTCTAGCAACCCTTATATTCCACCTAAGGTTCTCCCCGAGAGTACTTCCCTGAACGACTGGTGCCTATAATGTATTTTAGTATTTCTGCTAATTATATACAGTAGATGTAAACATCCTGAACTTCTGTATAACCTCAATATCATAAGTGGTTGATTGAAGTGTTTGATATTGTTATGGGGAGTGAATGAAAGACTGGTTATCTTCTGTCATTTCTCAGACGATGATGATGGTGGATGTAAGGCTGTGTGTGGCCGGCTGTCCCTGCGGTCGTTCAACATCCACCACGTGCTGGAGAAAGGGTCCTACCTCATGGCTGCTGATGAAAAATTCTTTGAGGAGGAGGAGGAAGATGAGAATATCCGTAAGTCCACTGTACAGTAGCCTATAGTACAGTACATTAAGCCTTTCACGCACAGGTCGCAATTTGAGCCTATTCTGGGATACTTTAAAGCCTTTGTGACCGTCAGGGTTTTTTAGAAACCTTTAGTTTAGTTACTTCAACCTCTGTACTGTAGTTGTCTTTGAGTTAGCTGTGAGCAGAAAACTAATTTTGGAGAGGTATTTAGAAGATTTAGAGAACTCTATTTCTGATTGCTAATCGGCAACCCCTGCGTCCACATATGCATGAAAGGGTTAACATTTTGTTCTGGAAAATGTATGAGGTCATTAGACCATGTATTTTTTTTTTCTTTTTATTATTATTATTTTTTTTTTCTAGTTTCCTCTCTATGCCTCCATCAAGCTTAAATGAATATACCCAAGACCCCCCTTTAAGATAAATTTGTGCATATTTTGGTAGTCAAATGCCCCGGCCGGTCCCTTCTAAATTGCAGGCTCGCTATCATTTGCCAGGGAATACCTAGGAGATACCATCTCTGCCGGTGGTGGGGCCGAGGCTGCCACTGTTGCTAGAATTAGGTGTGGCTGGGGGAAGTTCAGAGAACTGATGCCAATCCTGACCATGAAAAGAATGCTTCTCCCCCTGAAGGGAAAGGTGTATGCCTCATGTGTTAGAAGTGCAATGGCGTATGCCTCAGAAACATTGGCCGTTAAAGTAGAGGATGTCAACAGAATGGAGCGTAATGAGATGAGAATGGTGAGATGGATGTGTGGGGCCAGGCTACAGGATAGAATAACAAATGTTGAGCTGAGGAGACGTTTAGGTATAAAGAGTATTAGCGAGGTGATGCGTACAAGTAGACTGGGATGGTATGGACATGTGGAGAGAAAGGATGAACAAAATTGGGTGAAAAAATGCAGGTCTGTGATTGTGGAGGGAGCTGCACCGAGGGGTGGACCGAGGAAGACCTGGGATCGGACTATACGTGCCGATCTCAAATCCAAGAACTTGACAAGTGAAGCAGCCCTTAACAGGGTTGCCTGGAACGCCGCCATTAGGACAAGAGACTGAAACTGCACTTATGTGTGGAACAATCAGTCTTAAAATTTTATGTATGTATGTATGTAAAATTTTATGTAATCAACACCTAAATGGCACAAAAGGTCTTAAAAGGGGTAAATGTCTTCAAATCTCAAAGCAAATGGTGTTAAACATGAGGGAGAAGGGTGGTCCACAGAACCCCTCCTTATTTAGGGCCTGATTGAGCATATATTCTATAGTTTAATCTTAGTTGTTGCTATTCTAATGAGAAGGAAGAGTAAAAAGCGGGTAGTCAAAGAGTTTGGTGTGGTTTGTGGGAGGAGGAAGCTGAAGGTGAACGTCAATGAAGTGTGTAATAGGGATGATCGTAGGGTGAATCTAGATGTGAGGCTGGATGGGGAAATATTTCAACAATAGAGTGTTTTAAATATCTAGGAGGAATGATAAGCAAGAATGGAGGTATGGAAATAGAGGTAAAACAGAGTATGTGAAGGAAGGAAAGTTTTCGTAGCAATGGGAAGTACCGTATGTGAAAGGTGAGAAATCTCGGAATGAAAGCTAAAAGTGCAATGTATCAAGGAACTGTTGTACCAACAGTGATGTATGGGCTCTGAAGGCAAAGGAGAGAAGAAAGCTGGATGTGATAGAGATGAGCTACTTGAGGTGTATGTGTGGAGTGACTCGTAGAGACAGATTGAGGAATTTAAAGATGCGTAGGAGAGTGGACAGAAGGGTGCTGAGCTGGTATGGTCATGTTGAACGAATGGAAGATGAAAGGCTTACAAAGAGAATGTGTGAATCAGATACAAGGGGAGGTAGAGGGGTAGGAAGAACCCCATTGAGATGGAGAGATTATGTAGGACAAGCATTGGAAGATAGAGGAATGACTATAGATCAGGCAAGGGAAGTGGTAATAAACAGAAATGAATGGAGTATGCTTGTGAATAGATGAGTGAAAATGCGGTCATTTGGGAGAGGGGGTCGGGCACCAGTTGGACTAGATAATAGTCCATCAGGTGCCTGGCCTGGGGAGCCGGTATATATGAAGGGTGCGCCTGGATGTGTGGTGGTTAGGCTTCGCTACATGTCTGCCTGCTGAGATTAGAACTTCTCCGGGTGCTCGGTGGAGTGCTGGAGTAACCTTGGTGATCCCTGGTCTCTGGGTCTTCTCCTGGGCGACCTATATATGTGTGAATTTGTGTTTTGTTTTTATTATTTTTTATACAGGTATTTATTTTTTATTATTTTTCTTTTGTTTTCCCGTTTCGGGCTCTGTCTCGAGTCGGCCACCCCCAGCTAAAAAAAAAATATAGAAAAATAAAATGGGGAATGTGCCTGAGTAGATAGATAGATAGATAGAAGGAAGTGTGAATGTGTTTGGGAGTGCGTGTATGTCTTGTGGTTTCGTTCTTCCCTTTTTGCCATTTATCTTTTATATTTCTTTAGTGTGCCACCACGTCCAGACAGAATGTGGTATTTAGTATAAAACAACATTTTGAGAATATTGGTGGGAATGTTGTAATAGAGCGTATATATTAGTGTGTTTTTATTCTTTAACACTAACTTAATCCTTTGAGGATTATGACACAATTTGACAGAATATTTTGGCTATTATTAGACAATTTTATTCAGTTTAGGTACTTTAGGAAAAACTTGTGGCAGCTAAAGAGCTGAGTAAGATAGTTTTTACTGCTTTGATTCTTAGACTTGTTTCCTAAGTTGCATAAAATAATCGAATGATAACCAGAGTACAGTGTCAAAACATGTCATGAGACTCAAGGGGTTAAGGGGAGACTGGCCGTTTGTTTGGTCTATTAATTCATGTAGGCCTATTCATATTTGTTTAGTTTCCTCCCTAGACCTAAATCTAGCTTAGAAAAACACCCCCTAGACCCCCCTTCAAGATAAATTTGTACTTTTTTCGGTAGAATAATGTCCGGGCCGAAGGCCGGTCCCTCTTAAAATTGCAGGTTCGCTGTCGCTCGCCAGGAAAAAATGAACACCTAAATGGCACGAAAGGTCTTAAAATTTACAACGAAATGGGGCGAAAGGTGTTAAAATCGCCAAACTAGTGGGCCAAACGTCTTCTATTCGCAAAACTAGTGGGGCTAAACATTAGGGAGAAGGGGGTCCAGAATAACGGTCTGCCTCCCCTTAACCCGGGAACTGTGGGAAGACTCTTAAGAGTTCCCCCGGCGGACTGTGGGAAGACTCTTAAGAGTCAGAGAAAAAAAAATCAACTTTTAAACATCGAAAAAAAAAAAAAAATGCCCCTGGGCCATGCAAAATATCACTCCTCTACCTCCCCTCCTTCCCCACTTTCCTCCCCTCCTTCAGTTATCACCTATTTTCCCTGTTATTCCCTTATTCTGAGGTATATTTTCGTGCTAACATTAGCGAGTTGCAAGCAGGGCATTGTCATCACTGTTAGCAAGAGAGAGAGAGAGAGAGAGAGAGTATCGATCGACAGTGTCTCTCCAGCCTTGGGGGAAATTGGCGGGAAAGGAGGTTGCCTCACCCATACATTATGTAACTCCCGCCCTGTATCGCCGATTTTGACCATCCAAACGCTGTTTTCACTTGTTTTATTGTTGTAACAGGTTAATACCTTTATAATCAACCTATAATAGGCACATATGGATAAGTATTAATGCTATTTATGGTAAAATGAATATTTTAGTGATGGAAACAGCTCAAATACATGCGCACAGGCAGAGGTGTCTAATTACCCCCATGCGCACTTCTGAGGTTAACTACCCAGGGTGTCAAACAGTAGCCGAGTCCTTTCTTTTTAGTGTTTATTATTTTGTTTATTTATTGTTTCCACATAGCGATTTTGATTAGTTATTGTCTTTTTACTGTGTTCGTATACGTTTTGGTTTGTTTATTTTGAGTTATTTTGTCTTTTTACTGTGTTCGTATACGTTTTGGTTTGTTTATTTTGCAAGTTTTACATTATAATTGTTTATGTAAGAATAATATTATGGTTTATACTTCAAATTATGTCTTTGAAAGTGATGAAATTACCAAAACAATGCTGTATCATGTTAAATTACCAAAACAATGCTGTATAATGTTAAATTACCAAAACTGCTGTATCATGTTAAATTACCAAAACAATGCTGTATCATGTTAAATTACCAAAACTGCTGTATCATGTTAAATTACCAAAACTGCTGTATCATGTTAAATTACCAAAACAATGCTGTATCATGTTAAATTACCAAAACAATGCTGTATCATGTTAACCCCTTCAGACATATATGACGCAGAGGTTGCCAGATTAGCAATAAGAAATAGAGTTCTCTCACTCTTATAATTACCTCTCCAAAATTAGTTTTCTGCCCACATCTAACTCAAAGACAACTGCAGAGGTTGAAGTAACTAAAATAAAGGTTTGTAAAAAACCCTGATGGTAATAAAGGCTTTAAAGTATCCCTAATAGGCTCAAAATTGCGTCATATGTCGGAGAGGGTTAAATTACCAAAACTGCTGTATCATGTTAAATTACCAAAACGATGCTGTATCATGTTAAATTACCAAAACAATGCTGTATCATGTTAAATTTCTTGTGCCACATGTATTTGTTGATTTCATTAATTGAGTTTAGAAGTGAAGTTGGTTGGTGAAAAAATATAATTACTTCTCATATTCTGTCTTGATAGCATAATGCATAAATGTGCTGAATTTAGGTATGAGTATCCTGGGTTTGAGTCCTTGGAGTGCCACATGTTATTGTTGATTTCATTAATTGAGTTTAGAAATAAAGTTGGTTGGTGAAAAAATATGAATTCATTAAAGTCTTCAAACAAAATTGGTCCAATTTGACACCATGTAACAATTTTAAGGGGGGTCACCTGCTTTTTTCGTCTCCTTTTCTCTGGCTTGCATCCATTCGGCTCCATTCAGCCTACTGTTTTAAGATGTTTACCCCCATCCAGGTGTCAATATTTTCCTGGCGAGCGGTAGCGAGCCAGCTTATATATATTTTTGTTTTAACAGCAAGTTAAATTTGTACATTTTTCGATAGACAAATTTCTCCGGCAAAGCCGGAGGTCTCCATACAATGCTGGCTCGCTATCGCTCGCCAGGAAGAAATCAGCACCTGGATGGGAGTAAACGTCTTAAAACAGTAGGCTGAATGAGGCCGAATGGATACAAGCCAGAGAAAGAGAGAAAAGGATAAAAAGATAAAAATAGCCTGTGACCCCCCTTAACCACATTGTTTATTTATGTCAGCGTTGGACCCGGTGGACCGCCTGGCCACACAACGGAGGCTAGTGAACCAGAGGCTGGGGCTGGACATTGCTGAGGCTGTAGGGGTGGACACACAGGGTATTGTGACCAATGAGGACCTGGCAGAGTCTCCCGTCCAGACCAACACAACACTCAATGGCCAGGGCAAGGTAGGTTACATCATTAAAAATCCTTGAACTTTTAGCGCCAACTTTTAAAGTATCCGGGCTATATTAAATCGTTTTGCTGTCTCGATTGTGTTGGATACATATTTGGATGGATGCGTCACAGTGTATTCTCTTGTCTGTACATACATTCATACAGTGATATATACAGTATACATACATTCATACAGTGATATCGAACGTCCCTTGATTTTGGCCCTGTCACTCTTTCAACTATGGGGGAGGCACTCGCTATAGGCAGTTATGCCTTTTGCCTCCCTCAATCACATAGAAAACAAAATAAATAAAAAAATATACAGTACATCCTTTTCTATTACATTGTAATTGCTAAGACGGGTTGCCTTTTGCCAGTTTACTGTAGTACAATAAATTATTGAGTGAAACTGTATCCTTGGAAAATTTCATCTTAGTTCTGTACTGTAATAAGGTTAAGGGTTAATTATTTAGGGGGTCGGCCGCCAGTTGGATTACAGTAGATAATAGTCTGTCAAGCACCTGGTCCGGGGAGCCGGTATATATGAAGGGTCATGCCTGGACGTGAGGTGGGCGGGCATTGTGGTGTGCTCCGCTGCGTGTCTGCCTGCTGAGACTGGAACCTCTCTGGGAGGTCTGGGGCCGGGGAAATGCTGGAGGCCACTAGTGATCCTTGGTCTCTGGGCGATCTAGATGTGTGTGAATATATATTTTGTTTTTTTTATGTTGTGTTGTGTTGTGTTGTCCCTGCTCGGGCACTGTCTCGAGTTGGCCACCCCCACTTATGGGTTATGTTCCTGTGTATACAGTATACATTACATACATACATACATACATACAATGTGACCTGTGGTTTGTGAGGATTGCTTGTAATGCTGTTGATTTCATGTAGTAGAAACTTTGTATATGTAATCATATAATAAATAATGGTATTAGTATACTATACTAGCATTCCATAATTTAATTAAATCCACATACTTTTTATATCTGTTTTACAATACCCGGTACAGGAGAGTGTGCTGAACATAATGAGGAAAGAGATGAGGTCTGCTGGTATGAGTCTTAGCTCCAGAGAACTTAACCGTGCCAGACGCAAGGCTAGACTTTCGGCTAAGCAGAAATCTGTGGATGTCTCCGAAAATGTAAGTTATTTTAGGCTTTTTATAATTTTCTAATAGTTTTCATAAAGTATGCTTGCTAATGTCACTATATGTGTATGGTGCTATTACAGTAAAGACAAAGTTTCTGGTGCTCAAATGGTTCAATATGGTTTGGGGTCCTGCAGGTAATGCAATGTTGCTGTGGTGGGCTGGATTTATAATGAGGGTTGGTGTCCTCTACTTCCCATAGCCAACTTATGACATTTTGTTTTTAATGAGAGTGGTGAACCATGAAGGCCTTGGGGCCATAACAGTGCCTCCTGTATAGGCTTCCCCACCGTCTCACTCTCACAGCCTACTTGTACAAGTTTATCTTTCTCTTTCTTTAGTTTGATAGGTGGTTGGCACCCATCATCCACTCACTTCTCTGCTGATCTGCCTTGTAAACTATACAGTAGGTAGCGCCAATGAACTTGACAATAATCTTGACCCCTTAACTTCTCCTTACTCAAAAGGGCCTAGAGCAAACTGGCTGTAAATATCCACACCTATTTCCTGGTGGGCTCTTCCCAAATGATAGAAACGTCAGCTCAATTGCTTTCATTCATTTTGAGGTATAAAAAGTTAAGGGGTCAAGATTATTGTCAAGTTCGTTGGCGCTACCTATAGTACAGCTTTACATATGATGACAGGTTACAACATGAATGCTAATGGTAGGCTCGGGAGGGCCTGGGGTATATTATATACAGTACTATAGGCATCACATCAAAGATTCATAATGTCACTACCAAATAATATGTTTTCCTCTTACACCCTCCGGGTTGTCAAACCGGAAGATTGGTTTAAATAAGCAATAACTAAGTAAGTAAATGTATTATTATAATCCCATATTCAGGCTGGTGATGAAGGTCCAGATCGCAAACGTCCGCGGGTGGGTAGTGTGGCGGGTGATAATGGTGGGAGTGATGATGAGGACCGTATGGTGGTGGATGAAGGTAACAACACCAACACCACCTCTCAGGACCAGGTTAGTAGTACCCATACACCTACACCAGGATTTCACACCACTGATTCTCAATATATTTTGCCTTGGTAGGTGGGGCATTCATCATCCACTCATTAAAAAAAAAAAATGAGCTACAGTAAAATTTCTTTAATCCAATATCCTGTTATTGAAATAACCCAATACTGTACTGTACCTTTAGTCCAAATTTTGGGAGGCTGAAATTAAATGTTAAAAATAAGGACCATATGAAGAAACAAAAAATAATACAGGTAGTGTAATTAGTTTTGAAAGACTATTTATAAGTGACTAATGATGTATTGTATGTATTTATAATGTAAAACTTGCAAAATAAACAAACTAAAACTGGGACGATACAAGATAAATGCAAAAGAACTGATCAAAATTGCTATGTGGAAACAACGCTTAATATGTACAGTATATACACAGTCACATACCCCATAGCTGGGGGTGGCCGACTCGAGACAGAGCCTGAAAAAAAACTCACATTTATGTCACCCAGGAGAATACCCAGAGACCCAGGCCCATCTGTGGTCTCCAGCAAAAGATTCCCAGGTCCCAGACCTCCAGACTAATAATTTGGAGGGACCTTGGTGACCCTGGTCTCTGGGTCTTCTCCTGAATGACCTGGATGTGTGTGAATTTGTGTTTTGTTTTTGTGTGTGAATTTGTTTTCTGTTGTGTTTTGTGTTGTCCCTGTTCTTGCTCTGTCTTGAGTCGGCCACCCCCCAAGAAAACAAAAAAAACACAAAATAAAATAAAATAGAAATAGGAAAAGTGGGGATTGGGCCTGAGTAGATAGATAGATAGTTTAAAGTAACATATGTGCATCATCTTTGATAAGCTCTGATCTTCCATCAGCACCTTACCCTGGTTTATTTGGTTTACATCTTAGATTACCTGTAATAAACATCAACAGAAAAAGCACATACAATATATTTTGCTTGTTTCTATATTATGTCTAAGTACAGTACAGTATAGTACTGAGTACTGTACTGTACAGTCACAGTCATTAATGCTTCCCTCATTTTAATTATATTTGCATTTTGGTGGCTCATTTAATAAATGTTATGGTACTAAATGCATCAAAATTTATGATCCAAACCATTCCATCTTATTGTCCAAAATTTGTGATAATTATAATCCCAGCCGTTCCTGATCTGCTGCTACTCCGATTAGACTTTTACTGTAGGTGTAGAACAATCTTTCATAGTATGAATGGTTTATATATATGGTTACTCTGTCCTCAGTTGGTTAGGTTATACAGTATGTATATTCTACAGTATTTCATGGATTTTTACTTTGCTCAGGGTAACCAAGAATGGCCACTGGAGTTGTTTTGTGAGTGTCTGGCCATGGAGTTGTTTAGTGCTGCGTGGGAGACTAGACATGGTGCGGCCACAGCTCTCAGACATGTCATCAGAGTCCACGGTCGAGGGGGAGGCAAGACTACCTACCAGACTAGAAGACAAGTGAGTCACTGAAACCTTTTTCTTTTTCCTTTCTGCAAAAGAATGCTGAGTGCTATATTGTATTTATAAAGGCTATAAAGAATAGATGAGGACAGAATACCATGCATGAAGTCAGGTGAGAGTAGCTGGTAATGGATAACCACCTATGATATTAATTATATTGTAAAACTTGCAAAATAAACAAACCAAAACAAGAAGGCTGTTCGGCCAGGCAGCTTGGGGAACAACAACAACAGAAGCGACACAATATATAGAATTTTTTTTTTTATCAAAAGCACTAGGCCTATGTGGAAATAAAGATTTAGCAAAATAATTTTTTGGAATAAAAGAACACAAAACCACCACATACGTAGAGTGTACATCACTATATGAGTAAGTGAACATATAACCATCACATGGAATGTACATCTCTATATGAGTAAGTGAATTTGGTTCCCAGGCAAATTAGTTGCACATATATTAACATACGGTACTCTCGTTATAATCAAGGAATTAAAATGTAAAACTTGCAAACTAAACAAACCAAAACTGGGACGATACAAGATAAAAGTAAAATAACTTATCAAAATCGCTATGTGGAAATAATGCTTACTAAAATAAAATGTATGAAATAAAAGAACACAATCCACCACATAGGGTGTACATTACTACATGAGTAAGTTAATCTGTTTCCCAAGCAAACTAATCTCACATAACAACGCACTATCGTCACGTTCAACGAATTAGTCAATTTGTGAAGTTCGGGACGTTCTGGTAAATTTTTACTAAACTCTGCATGAATAAAGAAACTACAATTAGTGTCAAAATGTTCTATTGAAATCAAATTTGCAACTTGACAAGACATTAACAATAGTACAAAATACAAATAGCACTCACTAACGATAGTGCTATCGGGTAGGTACTGTACCTGCAAGCTAGCATGCCTCAAGTGACCTCTACCAATTACTTAATTTGGGAAGTTCAGGACATTCTGGCAAATGCTTAAAAGACTGCTTTTAGCAAGTTAAAGCAATATATTATATGAAACAGAGTTAAAGAATACTAAAGCAATAATTTATTGTAAGTTCATTTATTTATTTTTTGTTTATTTTTTTATTTATTTTTTTATTTTTATACAATTACCTGTAGTTTAACCAGACCACCGAGTTCCCAGATAGAACTCCTATAGGGCTGGCCCGAAGGATTAGATCATGATATGCGACCAATCAAAGCAGAAATGGAAAGATCAGGAAGGGGGTGTAAGTTTAATATATATGTTTTCCAGATGGAGTTGAGCCATCAGGCATGGTTGGAGGACCTGGCGGTGAGAGTGTTATGTGTGTTGGCCCTCGACCGCTTTGGTGACTTTGTGTCCGACCAGGTGGTGGCTCCAGTCAGAGAAACATGTGCTCAAACTTTAGGTAAGTCTTATCCTTGTTTAATCTGGGGTTAGTATTTTCGAACTCCTTTTGTTTTGACCCACTTCATTAGTCTTGAGATTTTAAGACATTCCACCCCATTAATTTGGCGATTATAGAACGTTTTGCCCCATTCAGGTGTTGATTTTTTCTGGGTGAGTGATAGCTAGCCTGCAATTATAATGTAAAACTTGCAAAATAAACAAACCAAAACGTATACGAACACAGTAAAAAGACAAAACAACGAATCAAAATCGCTATGTGGAAACAACGCTTAAGTAAAATAATTATTTAAATAAAAGAACACAATCCACCACATAGGGTGTACATCACTACATGAGCAAGTTAATCTGGCTCCCAAGCAAACTAATCGCACATATAACAACGCACTGTAGTCACGTTCAAGGAATTAGTCAATTTGGGAAGTCGGGGACGTTCTGGTAAATTTTACTAAACTCTGCATGAATAAAGAAACTACATTAAGTGTCAAATGTTATATTAAAATCAAATTTGCAACTTGACAAGATAATAACAATAGTACAAAATACAAATATAACTCACTACCAAAATAATTTACAATTTTATCTTGGTGCATATTTATTAGGGGGGTGTGGGGAGGCATATTGTTTAGTCTATGGGTTAAACTAAAATATAATTGCTCAAAAATAGCAAGAAATAATCAAAATTGTCAATCTATTTATCTATCTATTTACTCTGGCAAATACCCTTTTTATTATTATTATTATTTTTGTTTTTAATCCAAAACCAAACCATACAATAAATCCCCAAGACGGACCACCTAGTGTTAAATATACCGGTACTGGTATAGCATAACTTTGGTGACATGTGTGCCAGATCAGGTGGTGGCTTCAGTCAGAGAATTTTTTTTTTTTTTTTTTTTTTAAAGAGACAATGAACGGAGGAAGGAAAAACACAGATAAAACAAAAAGGTCCATGTGCCTAAAGGCATCCTCCATTCATAAAATGTTTGTAACAACTGGATTTAAACATTTGTTGATTGTAAGTTTGTGGAAAGCAATTCGAGGGAAGTGAATTCCAAAGAGTAGTAGCTCTGGGGATAAATGAATTCTGATAAGCAGAAGTTCTGCATTGTGGAGGAGAAAGTGTAAATTCATGGGCGCTCTCAGCTGCCCTAGTTCTACGGGGAAAGATGTGGAGAGGCGGCACAATTGAAGCAAGTTCCTCGGAACAATTGCTGTGAAAATATCTGTAGAATAATGCAAGGGATGCAACGTTTCTTCGTATGGCTAATGTAGGAAATATGAACATGTGCTCAAGCTCTAGGTCAGTCTTACATATACTGTACTGTATACTAATATACTGGACAGAACTTAAGTAACCTTTTTATTTGTTTTTACTTCTCAATAAATTAGTTCAACTAGACCACTGAGTTCCCCAAAAGAACTCTTATTAGGCTGGGCCGGAGGATTAGAACAAGATGGACAACTAATCAAGACAAGATAGATATAGAAGGGCAGGGGGGGGGGGGGGGGATAAAAAACAAAGCTTAGGAAGGTAAAGACACTCAGACATTTCTAGCCATGTCATCAGTTCAGCCAGACCACATGAGCTCCACAGCAGAACTCTTAAAGGGCAGGGCTGAAGGATGAGGCAAGAACTGCTTCACTGCAGCACCAACTAATAAGTGATCATGGGTGAAAAATGAGAAATCAGTACAGTACTAAGAAAGAAAAAATCACGGCTAGATGCAATAAAATGCACTACTGAGGGGAATTGAGTCAGCTCAGCCGCACCAGCGACCGAAGAGACACATCAGGTCAGGAGCCAACTATGAGGGCCTGACAGGGTGGCATATGATACAGGTCGCTCAAAAGACAACCGGATGAGATAGAATAAGAACAGAAGGGAAAAACATAGAAAGAAGAAATAAAGCTACCCAAAATTTATCTTCCCTTGATAAAGTTTTAGCAGTACCTTTCCCACATGTTTAAAAATACGGTTGTTGATGCCAGACCAGGTGGTGGCTCTAGTCAGAGAACATGCTCAACTGTAAGGTTGGATAAGACTAATGTATATTTCTCACTCATTACATACCTGGTACTAGTATGCTAATTTACATCTACTGCTATGATTGTAGTTAGCCCCTTCTGTACCAGTGACGGCAGGGAGCCGTCAGTAGATAAATCACTCCCTAGTCCCAGCGACGGCAGGGAGCCGTCAGTAATGTACTTTCCTTGTAACTGCCAGTATCAGGCTGTGCCTGGTACCACGACCGTTTGAGCACTGCTCTAGAGTTGGCAAAACTTCTCCGCTTATATCTAAGCCTCTGAAGGCTGGGACAGCCAGTATTCCTTCATCTTTTGAGGTGGGAGGTTGTTCTATCTTGCCATTTTGGCCATATTGCTTGGGACTGGGTGGGACTTTTATTACTGTACCCTATGGTACAGTAGGGGTTAAATAGGTTATATAAACCTTTTTTATTTGGAGCGAGGATGGAACCATAGACAAGGTCACAAAATCCCACCATTACTACTGTACCAAGACTAACACGTTCAGTAGAGCATGGTATTTTTTCTGATCTCTACATTACATTAAGCAGAACACATTCATATATGTACAGTACTGTAATCTCGTACAGTTTAACTATTTTTTTACGTGCACCAAACCGACTAGACCACCGATGAGCTAAAAGTGATAGTTTAATTTGGAAGAAGTTCTCAACTGAAGCTGTACTATATATAGCTGCATTTAAAGTCAGTGATTTATTTGTGACCACCCACTCTGGGATTGAGGCATCTGGCAATTGATAAGATTATGCACCTGAATGAAAAAGGAGTGTACGGTGTTCGAGGTCATGTTGTCACATGATGAGTGAGAAGCCAGTGACAGTGGGCTGCTAGAGGTCAGGATAATTATCTATATATTATGCCAGAGTGGTTGGGTAGTAGAGGGAATGAAGACTTGGAGAGACAGAAACGAGCGAGGTACTTGGAGAAAAAGAGAGCAGTGAAGGAAAGTAAGAGAAGAGTAGATGAGGAATTTGGTAGGAATCTGAGTGTAAAATGGAGGGAGTGTAAGAAACTGTTCTGGAAAGAAGTCAAGAAAGTTAGTGAAGGTAGCAAGGGAAACAGTAAGGGTGTGAATGATAAGAATGGGCGAGTGCAAGCCGAGAAGCAAGCGAGAGTCGAAAGATGGAGGGAGTACTTCAACGAATTGCTAAATGTAAGGAATGAAGCGCCAGCAAACATAGTTGGATGGGGTATGGGAGGGAGAAAAAGAGAAATAGTGGAGGAGGAGGTGGGGATCAGGAGATCAGAAATGTGTGAAGCCATGAAAAGAGTGTAGTTGGTGAAAGCACCAGGAATAGATGGAGTGTGTGGGGAAATGTTGAGGTATGGTGGTGAGATAGTGATAGAATGGGTATGGAAAATGTGCAAACTAGCATGGGAGAAGGTGAGTGCACCTGATGACTGGAAGACAGGCATAATAGTCCCCCTTTATAAGGGTAAAGAGGAGTGTGTGGTAACCACCGAGGAATATGTCTTCGTAGTAGGGTAGTGATTGAGAGAGTGAGAGCGTGAACGGAGAAATTGATAGGTGACGAGCAGGGTGGTTTTAGGAAGGGAAGAGGATGTGTAGATCAGATTTTTACCCTGAAATGTGTTGTGGAGAAATATCTGGAGAAGCAACAGAAGTTGTATGTTGCCTTTATGGACTTGGAGAAGGCCTATGACAGAGTGGATAAAGATGGTATGTGGAAAGTACTTAGAATATACGAAGTAGATGGCAAGTTGCTGAAAGCAGTGAAGAGCATGTATGAGGGTGCAAAGGCGGCAGTACGTGTGGAGAATGACCGTAGTGAGTTCTTTGACCTGAATGTTGGGTTGAAACAGAAACAGGGGTGTGTGATGTACCTGTGGTTCCTTACTGTATATATGAAGGGCGGGTGCCCGACCCCGAAAGGGGTTGAAATAGGGGAGCTATCCCCCCGCCAAAGGCGGCTTTCTAGGGCCTTTCCTAGCTGATGCTGAGAGGATTGGGTTCTAGTCATGTGGTGATGGGCTAGTCTATCAGAGTGAGAACTGAGCGATCTCTGCCATACCCATAGCTTACTCTGACTGTTCCTTTAACTTATATATTTTCTAGATCTCAAGTGACGGCGTCTTTTCCGTGGATTGACCTCCCAATCTACCAAGATTGGAAGCCAAAGTGTCACATTTTTCCCTTGCCCCTCAACTTTCTCTTCATAATTGCTGAGGGGCACAGGGCCCTGGGTGGGGCTTTGGTTTCCCGAGCGTTTCCGCACCCTCCTCAGCTCCCCGCCATGGAGTGGCTTCGGTCACCCAGGCTTTATTGTGGTCGGCAGGGAGGGTTCTGTGGGGGCGCTCGGTTATGGCCTTGGAATTGCTTGGGGCTGTTCGGCCAGGCAGCTTGGGGAACAACAACAACAACTGTATATATGAATGGAGTCATGAAATAAATAAAATGAAGAGCAGTGGATGTTGGTGTATCGCTGATAAGGGAGGGAAACGAGTGGAAGCTACCTGTACTGCTGTTTGCTGATGGCTGCGATAATGAATTGGAGTTGCAGGGTCTGGTAAAAATGTTTTTTGGAACAGTGCGAAAAACGGAATTTGAAGGTAAATGCGGAGAAGAGCAAGGTTTTTATGGTCTTCGAAAGGGGTGAAGCCACAGAGTGTGAGGTGAAGTTGAACGGTCCAGCTATGGAGATTGTCAGCTCATTTAAGTATCTGGGCAGTGTGTTGAGTAAAGACGGGACTATGGATTAAGAAGTGCGGGAGAGGATGCAACAGGGGAAGAGGGTTGTCGGAACGCTGAAAGCAGTAACAAGAAATAGGGTGGTCAGTATGGAAGTGAAGAAATCCTTGCATGACAGTGTGGTAATCCCGACACTGACTTGCGGAAGCGAAGCATGGACGTTGTTGGAGAAACTCAGACCAAGAGTGAGAGGGGTGGAAATGAGTTACCGGTACTTGAGAAGTGCGTACGAAGTTACATGGAGGGATAGACAGACGCATTTGGAAGTAAGAAGGAGATGTGGTTGGGAGGTTTGTGAGGACAAGAAAGCAATAACGAGCCAGCTGAAATTGGGTCTCTTGACTATCCGGTCTTTACGTAATAAGATGGATCATATCTGCGAGATCTTGAATGACTCCAATCTTGACATACTTTGTCTTACTGAGACTTGGTTATCTGAGTCAGATCTGAACATAATTCGTGCTGCATTGCCCAAAACTTATTCTATAATCAGTGTCCCCAGACCCGGCACACGTCTGGGTGGTGGCGTATCAATAATTTACTCTCAGGCATTGATGAACATCAGCCAAATTATTACTTGTGACCTCGTTACTACCTCCTTTGCGTTCGTAGAAGTGCTTATCAATCTTCATCGGCAGGTGATTAGGATTGCAGTAGTTTATCGTCCTCCCCACCCTGGTTCAGATAGAGTTTTTATTAACCTCTGAAGTGCGCATGGGGGGTATGAGACACCACACTCTTGTGCTGACGTATTTGAGCTGTTCCCATCACTAACATATTTATTTTACCATAAATGGCATTAATACTTATCCATATGCGCCTATTATAGGTTGATTATAAAGGTATTAACCTGTTACAACAATAAAACAAGTGGAAACAGCGTTTGGATGGTCAAAATCAGCGATACAGGCCGGGAGTTACACAATGTATGGCTGAGGCAACCTCCCAGCCCACCACTTTTCTCCACCTCTGGAGAGAGACTGTCGATCGATACTCTCTCTCTCTCTCTTGCACTCACTTGCTAACAGTGATGACTACGCCCTGCTACCAACTCGCTAATGTTAGCACGAAAATAGACCACAGGAAAAGGGAATAACAGGGAAAATAGGTGATAACTGAAGGAGGGGAGGTGGAGGAGTGATATTTGGCATGGCCCAGGGGCAAAACAAAAACAAAAATTCAGTTCCCGGGTTAACGAGTTTGGAGAGTTTCTGGAGGCCTTAGCTGAGAAGTCTGGATCATTGCTGATATGCGGCGATTTTAATTTCTGGGTTGATCATCCGTCCCTCAAGCCTTATTCAACTGAATTTCTCGAGTTAATTGTGGTAACAATTTTGTAAATCACATTACTACTCAACACATGTCGCAGGTCATATTTTGGATTTAGTCTTGTCTCCCTCTGATTGTGATCGCGTTGCAGATGTGGAGGTGGATGTTGTTGATTCAGTGCTGTCTGATCATGCTCTGGTTACTTTTAGCTTTGATGTCCCGAGACCACCCTCTTACAACAAGACAATCAAATTCAGAAACTATGCTAGTATTGATCATACACAGTTATCTTGTGCGGTTCGTACTTCTCTCAACTCTATCGACCCGTCTGATCTCTCTACTGATGAGTTGGTTATATTACATAATCAGTTGCTGAGCTTGATTTTCACTAGATACTGCCCCGAGATTGAAAAGATAATTATTGTACGTGATGATTGCTCCTGGTATGATTCGTCCATCACTTCTCTCCGGCGACATCGTAGGAAGGCTGAACGTGACTGGCGTATGATGCGGACAGATGATGCTCGTACCCAATATGTGAATGCAAGAAATGCTGTTCTCTTGGCTGTAAAACAACGCAAGGTCGATTACTGTAGATCCAGGATTGTGTCCTGTGGTGGTGACCAGAGAAAACTTTACGGCATTCTGAGAAACTTACTTGGAAAAAATTGTTCATCTTCAAAACCTGCATCAGTGTGTGATATGAAGCTTGCCTCAGATTTTTCCTCCTTCTTTAGTTCCAAGGTGTCGGGTATACTTGATGAATTAAATATATGTAACGTGCCAGATGATTTCTCTGTTAGGTTCCAAACTCACCACAGCAATTATTTGACTATTTCCACCTTCCAACCAGTTGAGGTCAGTTGTTGTTGTTGTTGTTATTGTTGTTGTTGTTCCCCAAGCTGCCTGGCCGAACAGCCCCAAGGCCCCGAGCAATTCCAAGGCCATAACCGAGTGCCCCCACAGAACCCTCCCCGCCGACCACAATAAAGCCTGGGTGACCGAAGCCACTCCATGGCGGGGGGCTGAGGAGGGTGCGGAAACGCCCGGGAAACCAAAGCCCCACCCAGGGCCCTGTGCCCCTCAGCAATTATGAAGAGAAAGTTGAGGGGCAAGGGAAAAATGTGACGCTTTGGCTTCCAATCTTGGTAGATTGGGAGGTCAATCCACGTTAGAGACGCCGTCACTTGAGATCTAGAAAATATATAAGTAAAAGGAAAAGTCAGAGTAAGCTATGGGTATGGCAGAGATTGCTCAGCTCTCACTCTGATAGACCAGCCCATCACCACTGAGGTCAGTGATGTTCTTTGTTATATTCACTCTCAAATCATGTCTCGCATAGACTATTGTAACTCTCTATGGTTTGACCTACCCAAATATTTGCTACGAAAACTGCAGTCAGTAATAAATCGTGCTGCTCGACTGGTTTTTGGCCTCCCACCTAGAATGCCTACTACATCGAGTTTGAGTTGCATTGGTTCCCGATCAAGGCCAGAATTGAGTTCAAGCTTTGTGTTATGGTTTTCAAAGGGGTTAAGTTTGGTGAGCCTAAATACCTAGCTGAACTTTTGCTCCCCCAACGGGATCGACCTTGTATTCTTACAGTTTCTTGCAGTAGATCCTCTGGAAAAAGGCAAACTAGGCCTGTGTATCCAGCTCAGTACCAGTACTTGCACTACTGCGGTCGTTCACGGTGTTGGCGGCGGCGGTAGCAGACGCAACATTTTTACTATTCTGTATTTTTGTTTTATAATCAAACTTCAAATCTTGTCTTCCCCATGCTTTATCAAGATTACTTTCAAACTCCCTTATTGATTCGGAATCGACTACATACTGGGGCAGTGCGTTCCACTCATTTACCACTCTATCACAAAATGAGTTCTTTGCCTTCTCAAGCCTATTTCTCTCTTTGTAAATTTTCTTAGAGTGTCCTCTCGTTCTTGTTCCCTCCCGCATCAAGAAGATACCTTCACACACATCCTCATCGTACTTTCCTGACACTATCTTAAAAGGAAAGGAAATTAATCATATCCCCTCTCTTTCTCCTATATGCCAGTGTCGGAAGCCCCAGTGTCCTCAACCTCTGCTCATAGCCCGCGTTCTTCAACGTTGGTACCAGCTTGCTAGCTCTCCTCTGCACTTTCTCTACTGCTTCTATATCCTTTACCATATATGGAGCCCACACCTGGTTCGCATATTCCAGGTGCGGCCTAACCAGCGCTGTATAGAGATTCCTTAAGATTTCTTCGTCAAGTGACACAAATATCCTCCTTATCAGCCCTACAATTCTATTGGCTCTGTTTATCTTTTCCTCTAAATGTTCTGAGAAATTGTACTTATTGTCTATCATTACTCCTATATCCTTTTCTGCATTCACTTCCTCCATCGCTTCATACATACTGTATCCTACCTTGTCTATCTTGCTTGTCCCAATCCGCATGTACTTGCATTTTTTTGGATGAAAAGGCATTAACCAATGCTCAGACCATCCCTTCATGCCCTCCACATCTCCTTGAAACAAACCCACATCTTCCTTACTCCTCACTCTTCTATACAGCTTAGTGTCATCCGCATACAGGTATACCTCACTTCCATTAGTTATAACTTCAGGTAAGTCGTTGATAAATATAACGAACAGTAGTGGTCCCAACACAGATCCCTGAGGTACCCCACTTGTAATTTCCCTCCACCCCGAGCCTATTCCATTCACCAGTACCCTCTGTCTCCGATCTTTCAGGAAGGCTTCTATCCATTTCACACATTTCTCCCCTATATTATAGCTTCTAACTTTCTCTATTAACCTTTTATGTGGGACCTTATCGAAGGCCTTCATAAAATCGCAATATACCACGTCTATTACATCACCATCTTCTAGAATTTGCATACAATCATCTACCACCTTAATTAGCTGTAGTACCGTCGACCTCCCCGGCAAGAATCTGAACTGTCTCCCACTGAAAAGTTGGTTTGACTTCATATGCTCCATTATTCCTTCTCTAATTACTGTTTCCATTAGTTTACACACAACACTTGTCAAACTGACTGGTCTATAATTCCCTGGGTCATTTCTCTTTCCCTTCTTAAATATAGCTGTTACGTTCGCCTCTCTCCAGTCCATCGGGATTTGTCCTGTATTAAACGATACCTCAAATAACATTTTCAATGGCTCTACTAACATCTCACCTCCTTCCTTTATGATTCTTGGGTGTATCCCATCTGGTCCCAGGGACTTACTTCTGTTCATTTTTTCTATAGCCCTTCTTATTCTAGCATGGGAAAACTCTATTAGTTCTAGTGCCGGTGCCTGTTTGATGGGAATAGTAGGCACTGCATCATCCGACTCCACTGTTAATACCCCCCCAAAGTATTTCCCCAGCACCTCTGCTTTCTCGTTATCAGTCTCCGCTCTCTGCGCAGTGGGGATGAGCCTACCGTTGCTTATCAGTCGGCTTTTGTATCTCGTGCTTTCTCCCACACGGCTCCAAGGTTGTATAATCGGTTGCCGGACTGTATTAAGCAGTCTATATCTGTTGAGTCCTTCAAGAAGCATTTAAAGACCTTTATGTTTCAAAAGTGTTACGACCTGGGGAATGGTGTAGTGACAGATGATTATAGAGTTTAGTGGTTATAATTATTGTATTAATAACTGTGTAAATTGTGTTGTAAATATGTTAATGTAGTTTTATTGAAATTGTGTTTTGTGTTTGAGCGCTTGCGAATTCATTTTGAAGATTGAGCACTCTTTTAAATAAGTAAAATGATTATTATTATTATTATTATTATTATTATTATTATTATTATTAAAGTGTGAAAAGGAACACCTTGAGATGGTTCGGCCATATGGAACGTATGTGAAGCGAGAGAATGACTAAGAGGGTGTACGAGAGCGAGGTGGAAGGACAGAGAGGGAGAGGTAGACCGAAAGAGGTGGAAGGATGGAGTGAAGAAGTATATGGATGAAGGCGGTGCTGGATGGGAGGAGAGGCGTCGACTGACTGGGGACGGAGGTGCATGGGGGCGTTTCGTTCGTGGTCACCCCTTCGGGGATCACGGCGTCAGGCAATAGATAGATAAATGACAGCAAAGTGAAAGTGTTAAAAATTATTACTGTATTACATAATTTTCAGGTAGCATTGTGCATCTCCTAAGCGAAGAAGGCGTGTACGGTGTAGTAGGCTTGTTGGAGGCCCTGTTGTCCCGTGATGCGTGGGAAGCCAGACATGGTGGCCTGCTGGGACTGAAGTATCTGCTGGCTGTGAGAGAAGACCTCAGGACAACACTGCTTCTCAGGTCTTATCCTCATATTTACAAAGGTACGTTATGGGGAGGGACATTACGGATTTAGGCATTGTAGAGGTTGTGTCGTTCAAGCTTATCAATTGTTTGTATTAACATTTCTTGAGAAAATAAGGTTTCAACAGAGAAAATCTTGTATATAATGTTTAGATTTAGTTTTATCCCTTCAGTCTCTTAGCAGTGAAATAGTATAATAACGGTGCTCACTTTTTCATTCATATTATTGTACTCCATCCAATGTGTTCTCACCAATTGATATCCTGAGATAGTAGTAATACAAAAGTTTAACCAGAATCCTCAGATATTAGTAATAAAAAAGTTTAACCAGTCCGGAGAGAGGTATCCTGACCAGGATTCGAACCCACTCACTCCAGGTATATTTGGGAGAGTTGGGCACAGTAACCACTCGGCCATCAGCGGATATAAGGGAAGCAACCTTAGTTCTTATCTTACAGGTACCTACCCGATAGCACTATCGTTAGTGAGTGCTGTACTGTATTTTATATATTATTTTGTAATAGTATAGATATCCTATCAATATTTGTATTTTGTACTATTTTAATGTCTTGTCATGTTGCAAATTTGATTTTAAATAATATTTTGACATTTAACATATAGTTTCTTTATTCATGCAGAGTTTAGTAAAATTTGCCAGAACGTCCCGGACTTCCCAAACTTGACTACTTCCTTTAACGTGACGATAGTGCGTTGTTATATGTGCGATTAGTTTGCTTGGGAAACAGATTAACTTGCTCATGTAGTAATGCACACCCTATGTGGTGGATTGTGTTCTTTTATTTAATAATTTTCATTTTAGTAAACGTTGTTTCCACATAGCGATTTTGATAAATTAATTTGACTTTATATTGTCCTTGTCCCAATTTTGGTTTGTTTAGTTTGCAAGTTTTACATTTTAATTGAAGAACCAGGTTATAGTCTCGTGGAAGACTATGCCTTCATACACATGGCGAGTTATTTACACTTCAGTATGACTATTTCACACATTCTCCCCCGCCAACTTGTCTAAGTGAAACAATTTTAATCGTCCTGGTACTATTATGGAAGCTCTCTGAATAACAAATATCTAATGATAGTTTATCATTAGATATTTGTAATTCAGAGAGCAACTTACCAGCTACTCCATATATTCTCAATACTTTCCATATACCTTCTTTCTCCAAGTCAATAAAGGCAGCATACAACTTTTGTCCTTTCTCCAGATATTTCTCAGCATGATTCAAGGAGACAATCTAGTCTACAAACCCTCTTCCTTTCCTAAACCCGCCCTGCTCTTCACCTACCCTTTTCTCCGTTCTCACTCTCACTCTCTCAATCAGTACCCTACTGTAAATCTTCCCTACTATGCTTAGGAGACATAGGCCCATCCCCCTGTGATTGCCACACACTCCTCTCTCTCATTTACCCTTTTGCAGGGGGACTATTATGCTCGCCGAAAATCGCGTGTTTTGACGAATAGAAACTGCCACAAATGGAATTTTAAAATTTTGTATTTTTTATCTATACATTCAGCCTTTCTGCTATAGATGCCCAAAAAACAAAATGAATATATAATGTTTTGGTCATGCTGCCGATTTTTTGAAAAAAGTTACTCTCGCGGCGAAATTACCCCGCCAGGCGGGGTAATTTCGCCACGACCTATTTTACGCATAATCTAGCTAGTAAACTAGATAACATTATATGATTAATGTCCAGACAAAACACTAGCGTGCAGGTAAAAGCAATGAAAACATTCACAAACCCAAACTGACACTAAATATGCCAATAGAAAAACATCGCACGCACACACACACAACTGAACAGGGCGGGCAGAGATGCAGGTGTGTCACACGTGTAGGCCTAGGCGCCACTGTGTCTAGTGCGGGTGTGGACATGTCTAGTGCGGGTGTGGAGTTGTGGACATGTAGTGCGGGTGTGGATGTGTCTAGTGAGGTTTGTGGACATATTTATTAGGCCTACGGGTGTGGAAGTATTTAGTGCGGGTGTGGACGTGTCTCGTGTGGGTGCGGAGCGTAGGTTGCTAGTGCAAAGTACCAGGCAGCAGCTGACGGCTACTGCCAACACTGTGTCACACGCAAACATACAAACAAACATACAAACCACCCACAAACACCCCCACACACACTCGACCATACCTTCAGACGTGCCGCTAGCCCCGGCTTCAGGCCCCGCGAAACTGCAACAAAACCTAAGCCAAACTAGATCTACAACCTAAGCCAAACTAGCTATACAACCTAAGCCAAACTTGCTCTACAACTTAAACCAAAACTGCTCTACAACCTAAGCCAAACTGCAGCCGAATCCATGCAATTGTTTCGGAGATATCGGCGTTTGAATGCAAATTATTAGCGCCGCGGCGAAATTACCCCGTCTTACCCTACCATATCTCTGCATCTAACACCTTAAATATTATAGCTTTCCTTTTCCCTTCATGATGGTAGGTATACTGGACGAAATGGATGATGTGGTGGGGGTTGGAGCATCATGCCTAGTGCCGGTGTCGGAGTGTGTGGTGTCACGTCTGGAGGGGGCGGTGGTGGCGCGGCTGGTACACACACTCTGGGACGCTCTACTGGACATTGATGACCTCACATCATCCACCAACTCCATCCTTAAGTTACTGGCCAAGCTCCTAGCCAACCCTCACACTCCACACAGGTGATACAGCCAATGAAACTTCATTTATAGTATACATAATTCCAACTCTATACTGTATTATTTGCATGTCCCCATCTTGATTACTCATTGTTACAAAAATTTTGTTATAAAATATGTTATTAATGATCAAAACGTGACATTAATATGGTGCAGGGGCATATAAAAGTACAGTAGTTTCATATTTTTCATTGAATATCGAAAAATCAACTTGTAAGGGAGTAAATTTTCCACCAGGTGAAATAGATATACATGTAGTATGGTAACTACTTTTTTTTTATTATATTGTATCTATTCATTGTCGATAGTATCAATTGCTCGCTTTTGCGATTTCCTTAGTTTATTTGTACAATAAATGTAGGTTATTTGTAGGGTAGTAATTGTTAGGGGTCACTTGAGGCATGCTATGCTTACAGGTACCTACCCGATAGCACTATCGTTAGTGAGTGCTGTATGTTTTTTGTATTGTAGATATCTTTTCAAATTGCAAATTACCTTATTATAAAACTGTATACAAATTGTAGTTTCTTTATTTACAGAATTTAGTAAAATTTACCAGAACGTCCCGTACTTCCCAAACTGACTAATTCCTTGAACATATGATAGTGCATTGTTATGTGTGCGATTAGTTTGCTTGGGAAATAAATTAACTTGCGCATGTAGTGATGTACACCCTATGTGGTGGATTGTGTTCAAGTTTGATTTTATTAAGTGTTATTTCCACATAGCGATTTTGATTACCGGTAGTTCCTTTGCGTTTATCTTGTGTCGTCCCGGTTCTGGTTTGTTTATTTTGCAAGTTTTACATTATAATAAAGTAACCATGACATTGGTCACTGGTATAGTTAGTCTAAAGCCTTAGTTCCTTACCACTTTTGATCTGTTCACCAACTTCAGCCTTGTATTACTGACCAAGCTCATCGCATGATTTCATCGCTGTAGAATCCATTTATGGCTGGGATTGTACTAAAATTTGGTGTCCCATGATTTGGTTATCCAGTGTAGGCACCAGCTGAGTCAATTGACAACTTGTGAGTTTCGTTCTGTAAGGAAGTTGGAGCTGTAGACATCGATATTTAGCAGAATTACCAGCTAAAATATGGTCAACTCATAGTCAATTTATATATACAATAATATAATTCAACATGCTTTTTATCGATCAGAAACCTACATTATAATTTTTTTTTTTTTTAATAGCGATGTTTACGGCCCCAACTTCCTTATAGCCTGAAACTCTCAAATGGTCAATTGGGTAACTGACTTCTGTGACACCCTATAGACAAAAAGTTAATGATTTAACCCCTCTTGCCCGGGCAGCATTTTAAAATGCTGCAACTTGCGAAGGGCCGGTGCCCGAGCAGCATTTTAAAATATGTGTGCTTGAAAGCTTGCTTTGAAAGCTGCGTGGCGAAAGGTTTGTTTACATGGTCGATCGTAGCGCCACCAAGCCTTAACTACATCGCTTATCAGTCCGTACTTGTCTGCCATTGCTAGTCATAGCGAAAATATGTCTTCCAAAGTGTCCGATTCTAACGCATATGGCAAAATACTCGGCAAAACTCTCTCCACGGAAATCGTCATCACACCTGAACCAGTTGACCTAGAGAGCTCTACTCAATGCCGGTCTAAAGATACAAGTACAGTAAGGGCTACATTTTGAGATTTGTTTGAATTTTCTATCTATCTTATCTATTGCCTGATGCCGTGATCCCCGAAGGGGTGGCCACGAATGAACCGCCCCCATGCACCTCTGTCCCCAGTCAATCGACGTCCCTCCCCCCAACCAGCACCGCCTTCGTTCATGTACTTCCACCTCTCATTCGGTCTACCTCTCCCTCTCTGTCCCTCCACCTCGCTCTCGTACACCCTCTTACTCATTCTCTCGCTTTCTATACGTTCCATATGGCCGAACCATCTCGAGTTGTTCCTTTTCACACTTTCCAGCACATCTACCTCCACACCACACCTCCTTCTTACTTCCTCATTAGTCTGTCTATCCCTCCATGTAACTCCGCACGCACTCCTTAAGTAATTCATTTCCACTGCTCTCACTCTTGGTCTGAGTCTCTCAACCAACGTCCATGCTTCGCTTCCGTAAGTCAGTGTCGGGATTACCACACTGTCATGTAAGGACTTTTTCACTTCCATACTGACCACCCTATTTCTTGTTACTGCTTTTAGCGTTCCTACAACCCTCTTCCCCTGTTGTACCCTCTCCCGCACTTCTTCATCCATAGTCCCATCTTTACTCAACACACTGCCCAGATACTTAAAAGAGTTGACGATCTCCATAGCCTGACCGTTCAGCTTCACCTCACACTCTGTGACTTCACCCCTTTCGAAGACCATAACCTTGTTCTTCCCCGCATTTACCTTCAAATTCCGTTTTTTGCACAGTTCCAAACTCATTTACCAGACCCTGCAACTCCCATTCATTATCACTCATCAGAACTGTATCATCCGCAAACAGCAGTATAAATAGCTTCCACTCAATTCCTTCCCTTTTCAGCGATGCACCAACATCCACTGCTCTTGATAGTATTTCTTTCATGACTCCATCCATATATACAGTAAACAACAATGGGGACATCACACACCCCTGTTTCAAACCAACATTCAGGTCAAAGAACTCACTCTGCTCACTCTCCACACGTACTGCCGCCTTTGCACCCTCATACATGCTCTTCACTGCTTTCAGCAACTTGCCCTCTACTCCGTACATTCTAAGTACTTTCCACAAACCTTCTCTATCCACTCTGTCATAGGCCTTTTCCAAGTCCATAAAGGCAACATACACCTTTTGTTTCTTCTCCAGATACTTCTCCACAACACAATTCAGGGTATAAATCTGATCTACACATCCTCTTCCCTTCCTAAAACCTCCCTGCTCGTCGCCTATCCATTTCTCCGTTCTCACTCTCACTCTCTCCCCTACTGTATACCTTCCCTACTACGCTTAGAAGACATATTCCTCGGTGGTTACCACACACTCCTCTTTCCCCTTTGCCCTTATATAGGGGGACTATTATGCCAGTCTTCCAGTCATCAGGTGCACTCCCCTTCTCCCATGCTAGTTTGCACATTTTCCATACCCATTCTATCACTATCTCACCACCATACCTCAACATTTCCCCACACACTCCATCTGTTCCTTGTGCTTTCCCCAACTTCACTCTTTTCATGGCTTCCCACACTTCTGACCTGATCCCCACCTCCTCCTCCACTACTTCTCTTCTTCTCCCTCCCATACCATATCCAGCTATGTTTGCTGGCTCTTCATTCCTTACATTTAGCAACTCACTGAAGTACTCCCTCCATCTTTCGACTCTCTCTTGCTTCTCGGCTAGCATTCTCCCATTCTTATCTTTCACACCCTTACTGTTTCCCTTGCTACCTTCCCTAACTTTCTTGACTTCTTTCCAGAACAGTTTCTTACTCTCCCTCCATTTTACACTCAGATTCCTTCCTTATTCCTCATCTACTCTTCTCTTACTTTCCTTCACTACTCTCTTCACCACCCTCTTACTCTCCACATACCTCGCTTGTTTCTGTCTTTCGAAATCTTCATTCCCTCTACTACCCAACCACTCTCTATATGCTTTCTTCTTTTCTTCCACAGCTATTCTTACCTCTTCTGTCCACCATGCTGTACCTTTCACTCCCCTCCCTCTTCTCCTCACTCCACACACCTCCTCACATGCTGCACAGATCTAATCCTTAAACACCTTGCTCATCTCCTCCACTTCCTCCATAACTTCCAGGTCGAACCCACCTAGTCGTCTTTCCACTGCTTTCCTGTACTCCTCCCTGACAGGCGGGTGCCCAACCCCGAAAAGGGTTGAAATAGGGGAGCTATCCCCCCGCCAAAGGCGGCTTTCTAGGGCCTTTCCTAGCTGATGCTGAGAGGATTGGGTTCATGTGGTGATGGGCTGGTCTATCAGAGTGAGAACTGAGCAATCTCTGCCATACCCATAGCTTACTCTGACTGTTCCTTTTACTTATATATTTTCTAGATCTCAAGTGACGGCGTCTCTAACGTGGATTGACCTCCCAATCTACCAAGATTGGAAGCCAAAGCGTCACATTTTTCCCTTGCCCGCAACTTTCTCTTCATAATTGCTGAGGGACACAGGGCCCTGGGTGGGGCTTTGGTTTCCCGGGCATTTCCGCGCCCTCCTCAGCTCCCCGCCATTGAGTGGCTTCGGTCACCCAGGCTTTATTGTGGTCGGCGGGGAGGGTTCTGTGGGGGCGCTCGGTTATGGCCTTGGCCTTGCTCGGGGCCTTTGGGCTGTTCGGCCAGGCAGCTTGGGGAACAACAACAACAACAACAACTCCTCCCTGACTTCCTCCTCCTGCAACCTCTCCACCCTCCTCACCATTCCACCCTCCTCTTGCCTCCCTCCAGCTCTCCTCACCCACTTCTTTTATATCCTAACCTTAGCTACCACTACATAATGATCAGACAGACCCCCTCCAATACCCCTATACACCCTAGCATCCATCACAGATTTCTTCATTCGTTCATCCACACATACATAATCAATCAATGACTTTCGTTCCACCACTGTCTTATCCTTCATCGTCAACATCCGTTTCCACGTGTACCTGTGAATCATTCTGTGTCGGAAGAAGGTGTTGGCTATCCACAGCCTCCTCCCCACACATACGTCCACAAGTGCACTACCATTCCCATTCACCTCTGATGGTACCCCCCACCCTCCCACCACTCTTTATTATAGTTATAGATATAGATATAGATATAGTTATAGTTATAGATATAGATAACGTTATAGACTGCATCACCGTTGATTCATTTAAACTCCGCCTAGACAAATATCTCGCATCAAACCCGCGACTGACTGCGTTTGTAAATGAATAACTTTATTTTATCCCCCCCTCAGTTACTAACCCATCTGTCCCCTACTAACTTCCTAATCCTGCCACGGACATTAGTTCCAGGGCAGTAATTCCCTTTCCAATGTTCCCTTACCCACTCTAAACCACTGTTTGGACACTTGATCCTCAGTGTTTTGGAGGACAAGCAACCTAGAAGGGTCACTGGATCTGTTGTTGCTTGATTTCCTTTGTACTTTGTACACTCCCTCAACTTTCCCATCACCCACCCATTCATATCCCCAATCAGAAATATTCTTTCGTTCTTGTCAAACTTATCCAGGCACGCCTCCACATTCATCCAGAACTCCTCTTTCTTTCTTTCAAGTATATCCTCTGTCGGGGCATACACGCATACAATCACCCACGTTTGTATTCCTACTTTCATTCTCACCCACACAATCCTTGAACCCACAGACCCATACTCTCTTACACATTCCTTCCATTTGCTTCTTACAAACAAACATGCACCTTCTCTCGCTGTTCCTTCACTCACTCCAGCACACACACCCATTCCACACTCCCACTCTCTCACATCTGAACCTTTCCATTTGGTCTCTGTCATTCCACATACATCCAGCCTGGCATTCACTAACACTTGCAGAATCTCTCTCTCTTTTGTGCCATCATTCATGCCACTAACATTCCACATAGCCATTCTCAGAATGTCCGAAGGTATGTCCTTAGTCGGTCGTGGTTCGTCAACGTAGGTTCCGTCCGCATCCGAGGCTATTCGTTCGTTTTTCTTTGCTTAGATATTTTTTCCAGATGGGGGTCGCAAGCCCACCGACCCAACCTCTTTAGTCGCCTCTTACGACACGCAGAAGGCACGTGGGGCATATTCTATTCCCTAACCCCCAGGGGGGGGTTAGCTATTAAATTAAAAAAAATAGGTCTATGTTTACATACAACGGTTTTTGGCCAGATCGCCCGGGTAGGACTATCAACATTTAGAAATGCTATCTGGGCAAGAAGGGTTAATTTATTAAACAATAATAAGGAAAGAGAGAGGGAGTTCTTTTATTTTAGTAAGCTTTGTTTCCACACAGCGATTTTGATAAGTTATTTTGCCTTTATATTGTCTTTGTCCAAGTTTTAGTTTGTTTAGTTTACAAGTTTTACATTTTAAAGTATTTACACTTATTCATAAACTTTTGTTTCAGCGTTGGAGGTAACCTGAGTGAGCTTGTGCCTCGGTTGTGGCCATTCCTGTACCACACCAATGAGTCAGTACGAGGGTCAGCACTCAGGACCCTCCACACCCTGACTTCCTGTGTCCACCACTCTCACTCACTCATAAACACAGAGGATAACAAAGCTTCCCAGGTACACAGGAAACCCAGTGATTCCTGTACTGACTCCAAAAGTTCTGAGGTACCCAGCAAAATCATCAGTTCCTGTACTGACTCCAAAAGTTCTGAGGTACCCAGCAAAATCATCAATTCCTGTACGGACTCCAAAAGTTCTGAGGTACCCAGTGAAAACATCAATTCCTTTACAGAGTCCAAAAATTCTGAGGTACCCAGCGAAAACATCAATTCCTGTACGGACTCCAAAAGTTCTGAGGTACCCAGCAAAATCATTAATTCCTGTACGGACTCCAAAAGTTCTGAGGTACCCAGCAAAATCATCAATTCCTGTACGGACTCCAAAAGTTCTGAGGTACCCAGCGAAAACATCAATTCCTGTACGGACTCCAAAAGTTCTGAGGTACCCAGCAAAATCATCAATTCCTGTACGGACTCCAAAAGTTCTGAGGTACCCAGCGAAAACATCAATTCCTGTACGGACTCCAAAAGTTCTGAGGTACCCAGCAAAATCATCAATTCCTGTACGGACTCATCTATTTTGTCATCCGATAATTTGTCATCAAAGGTTATAGACAAATTGGAGAGTTCTGTTGATTCCTGCACTGACTTAACCACCAAGACTGTATCTGAACCTGCTGACTTAAGCATCAAAATGGAAACAAATGAAGATTCTGATTCGGATAGTAAATGTGTGGTAGTTAAGGAAGAAGACCCTCACTGTATATGTAAAGTAGGTGATCAAAAGCTGGATTCAAGAGAAGATGAAATGGAAAAGAAGAACTGCTGTGCCTGCCATAACAAAATTAACAAAGATCAATCTCTAGTTTCTAAGAAGGACACTGAACAAGATAGTAAAATAAGGACTAAATTAGAAAGTAGTAAGTGTGACAAGCTAGAGAACAAAATAGTTAATCCTGTAGATTTAAACTCCTCTATAAACAGTAACAATGATGTATTGATCAAACAAGAACCCTCATTAGAAAATACCTCAAATAAAGAAGAGATTAATCCAGACTGTGAAGCTAGTGAAACCAAAAGAACGTCTGTCATGCCTCTGAAAATTACCTCCAAAAAAGAAGTGATCGATGTAGACAATGAGGTGGAGACAAAAAATCAAAGAAAGGGCTCATATGAGTGGCTAAATCCCATCATCAAGCCAGCACTATCGCACATTTTCCAGAGAAGCTTGTTGGAGAAGTCTCATGAGAATCTGGAATTAGTTTTCAAGGTAAGTGTGGACTCCTTTATTAACATTGGATTGTTCATATACTTAACAGTATTATCGGTACCGGTCCTTGCCATTTGTAGCCATAGTGTAGCAGTAGCAGTAGCAGTATACGGTACTGGTATGATACTTCATTTGAGTAACGAGGTCTCACATATATATGTATGCCTGTTATGCTTGCATATATCTAAACCTTTTGAAATAAATTATTGATTCTTTAGTTGATCTAGAGTAGATCTTCTGCTAACATGTGTTTCTTGCCTGATTAACTTTGGAGTTAGCCTCTTGCTTTGAAAATTGATCATGGAAGGAGCATGTATAGCTGGCATTGTATTAGAATTAACAAAGATAAAAATAATGTTGTTTAATAAACATTAAGTAAGTACCTCTGTAGCCCAGTCTGTAGTAACAGTCTTTCTTTAATACTTTAAGTTGTGGAACATGCTTCATGATATGACTCCCTCTGTAGATCTGGACTCAAATCCTGAGTAATGTGTCCCTGGACCAGCTGTTGGTAGCTGTGTGTCCCCTGGTGTCACCGTGGCTCTGTCTCACCATGACCAACACCAAGATGCCACTCGACCCTACATTCATGCTTATCGCTCACCATAATAAGGTCAGTATACTTTAAATTGTAATTTGTTTATACTGTATGTATATATTTGTTTATACTGTATGTATATATTTGTTTATACTGTATGTATATATTTGTTTATACTGTATGTATATATTTGTTTATACTGTATGTATATATTTGTTTATACTGTATGTATATATTTGTTTATACTGTATGTATATATTTGTTTATACTGTATGTATATATTTTTCCCTGGGGAAAAGGTGTGTCTGTTTAAGTGACTTAAGATTATTTCTTCTATAACTTAACCCGTTCAGCACCACTGACGTCCTTTTAACTATACAGTATTATGGCAACTATAATTAGATTTTATTGAGCTTAGGAAGGACCTTAACAATGAATAGGCAACAGACTATCTCATTTAATCCTTTGAGCTACCACAGAGCCTTCTTAAACTGCACAAAATTGTCTAAATATAGCTAGAATAACATTTAAAAGACATCGCCGGTACAGAAGGGGTTAAGCATGTCGTAAAAGGCAACCTAAATGGAGCAGAATGATGGGCAAACAATTTGTCTACTGACTAAGGGAAGGAAATCCTGAATAGAAATAATTTCCATGCATGCGGATCTTTGCTTGCAGTTTGGCAACAGGAAAGGCATCTGGTTACAAAGAATATCTTAGTTGATACTTTTAAATAGAAAACAATATGTCGTCATCCTACATTAGATAGGGTACAACACAACTGGGTAATTTTGGTGTGAACGGTTGTTTTTGCTCAATTAAATACCGCCATATGGAATAGTAATTTTTTTTTTTTTTTTGCTTGATCTATACATTCAGATCTTCTTCTAAAGATATCTATAATATTTGTTGTCAAAGTGTATTTTGGGCCATGCCTTAGGTTTTATTTTATTAATTATTTATTTATTTTTATTTTTTTTCCTCCCCTGTTTGGGCTGTCTTGAGTCAGCCACCCCCAGTTGTGGGTTATGTGCCTGAGAATATACTGTACATACATACGTACGTACCTCTAGGAGTCTAGGGTCTAGGGAGCCTAGGCGAAACTACCCCGTCTGACCGATCATTTCCACTCGATCGTTCTCCGATATGGAAAGGGTTACAGACATCCACTAAATAGCCAAATCAAGCTCTAATCTTCCTCTGGAGAATAGTGAAAACCAGGTGCGGCCGTTTTTTTTTTTTTCCCCTCCATGAGTACAGTATACTGTATACAAATAATTTAGTAAATAACTTAATTTTTCATAAGCCATTTGTTTGCAAAATGGGTAGCTGGGTCTTGTCAGCCTTGGTCGGCATCCCATCTAGGGGAGACAACCTTATATAATTCCGGGTGGAGGGGACTCATCAGCCATGGTTGGCAAAATATCTAGGGGAATATACCTTATGTTAAATGCTGAAGTTTCGAAGCTATGGGCCTTTGAATTGGTATTTTTGCCGTCATGGCAAAATTACCCCCCGGCATAATTATCCCGTTTTACACTAGCTAGTTGTTCTCCACAAAGAGAATGTAAAACTTAGAATATTTTTTGTAATATGTAGTAATTTGAGTAATTATAGTACCATACTTAATTCTCACTTACAGGGATTAAGTTTGAATTCTATGACAACTATCAACTGTTTTGCAGAGTTCTCTGGTGAATGTACCCACTGAAATTATATTTGTAAAAACTAAAGTCTTTATGTGTTCATTTCTAGTCTGGAGAGAGCCGCAAGGTAAGGTCTGGGCTGCTGACAGACCCTAGTGAACCGGGTGAGGTGAAGCATTACCTGGGTAGCTGTGACCAACTTAGTGACATCAATGACAAGCAACGTGTGGCTGTACGAGCCAGATGTGCAGCTGCTAAGTTAATAGGTTAGTTAACATTACATTATTCTGTATTGTACTATAGTGTGTTACTGGGGATGACTGTTGGATGGTGTATTAAAATGTAAAACTTGCAAACTAAACAAACCAAAACTGGGACAATACAAGATAAAGGTAAAATAACTTATGATAAGGTTGGGTATGTTAGTGTTATTGACATTACATCATACTGTATTGCCCTGTAGTGTGTTACTGTTGATGACTGAGAGATGATGTACTGATGATGCGGCTGGCTGTGGTATATTATAGAGTATTAACATTACATTATTCTGTATTGTACAGTAGTGTGTTAGATGCTGAACTAATGATGAGGCCAAGTAAGTTTTATTCTATTCCTCTTCCTTTAACTTATTGCCTTCAGTTTTGCCAGCCATGGAGTCGTATAGAATTAACTAACCCTTCTTCCTACTCTATTGTATACCACCATAAGTAGGACATACAATACCAAAATATTAAATGGTCAGTATGATTGCCAACCCACACCTGCTTGGTGTAGATAGGTGGAGAGCAGAGAGAGAATGGATATGTGAGGTTAGATAGGAGGGATCAATGGTTTGGGTCCTCTAGGGAAATGGAGAAGTATACATTCATCATCATCATCTCCGACACCTTGTTTCCCTCTGCGAAACCCCCGCTAAAGGATGGCCATAACATGTTTCCTTTGCTGGTGCCACAATGCCGCTTCCACTATGTTGAAGTGTTTCTTCTATTTATTTTTCCAATTTCTTATCCCATACTATAGGTGGTCTTCCACCTGTATTCAAAAAAATTATCCATGTAGTAGAAGGAGCATTGTAATATTGTCAAAAAGACCATGTCTGGACAAAGTAGTCTAGAGGAATTTTTGCCATAGCCATCTTGTCAATTGCTTTATTCATCTCTAATTGAATTGCACTGGCTGCCAGTAAAAGTCAAGATAGAATTAAAAGTATGTCTTATGACCTTCAAGACTCTAAAGTTTGGTGAACTGAAGTATCTAGCTGAACTACTAAGACATATGTTAGCACACTCAGGTGTAGCATTGCAAAATTATGATGATCCTTTGCACCTTAATGAACTTGCAGCCATAAATCAGTCCTCTTTCTCTGATCATATTATGTTCTCCTATGTGCCCCTTAGATTATATAATAAACTATTGCCTTCCATGAAGCAATTAACCTCCATTGTATCCTTCAAGAGGGAGCTAAAAACTTTGATTTTCTTGAAAAGTTATGTTCTCCAAAGAGGTGTTATGACTGTCAATTACATGGTGTAAATTGGTTGTTCGTCCTATAAGTACTTAACATCAAGGTTCTTTTTAACTGGTATCTCGAACGCTAGTGAAATCCTGTGTGTTGGAATAACTAATACTTTTGAAAAAGAAAAGATCAGATTATTATTATTATTTTCTGCCACTGGTAAAGTACAGTACTGTACACACTTGTTAGGTTATAAAGATTGTGAAATGTACAGTTGCACATATGAATTTGGATTCACTCAGTGATTATATATAGTATATATGGAATGAAAAATGGTACTTTATGATAAAAAAGGAGTGTAGTTTCTTATGCAATAGTTTATTTATATGATTTTTTATCAGTTTAATAAACAATTATTCTTGTACATACATACAATGGTTTAACACTCAAGCCGCGGGTCCCGACATATGTCGAGTGAGAGAAAAGTGGCCTATCCAGCGGGTCCTAACAATAGTCGCAAGGAATGTTGAGCACATTATCGGCTCTGAGAGAGAGTCCACACGTTGGGAGGGCGACAGGCGGGCTCTGACCGCTCAGCATGGGCCGAGCGAAGCAACTGGGGTCCCCACCACAACCCTCCACATCTCCGGCCTCTTGAGAACAAGGATATTCTGAGGAAATTACCGTATTTTAGGGTTTTTGCCCTCGTGTTGCAACATCATTGCAAGAGAACCCGTGGTCGTACAAATATGATTTAGGTGTCATTCGAAAGCTCTATTATCGCCCTTTCACGGATACATAATTGTATTATGCTCTGGCTCTTGTTTATGCATGAAAAAGAGCATGAAATGAAGCTCGTTTAGGGTAAATATGCCCGCCACACAGGTAGTAGAAATCACAAATATCCCCGTCCGTAAGGGGTTAACGTCGCTTTCCATTACATACATTCTAACGGCACAGACGTGGTTGCCTTTCCGCAGTTGAAATATAATAAATAAAATCCCATCATGTCATCATTATGGTTGATGTTGGCATAGTGCTAACCGTGCCGCAGCAAAACTAGCAAGTCAATCAAACAATTGTTACTAACATAGATAAAAATCAGTGAGTTGGTAATTAATGTGAACAACTGTACTGGTACTACAGTATCTACCAGTACAATTTATAGCAGCTAGGAACTGCTAAAAGGGGTCATTAACCCGGCAAGTGCGGATCTCATCGTAAGAGTTTTACCGGTGTGCTGCGGATCTCCTCATATAATCCAAGGCCTAAAAAAAAACATTTAAATCAGCCCAGTATCTTTTTTTTTTAATTGCCCCTTGGCCATGCCAAATATCACTCCTCCACATCCCCTCCTTCCACCCTCCCCCCCCCCCCTCCCCCCCCCCTTCAATTATCACCTATTCTCCCTGTTATTCCCTTATTCTTAGGTATATTTTCGTGCTAACACTAGCGAGTTGCTAGCAGGGCGTGGTCATCTGTGTTACCAAGCGTGGGACAGAGCGAGAGAGAGACTACCACGCAACAGTGTCTCTCCAGCCGTCGTGACGGCTGGCTGGCTGACAGGCTGCCTCAGCCAAAAGTTATGTAACTCCCGGCCTCTATCGCCGATTTTGACCATCCAAACGCTGTTTCCACTCGTTTTATTGTTGTAACAGGTTAATACCTTTATAATCAACGTAAAATAGGCGCATATGGATAAGTATTAATGATATTTATGGTACGATGACGATTTGAGTTTAGGAAACAGTCTAAATACCTCCGCACAGGGAGGGGTGGCCAATACCCCACCTACGCAGCGGAGAGGTTAGCAACACAATCCCAGCCCTACTCTGTGCAACTATTCAACCCAAGAGTGAAACGATACTCCCAATCTTTTTTTCTATTCAACAGCTGAGGTCTGGAACTCTCCCTGAATCTATCTTTCCCTCATCCTATGACTTAAATTGCTTCAAACTCAGTGTGTCCACACATTTTGCCTTGAACATTCCTTGATATTGGCCCTGTCACTCTTTCAATTCTGGGGGAGGCACTCATTACAGGCAGTTTTGCCTTTTTTCTCCCTCATCCACAGAAAAAAATTAAAAATATAAATAAATTACTTTGCTCCCAGGTGGTTTGTCTCAGTATGTGATCCAGCCGATGCCAGGAGTGCAGTATCCCCCTGAAGAGAATGCTGTAGTGTGTTATGTGAGGCTGTTGGTGGCTCACTTAGGGTGTCGGTCAGCCACCCAAAGACTCGGTGCTGGGGCTGTACTGCGGGAGTGGGCCCTCTCGTCACCATCACAACAATGCCACCCTCACCTACAGACCATTCTTCACACCTGCCTCACTGAAAATGTCTACTATGATGAAATTGCTCTCTCATTTACAAGGTATGGATTATTACAGTGATAATGGTGTGCTACAGTTTTAACTTGCTCACAGGCATGTCACTCTCTCTAACAGTCTATCTTCACTCCTGCCTCACTTAATATCTACTACAATAAAATTGCTCTTATTTTATAAGGCATGGAATATTGTACTTGTTAAGAATTTTCAAGGTGATGGTAACACTGAAGTAAAGTACAGTAAAGTACAGTAAATTCCTGAAGAAGCCTTACTGGCGAAACGTTGAATAAACTGGGTCCCTGCTCTGCATTTGTGTCTTAATTCCCACATCTGTTGCAGCCATTGCTGTATCTTCACCACAGTAAATACTATTGATAATGAGGGGGTCTCTTCCTCACTAAGGGGATGCTGTATGCAGGGTGAGTGACTTATGTCCTTGGAGTGCCACATGTATTTGTTGATTTCATTAATTGAGTTTAGAAGTGAAGTTGGTTGGTGAATAAATATATAATATGGTAGAGACATGGGCAGTTAAAAAAGAAAATATTTTTATACCAGAGTGTATTGCAGTGAGAATGGTGTGATTGCCGCAGTGATAGAGGTACAGTACAGAAAGAGTGGTGTTTAGAGAATGACTTGACAGAGAATGGATGAAGTGTGTTATAATTATGGAAGTGAAGGGAATGACAACAGTTAGTAGACTAAGTTAATTTGTCTTTATATTGTCTTTGTCCCAGTTTTGGTTTGTTTAGTTTGCAAGTTTTACATTTTAACTTAGGAATGATCTCTTGGTTTGGGGATATGACAGTGAGGCAATATGTGACCGTGCAGCATGAAGAGTAACCATCAGGTGACCAAGGCATAAAATATGTACTGTAACTGCATTTCAAGAAATAGCATGATAGATCATGTCATTCACCAATGGCAAAAGTTTTCTTTGCACTCGTTATAAGATATTATTTCTATTTTCACAAACTGTCTTGATGGTGTAATGATTAGAGTGTTTAAGATCGGTATGTGCTAACCCAGGTTCGAATCTTGGGACGATCACATGCTTTCTTTAATTTCATTGGGAGGTGTTTGGTGTTGAGAGTGGAATTAAGAAAAATAAGATTAATCTTTTATGTTCATCTACAAATGTGGTGACACTATTTGACACTAATTGTAGTTTCTTTATTCATGCAGAGTTTAGTAATATTTACCAGAACGTCCCGGACTTCCCAAATTGACTAATTCCTTGAATGTGACGATAGTGCGTTGTTATGTGTGCAATTAGTTTGCTTGGGAAACAGATTAACTTGCTCATGTAGTAATGTACACCCTATGTAGTGGATTGTGTTCTTTTATTTATAAATTATTATTTTGCTTAAGCGTTGTTTCCACATAGCGATTTTGATTAGTTGTTTTGTCTTTTTACTGTGTTCGTATAAGTTTTGGTTTGTTTGTTTTGCAAGTTTTACAATTATAATGTAAAACTTGTAAAATAAACAAACCAAAACTGGGACGACACAAGATAAATGCAAAAGAACTTATCAAAATAGCTATGTGGAAATAACGCTTAATAAATAACTTTGTTTGTCCTATAGATTGCAGCAAGAAACCAAAGACTTTATGGCGATGCTGCGTCACTACAAGCTGCCCCTGGATGACAGTTTTGCCTCAGCACCGGTCCTCACACTTGAACAGGTGAGACTCAATTGAGGTTCTGGGTCAGCTAGAAGATCAGGTAAGGATTTTGGATAACCTTTATAGGCCCTAGTTTGTGTCATCCATCTCATATTGTGGATTGTGTTCTTTTATTTCATAATTTTATTTTAGTAAGCGTTATTTCCACATAGCTATTTTACTTTTATCTTGTATCGTCCCAGTTTTTGTTTGTTTAGTTTGCAAGTTTTACATTTTAATCTAGGAGACAAATGGGGTTGAGAAAGCATAGTGAATTATATACATGGAGGTAGTCTGAGATGATTTGAGCATGTGAGGATACTTTGAAAATTGTTCACATAGTGGAAGGATCATTATGGCATGGGCGAAAGGAACATGTCAGGACTAAGCCCCCTGGAGGCATTTCTGTCATGACCATCTTTTAGCTGACTATTTTATTTTAATTTGGAAAACCTTTGTACAGTAGTTGCAATTGAGCAATAGATAATACTGAAGGAAATTATAGAATACAGGACCTAGGAATTGGTACTGCTTTGATAATTGGTATATAAATTTAGTCAGTATGTGACTTAATAGTTCCACTGCCATCGATGGTGATACATGGATGTTCCCATATGATAAACAAGGCTAACACATGCAAGCATGTGCCAAGGCTTTTGAAAAATTATGGTGATGATACAGTACTAAGATTATACACTAGCTAACTAGTACAAGGCCTTCAAATATAATGGAATTTATTTTTATTACTTAGATCCAGAACCTGAGTGGGCCTGTAGCTCTGACGCTGTTCACTGGAGGGCGACTGAGGCCCAAAGTTCACAGTACCTTGGAGGACCGACGCAGAGCCATACAGAGTAGTGTCTCACAGACGTCCACAGACCAGATCAGTCTTGCTACTACGTAAGTAATGTGTCATACAGTACCATCAGATAGACCTCCACAGACCTAATCAGTCTCACACTACTGTATTACGGTATATAATTAACCCTTCTGTACTGCAGCGTCTTTTTCATTATATTCTAGCTATATTTAGACGATTGTGTGCAGCTTAAAAAGAATTTGTGATAGTAAAAAAGGTTAAGTGAGATAGTTCGAAGCCTTTTATTTGCTGGAGGCCCTTGTTAAACTGAATATAATCGTCTATTAGTAGCCAGAATATAGTTAAAAAGATGTCTCCGGTACAGAAGGGGTTAATGTTTTATGCCTATAATGACCTTCAGGTTGGACTCTTTAACCCCTTCTGTACCGGCGCCATTCTTTTAACTTTATTCTGGCTACTACTAGATGATTTTATTCTAGTTTAAAAAGAGTTTCTAGCAATTAACAGGCTTCGAACTATCTTACTTATCCCTTTTTACTACCACAGATCATTTTTAAACTGCACAAAATCCACTAAATATAGGTCAGGTCTGGTGAAGGTATTGAGGGATAAGCCTTTACAACGGCACCTCGTAGCTACTTTCTACTTTTCTTATTTACTAAAGAGTGTATAGAGAGGAGAAGGGATGTTTGACAGAGAGGAAGATGTTGGAGTGACTTTATGTGTGTTATTAGTCTGTATACGTCGTCGAGGTGTCTCCCGACTGGGTTCAAGCATATGAAACACGCTAGGACGTACTACCACACTCACTAAATATGTCCGCCTTGGCTGGGATCGAACCCGGGTCAAGCAGATTCACACGTGAGCATGCTCTCCATTCGACCGCCGCGGCTCTTTTAGGATAAACTTTAAAACAAAAGAAGGAAAAAATGGGAATTGGCCTGAGTACATACATCTATCTATCTATCTATCTATCTATTTAATCAGGCACAATCCCCACTTTTCCTCTTTTTTTTTTTTTTTTTTTTTTTTTTTTTAGGGGGGGGGGACTCAAGACAGAGCTAGAACAGGGAAAACACAACATAAAACAATGAACACACACAGACAAAACATAAATTCACACACATCTAGGTGACCCAGGAGAAGACCAAGAGACCAGGGTCACAAAGGTCCCTCCAGCACTCCCCTGGCCCCCGACCACTCGAAGAGGTTCCGATCTCGGCAGGCAGACATGCAGCGGAGCCGAAGCCACAAGCCCTCCCACCACACTTCCAGGCGCACCCTTCATATTAATCGTCTCCCCGGGCCAGGCGCCTGATGGACTAAATTATCTAGTCCAACTTGCGCCCGACCCCTTCCCCCAAATGACCACGTGTTCACTCATCTATTCACAAGCATTCTCCATTCATTCCTGTTTATTACCACTTCCTTTGCCTGATCTATAGTCATTCCTCTATCATCCAAAGCTTGTCTTACACAGTCTCTCCATCTCAATGGGGTTCATCCTGCCCTTCTATCTCCCCTTGTATCTGACTCACATATTCTCTTTGTAAGCCTTTCATCTCCCATTCGTTCAACATGACCATACCAGCTCAGCACCCTTCTGTCCACTCTCCTACGTATCTCTTCATTCCTCAATCTGTCTCTATTAGTAACTCCACACATACTTCTCAAGCAGCTCATCTCCATCACGTCCAGCTTTCTTCTCTCCTTTTCCTTCAGAGCCCACGTCTCAGCCCCATTCATCACTGTTGGCACAACAATTCCTTGATACATTGCATTTTTTACTTTCATTCCGAGATTTCTCGTCTTCCACATACAAATATCCCTTAGAAATTACTTTTATTAGTTTAAAGTTTGGATAAAGTTAAGAGTTGCCAGCACTAGTGATGAGAAAGGATTTCTTCCTTTGCACAAGGGGATTATATGCTGCATGTGTGAGAAATGTGCTAATTTATGGTAGTGAGACTTAGGCAGTAAAAAAGAATGACACTTTAAACTAATGAAATAAGTATGATTAGATGAATGTGCAATGCCACAGTGAAAGAATGGACCAACGAGAGCAGAGTTGAGAGTTTGATTTTCTATAGAGTGTATTGGTGAGGTGATACATACTGGCAGACTGCAGTAATTTGACCATGTGACGAAAATGGCTGAGGGTGACTGGGTAAAGCATGTTATAAGTCTGGTAGTGGGGAGAAAGTCGACAGTTGGTAGGCTGAGGAAGACTTGGGATGAGGTCCTGCAGAATACTTTTAGGGTCAGGGGACTTGACAAATTGTCATAGTTCCATAATAGCCACCTACAGTACAGTCGACCATCGATACAACGGATTTAACGGATTCTGTCCGTAGCCGGACAAATTTCCGTTACTGTAAAATTTGTCCGTTAGGTGGCGGGCACATATTAGTTTAAGGTAAGAAAAACAACTTTATTTGTATCATTTAATTGTTTATTCTCTTCTATCTACTGTTTACCTATATTGTTTTATTCTCTTCTATCTAATTAGGTTAAACTTATACATAGAAAGTTTAAAATCTTTATTTTTTTGGCATATTTGGGCAAAAACAGAAGTCCAGAGGGATTTTTCCAGTAACGGATTTTTTCCAGTAACGGACAAGCTTCCCCCCCTATTAGTCCGTTAAATCGAGGGTCGACTGTATGTTGCTGTACATTATCTTAACATGTGGTGACAACAGTTAAAATGTTTGGTTTTGCTATTTCATTGATTCTTACTCAGTATCATCTTCCATTTCGGTGACCTAGAAACACTGACAAATCAAATATTTATATACTATGCAGGTAGCATTTACAGTTCACCAACCACTTAAATACTGTAACATTGTGTTTGATGTCAAGCTGAAATTCTTTATCTTGTCAAATTGACCAATATTTATTTTTTATTCCCCAGCACTCAAGCAATAATCTCCGGAGCCGTGGTGAGGTTCAACGTGTTGCCAACTAAACTCAACCCGGTTATAAAGCCTCTCATGGATAGTATCAAGAAAGAGAAGAATGAGCAGCTTCAGGTAAATGCTAGTACATTAATGTTGAAGGTTATTATTTTTGTTTTAATCATCTATCCATATCCCGCCTGGGCAAGGTACCTGTATCCCACAGAAGTAAATTTTACATATTTTTATAATTACATTTGGCGGCATTCATTTATCATTACCCACGCTGAATTGTTGACAACGTATATCATAAGCCTCCCTATAAATTTGTTCATGTCTCTAATAGTTTTAGGAGGCTAGAGTAATTTATAATGAATTAAATTGTTATATATTACATTACTTATATTACTTATATTACTTAGATTGATATGCAGGATTCGAAGTTGCATAATAAATCGTAGGCAGTGTCCACCATCCTTTAACTGTCTTCGTGGTGCGATGCATAAGGTGTTGATTTTCGGTGTGAGCATCCTGGGTTCGAATCCACGGACTGCCACATGTGTTTGTAAATTTCATTAATCGATTTTAGGAGTATAGTTGGTTGTTGGAAGGAACATAAAAATCATATATATTGAACTACTGGAGTTGTATAGTACCTGTTATGTTACTAATGTTTCTCCTTAGCATGTTGTGGCGGACGACTTGACTGTTTGAGTTCTGTATTGATTAAGACAAGTTTAAATAATGTTATGTTATGGTCTTTTTCAATACACAACTCCAACAGTCGAGTCTAGCCTTCAGCTGCCACGCGCTGAGAAGAAAGTCAAGAAGCCTAACAATAATTAGTTACGAACGATTTTAATTAATATTGTTATGCTACTTGTGTTTCTTCTCAACGCTGAAGGCTTGAATCGAATGCTAGAGTTTGTATTGAATGAAACAATAGTTCTAATATATGTTAATGTATTATTGTTATTGGTACATTATGCCACTTTATTCCTTATCGTGTGGCAGCAGAAGACTTGACTTGACTGATAGACTTTTTATTGACTGATACAACAGTTCCAAAGTATGTTATGTGTTACTGTGTTGGTGGTGTAATGGTTTAGAAACTTTAGATGCTTGAGAATCCTCGAAGGAGGAGATACGGGCGCTATATAAGTAACCAGACAATTATTATTATTATTATTAATATGTTCTGGGTGTGGTGTCCTGAGTTTGAATCCCGGGAGGACCATATGCTTTAATTAGTTTATTCAAGTGCATTGGGGTTTGTAATTGATGATTAACCCATGGGATCCGGGGGGCCTCATATGAATTTTGGTATAGTCAAACTTCATAATTCAGTAGCTACTGATTGAGACCACCTAGAGCAGTCAACGTTTTTGCAAATTGTAGAACTTTTTGTTGTCTGTAGAATGCCGTAGAGATGATGTTGCTACAACGTGTGGTTGCCGAGTTCTGATGATTATAGCGGCGATTTATAGCTGCGCATTTTGCCTTATATGAGGCCTCCCGGATTCCAAGGGTTAATGTTAAGAACGGGGTGTTACTTAATTATACTGATATACATACATACTCTTTTCTCCACAGCGTCTGGCGGCGGAAGATTTGACTCGACTGCTGGAGTTGTGCATTGACCGAGAGAGCAGCCCAAATGGGAAGGTAGTCAAGAACTTGGCAGGCTTTCTCTGTGTTGATTCAGAGTTCACCCCCAAAGTCACCAGGCCGGTAAGATCACTCTATAATCAACAACACTAAAGTCACCAAGTGTGCATAAACCCAGCATCATATCAACAGTTTAGTGGTGTATCATTGGAGTAAAAATAATATTGAAATAAAGTCTGTTATGTAGTTATGTACACTCGGATACAAAGGAGTACAAAGGAAATCAAGCAACAACAGGTCTGGTGACCCTTCTAGGCTGCTTGTCCTCCAAAACACTGAGAATCAAGTGTCCAAACAGTGGTTTAGAGTGGGTAAGGGATCATTGGAAAGGGAACTACTGCCCTGGAACTAATGTCCGTGGCAGGATTAGGAAGTTAGTAGGGGACAGATGGGTTAGTAACTGAGGGGGGGATAAAATAAAGTTATTCATTTACAAACGCAGTCAGTCGCGGGTTTGATGCAAGATATTTGTCTATGCGAAGTTTAAATGAATCAACTGTGCTGCAGTCTATAACGTCTCGGGGAAGCCCATTCCACAAATTGACAACTCGATTGAAGAAGAAATTCTTAGATTTGTGCGAGTTAAAAGATTTACCGATAATTTTGCAACTGTTTCCCCGCGTGTAATTAGATTGGTCGATAGTGAAGTACTTACTACAGTTCATATTGTCGATGCCTTTGATGATATTGAACTCTTGAATTAAGTCGCCTCTTAATCTGCACAGGGTTAAAGGAAATAGATTTAATTCTCTAAGACGCTCCTCGTATGGTTTGTTTTTTAGGCTAGGTATCATTTTGGTAACTCTACGTTGAACTCGTTCTAGCTTGTCTATATCTCTTTGGTAATAAGGGCATCAGGATTGAACGCAGTATTCCAGAAGAGGGCGGACTAAGCAATTGTAAAGGGTTAGGATAACTTCTTTGGATTTATGCTCAAATGATACCATAGTCTCTAGCTCACTCATACAAATTCGTGGACTTCACCTATTTCTAGTTATGGAAGTATATATCTGGAAACAAATTTATGACTAGAATGTTGTTGTTGTTGTTCCCCAAGCTGCCTGGCCGAACAGCCCCAAGGCCCCGAGCAAGGCCAAGGCCATAACCGAGCGCCTCCACAGAACCCTCCCTGCCGACCACAATAAAGCCTGGGTGACCGAAGCCACTCCATGGCGGGGAGCTGAGGAGGGTGCGGAAACGCCCGGGAAACCAAAGCCACACCCAGGGCCCTGTGCCCCTCAGCAATTATCAAGAGAAAGTTGAGGGGCAAAGGGAAAATATGACGCTTTGGCTTCCAATCTTGGTAGATTGGGAGGTCAATCCACGGAAGAGACGCCGTCACTTGAGATCTAGAAAATATATAAGTAAAAGGAACAGCCAGAGTAAGCTATGGGTATGGCAGAGATCGCTCAGTTCTCACTCTGATAGACCAGCCCATCACCACATGACTAGAACCCAATCCTCTCAGCATCAGCTAGGAAAGGCCCTAGAAAGCCGCCTTTGGCGGGGGGATAGCTCCCCTATTTCAACCGGATAAATATACAGTAATTGCATAGAGAAAAAAACATAGGGGGTCCACGAATTCTCCTGAGTGGGCTAGAAACTATTGTATCCGAGTGTACACCCTATGTGCTGGATTGTTTTCTTTTATTTCATAATTTTATTTTATAAAATGTTATTTCCACATAGTAGCGATTTTTATTGGTTCTTTTCCTTTTATCTTGTATCATTCCAGTTTTGGTTTGATTATTTTGCAAGTTTTACATTATCATCTGACAAATTATATGAGCATGGAGGTAATTCACTAGTGGCCACCCCCTCGGCGATCAAGGCAATAGAGAGATGGGATTCAAAAGTTGCCAGACAAGAATTTCCATAAAAACGTGACGATGTGACTCCGCTGCTTCTAACAACTATACCTTGTTTTCCTCCAGGAGAATGAGAGCCAGACCGCAGGAGTTTCAGTGGACCAACACAATGGAATACTTAGTTTGTCCTCGCAACTAAAAGTAAGAATCTCATGCCATATGTTCTGCAAAATTACGTCCAATACTCTGGAAAAATGTGTAGGTGTAAGTGGACTTCACCTTTGCCATGGAAAATGCAGGGCTACTTTGATCCCTATTAGTACGGAGAATAGATATACATAAAATTACATACATACATAAAATTACATACATACTGTACATAAAATTGTAAGACTGAGTGCTCCACACATATGTGCAGTTTCAGTCTCTTGTCCTAATGGTGGCATTCCAGGCATATACTGTGTACTGTGTATATATATAGTTTTTTTTTTTCATTCTGGTCAACATTAGATGATTTTTTGTTCAGATTAAGAAAGGCATCTTATAGGTAAGAGGATTAAAACTTACTTTAAAAACTCCTTCAGTAGAAGTAAGCTTTAATTTCTTGCATTCTGACTAACAGATTAACTTGCTCATGTACACCCTATGTGGTGGATTGTGTTCTTTTATTTCATAAATTTTATTTTAGTAAGCGTTGTTTCCACAGCGATTTTGATAAGTTATTTTGCCTTTATATTGTCTTTGTTCAAGTTTTGGTTTGTTTAGTTAGCAATTTTTACATTTTAATTAGATAATACAATTACACTAAAGAAAGACCTTTGTTGAGGCAAAACATGTTCTTTGTATGTATATTGTAGTAAGGTACAGTAGGGTCTCACATAAAACGAGTTTATGGTCGATAAACGAGGGCGTTTTATGCGATTTCGTTTTATGTGAACACAGCATTTTGGTGGCGCAATATCGTCAATGTTCACTGTAAGCGAAATTTTTCGTACAAAGCGAACGATATTTCGTACGTTTTGTACGATATTTCGGCGTTCTATATGAAAGCGAACGATATTTCGTACGTTTTGTACGATATTTCGGCGTTCTATATGAAAACTCCTCGGATTTGCCCCACTTTGGCGGCGGACTCGTTTTATGTGATCACATTCGTTCTGATCGAAAATTAAATATTAATATTTTAGGTCGGTCGTTTTAATCGAGACTCGTTTTATGCGAACACGTTTTATGCGGGACCCTACTGTACTATTACCGGGTAGCCTACTGTACTATTACCGGGTAGCCTACTTGAACTATTATTTGTCTACAACAATGCAATTCCATGCCCCTTTTCCTGTATTTCTTGTCACATTTATTCTAATCTTAAAACCAAATTGTCCCATAATCATATTGAAAGTGGAAGCTAGAGTATTTTTACAATTCTGTCATTATGGCCTCTCCATCGGGGATTGAGGCGTCTGATAATAGATAGATATTATGTTGAAGATGTTGAAGGGGGTCACCGGCTGTTTTTTTATCTTTCTCTCCTGTTCTCTTTCCCTGGCTTGTATCCATTGGGCCCCATTCAACCAACTGTTTTAACCCTTTCACGCACATATGACACAGAGGTTGCCAGATTAGCAATAAGAAATAGAGTTCTCTCACTCTTATAATTACCTCTCCAAAATTAGTTTTCTGCCCACAGCTAACTCAAGACAACTGCAGAGGTTGAAGTAACTAAACTAAAGGTTTCTAAATACCCCTGATGGTAACAAAGGCTCTAAAGTATCCCTAATAGGCTCAAAATCGCGTCATATGTCGGAGAGGGTTAAGACGTTTATCCCCATCCAGGTGTCAATTTCTTTCTTATCGCTCGCCAGCATTGTATGGAGAAATTCGGCTTCGCCGGAGAAATTTTTCTATAAATTTTTTTACAAATTTAGCTTGCTGTCAAAACAAAAATACAGTATACTGTATATATGCTGGCTCGCTACTGCTCGCCAGGAAAATATTGACACCTGGATAAGGGTAAACATCCTAAAACAGTAGGCTGAATGGGGCCGAATGAATACAAGCCATAGAGAGAGGGAGAGAAAGAGAAAAAAATCGAGGTGTGCTCCCTTAACGAAGTGTTATATATGCAGAGTGCTGAGAGCCAGTTGTTGCGTCGTAGTTCATCAGTGTCAGGTCGTGGTCCAGGCAGACCCCCGGGACGACCTCCAGCCAACGCCAAGAAGGAAGACCCAGCCGAGGTTACTGAGGCCATCCTTGAGAGTCAGGTCAGTCACTATTATTATTGTACTGTACGGTCGTGCTATTAAGTCATGTCCCAGCTGTCCTTATGTTTGGCTTGCTCTGTGCTGTTTTATTGTCTGTCAGATGTTGAATAGGGTCGGTAAGTGTAGGAACATGTTTGTATATCTCACTCGATATGAAGAAAGGAAGTTTAGATATTGCCGATACCAATTATTTTATCAAAACATACTTGGTGCCGAGACATCACTTATTAGCGTGACTGTACAGGCGTCAGACGGTGTGAAGTGTAGGCAGTCCACACCAATTATATACATACTGTACTTACATACATGCATAATTACTTTAACCCTAGTCTAGCGGGTCCTCTGTGGCCGTTTTGGGCCTTTTCAGGCCATTCTGACTGCTATATCAACCATCAGTATGAAAGGAACTGTATTGCGCCAAAAACTAGGTGGAAATCGCTACACAATGACACCACATACAGCTACGTAGCACTCGTGGAGCACTGACAGTGTTACCTCGAAGATGGAAGTTTAGCTGATTTTGCTACCTTGCTCACTTTTAGCGAACTATTGGTTACACTGTCATCCTCCCGCGCGGTGGGGGAACTGGAGTTAGTGTGGGCCGGGAGGCCACAGATGTCGGACGTATGGATCATTACTATCCCACCCATTTTCACTCGATTTCCACCCTTTTTTCACCCGTTTTTTGCCAGTTTTTTCAACTCGACTTATGTGGTGAGCCGCTTTTTAAGGGTTAAAGATGGAGTGTTCCATAAGAGATACAGAGTGAGATTCATGTCCTAATGGTGGCATTCCAGGCCTCACTTGTCAGATTATATATTTTAGATCAGGCCGTAGTACCTTATCCCACATTTTTTAACTGGCCATGTTTCTGCAACTGCACTTCTAATACATAAAGCTATGAAAGCTTTAAGCCTTGCCTTCAAGTGAAGGGAAAGTTGTCTTAAGGTCAAAAGAGGTAACAATTGGGAATTTTTCTCAGCCGCATCTAACTCTTGGAACAGAGTCAGCTTTGTTCCCACTCTCAGCACAAATAGTATCACTCAAGTAACATAATTTGTTCACAATCTTATAAGTAGACAAGAAACATTAATTTTCTAAATGCAATATAATTTGTATGTAGCTTGTCTAATTGTTGCCATTGTACTGTACAGTACAGTACAAGTACTGTACAATGGTTTAGCGTCATTTTCCATTACATGCATTGTAACGGCTCAGACGGGGTTGCCTTTCAGTAGTTGGAGTGTACTGTTTATATACAGGGACGAGGGAATGTGAAAGTGGTCCTGGACCCTAAGAATTGGAACTTTAAATGTTGTTTCTGTTCGGGCTCTGTCTTGAGCTGTCCACCGCCAGCTATGGTGTATTGTCCCTGAGTATTTACATACATACATACATGTATATACAGTAGATGATAATGCAATACATCATGTATAATTTTGTGAGTGAGCTTCCTTGAATGCTGTTATTTAGTGGAGAAATAAATGAAACTCTATATACAGAACATAGTCTTTCCATGTATGTATGAAAAAGAAGACAACTACTGTATATAGTTACAGAACATTAACATGGTTTTCATTGTACTGTACTGTACATATAAACAACCAGACTCTGTATTTATGGAATATAGTATGCAATTCTACGAGAGATTTCCTGTATTTGACAGAACCAAGGAAGTGTACATCCATAGAATGTAGTCTTTCAATATATCCAGTTTGTATGCTCTGGACCAAGTATAGTAGTAGGCAAAATCAATGACAAATGCTACTCACTCTAGATTTATCAGAGTTTGATTATTTTTAATAAATTTAGTATCAACATTGAACGTTAAAGAACATTTAACACTGTTTATTAATCAAACTTGAATAATCTGTGGGTATAATTTTATTGATATCGCATACTAATTTGATTACTGAGTATGAATTACTTATTGTGTTCTTTTATTTTATGTTTTTTTATTTGTGCTTTATTTAGAAATTATTATTTTACTTAGGCGTTGTTTCCACATAGCAATTTTGATTAGTTGTTTTGTCTTTTTACTGTGTTCGTATAAGTTTTGGTTTGTTTATTTTGCAAGTTTTACATTATAATTGCTTATTACTTATTGATTTGATTTATATTATAGAACCAACATCTAACCGAGATCCAACGTCGCGGATGTACAGTCGCCCTCCAGAGTATTGTACGCTACTTTGATGCTGACCTGCCCCACAAGATACCCCAGTTATGGTCCATGATCCTCCAACCCTTTGCCACCCCACCTAGCAGTCAACCCACTCCGGAGAGCTCACAGGAAGCCGTACATTGGCTGCAGTTGGTGGAGGTGGTTGTGCCTTTACTACACTCGGATTTAGTCTCTCAGGTAATTGGTATCTTTAGTATGTTTGCAATATACCTGCAAGAGTATTCAATGTTTGAGAGACTTACTTTATTTGTTTTGATTTGAATTTCAATATACTTGTATCTCTCCTTTGACTTGTAATTTGATTATATATTATTTTATGTTTTGAGACTTAGAGTTCCCTCGGATGTCCTTGCTGTTTATTATTTTCTTATTAATTTGTGTTAGAAGTTACTATAGAGAACTCTACATTTTGGTTTATTGTAGAATATGTATTTCCTGTGTTTCAGTTGGAGGGTCAGTTGAGTGTTCTGTCCCAATGGCTGTACCATCCTTTCACTGCTGTACGTCACTTGGCATCCCGGGTCCTGGGTGCCTTGGCTTGTGTCCTACCCGGGCCCAGTGTGACCTACCTGGTGGAGCAGGTTGTCCCAGCACTGTCCTCGCTACACAGTTCCCCCGTAATGCGCCAGGGGGCGGCCGAGAGTGTCTTCGCCGTCATTGATCAACTGGGCTTCAGTGTTGTGCCTTATATTGTTCTTCTCATTGTGCCTTTGTTGGGTAAGTCAAAAATTTATTACTGGTATTGTTATTATTTTTACCCAAATTTGTTTATCTTATCAGGAAATGTGTATTGTACTGAGAGAAACTGCAGAAATAAAGCCGCTTGAAGTGTTTAGTCCTTCAGAACAGTGATTCTGCCCTCTGACGTGCTTCTACGGGGTACAAACATACTGAGTCATGCTATTATAATGTAAAACTTGCATAATAAACAAACCAAAACAGGAACGACACAATACAAAGACAAAAGAACTAATTAAAATCACTGTGATTAACAATTTAGCAAAATTTAATTTTGAAATAAAAGAACACAAAACCAAAGATGTTAAGCTGTCTCTCTACTGAGGGCCTTTAACCAGAAGAGAGCTGTCTTACAAGCTTTAACATAGGCATGAGAGTTGCCAGGGGTTAAAAGATTTACAATATTTAGGACCTATAAAAATGTAGCCATCTAATAATTGTTAACTTAGAATGATAGCTCAGAGAAAACTGAAACTGTTAAATAGTTTAAAAGTTTCTAAAAAATCATTCTGGTCACATAAGGTTTTAAATATGCTAGAAATGACTAATAGAGTCATCTTGCCTCAAAAGGTTAAAGTGTATTGTCTCATGTGGTATGTGTGTATATATAATTGCTAAGTTTTAGTCTGTTATTTGATGTGAGTATATTATAATGTTTATTATTTTACCAGGTCGTATGAGTGACCCTGACAGCAGTGTGCGTATGATGTCGACCCACTGCTTCGCCACCCTGATACGCCTGTTACCCCTGGAGGGCGGCATACCAGACCCACCCACCATGACTCCCAAGATGCTGGAACAGAAGAGGAAGGAGCGAGAGTTTCTGGAGAAGCTGCTGGACCCCACCAAGATAGCCAACTACAAAATACCCGTACCCATCAAGGCTGAACTGAGGTCCTACCAGCAGGTTAGTTGTGCACTGTTTTGAGAGGAGTGGAAATTAGTTACCACATCGCGATTTTGATTAGTTCTTTTGCGTTAATCTTGTGTCGTCCCAGTTTTGGTTTGTTTATTTTGCAAGTTTTACATTATAACTTGAGAGGTGCTTGTGGAGTAACATGGAGAGATAGATAGATGAGTGAGGAATACGAGAGTGATGTGGTGTTGATATGGATGTGTTGTAGAGTGTGAAGAAACAATACCTTGAGGTACGGTAGTTTGGGCATGTGAAATGTATTGTGAGTGAGAGAAAGACTAAAAGAGTGTATGACGGTGAGGTGGAAGGCCAGGTATAAAGAGGCAGACTGAGAGTGAGGTGGGGGGATGGAAATGAGAGGTAAATGAGTTAAAGTGGTGTTGGGTGGGAGGAGAGGTGCCGGTTGACAGATATAGGTGCATGGAGGTGATTCATTTGTGGCAATTAATAGATATATAGATTTCTTACTTTTTACTTTAGCTTTATTTTACTCCAATGAACTGAACTTAACTCAAATGTCTGTTTTCATCTTGTTACTTGCTTTTTTTGTATTTCTTCTGGATGACCTAGATGTGTGTGAATTTGTATTTTGTTTTGCGTGTCCATTGTTTTCTGTTGTGTTTTCCCTATTCGGGCTCTGTCTTGAGTCGGCCACCCAAAAAAGAAAAAAAAAAAGAGGAAAAGTGGGGATTGGGCCCGAGTATATAGAATATAATTATTTACTCTTTTTTTAATTTTTATTTTTGTAGAATGGTGTGAACTGGTTGGCTTTCCTGAACCAGTACAAGCTGCACGGGATCCTCTGTGACGACATGGGCCTGGGGAAGACCCTTCAGTCCATCTGTATACTGGCCGGGGATCACTACACCAAGGAACAGCAACTCAAGGTATACTTACAGTTTCTTACAGTAGATCCTCTGGAAAAAGGCAAACTAGGCCTGTGTATCCAGCTCAGTACCAGTACTTGCACTGCTGCGGTCGTTCACGGTGTTGGCGGCGGCGGTAGCATACCATGGTTATCATCTTCATTATTTACACCTTCACTGCCATTTAATGTGCTTTTGTACAGTTTACCGCACATATTCCATTTCTCAACCATCCCAGCAAATTGTAACTTGGCAGCGCTCCACCTACGTCCCCTCCGTCATTCTACCTCCTCCCAATAGTGGAAAGGAAAGAGGTGGAGCGAGGGAGGGGGGGTTGGGGAAGTGAGTGCAGAGCTGCCAAATCACAACCCCAACAGAATAGAGTATGTGCGGCAAACTGTACTTTGTCTAATTTAAATAAAGTAATTTATCAGTATATATTTATCTTTCACTAAGCACAATTACAATTTGCATCAGCCTATACAGTACATATTTTGATTACGATTCCTGATTGCACTTCGCACTAGTTAGCCTCGATACACCAACACATTTGCTACTAGGGTGGCGTGGGAAACCAACCTACTGTCTCGTGTAGTGGGGTACAGATATGTGGATACTGTATTATAAGTTTGTTATTTTCAAATTTTAATTTCCGATAAATTTAAATGCATTTTTCCACATATAGATTTTGTTTAACCCACGAAATCCGGGGGGGGCCTCATTTGATCCCGATCGCTGCGTCCCGGGGCCCTTTTGGTACAGGCAAACTTCATAATTCAGTAGCTACTGATCGAGACCACCTAGAGCAGTCAAGTTTTGTTTGCAAATTGTAGAACTTTTTATGTCTGTATATTGCCGTTGAGATGACATTGCTATGACGCGTGGTTGCCGTGTTATGATGATTTTAGCAGCGATTTTTAGCCGCGCATTTTGCCTCATATGAGGCCTCCCGTATTCCTGCCAATTTGTTTTTTTGCCTCATATGAGGCCTCCCAGATTCCGAGGGTTAATGTGTTCTCGTTTTGATAGTTTTTAATTTTAATGAGTTTGTTATATTAATTTGAACTGTAACTTTTGAGTTTGTTTTCAAGTTACTGTAAATATATTTTAATTAATAACATTTATTGTAAAATTTATGTAATGTCAACAGTACAGTACGGTAATAATGTAACCATTGCCATCATGTCGCCATCTGTCCTAAAATTCATAATAAATAAATATTGCCATTATATCACTATAAACAACTCATATCCTATTAATTAAAGAGATTTGTTTTTTTGTTTTTTTCGAGCGCCAGTGAATTCTGCGGAAAAATTGGCACTTGTGAGAAATAAGTAACATTCTTATTATAATTATTACTTAAAAAATCACCATAGGAACGTACACAATAACCAGATTTACTGTATCTAAAATATGGTGAAAAGTGATAGCCAGAAAAGGTGACAGGCTAGACAACACTGCAAATAATCCCAGCCCTTTTGACGTTGCCTTTTCTAGACCCCCTTCTCCCTCATGTTTAGCATATTAGTTTTGAGGTTTTAAGACGTTGGTTCCGTTAGTTTCACGTTTTTGAAACCTTTTGTCCCTTTTTCCCCCCCCCCCCCCATATTAACCCTTCCCGCCCAGGCAGCATTTTAAAATGACACCGCGGCAGATGGCCAGGAGCCCGAGTGTCATTTTAAAATCCGTAAGCTTGAAAGCCTATTAAGCTTGGTTTGAAAGCCGTGCGTCCGACGCATGTAAACAAAGCCTGTCTTTGCGACACCGCACCTCCGAAACCAAGAAGGAGACGTCGGATCAATGCTGTTTTTGTATGCTATGACGAAATTAGTGTCTGCAAAGGTCCGATATTGCGAACATTGTATCGAATCTCTCCACAGAAATCGTCATCACAACTGAACCAGTTGACCTAGAGAGCTCTACTCAACGCCAGTTTACAGATAAGAAACAGCACTACGTTTAGAGATGCGTGGGAATTATCTAGCAGTTAAAATAACAAAGATACGGGTAGCCTAACCTTTAGTGCCATTTAGGTGATTTTTTCCTGGCGAGCGGAAGCGAGCCTGTAATTTTTAGAAAGAATTGGCCTTCGTCCGGGACATTTTTCTATAAAAATATTGCTACCGCCGCCGCCAACACCGTGAACGACCGCAGCAGTGCAAGTACTGGTACTGAGCTGGATACACAGGCCTAAGTTTGCCTTTTTCCAGAGGATCTACTGTAAGAAACTGTAAGAAAGGGGGTCTAGGGGGTGTTTTCTTAAGCTTGATGGAGGCCTAGCGAGGAAACTCAAAAATAAAGTTAAAGCATACATATATAGACCATAAAAAAGTACTACCCCCTTAACAATGTATAATTCCCAGGAGAGGTGCGAAGAAGACAAGGGACCCATCCAGTCCTTGGTTGTGTGTCCACCAACACTGACGGGCCACTGGATTTATGAGGTACACAAGTTTGTCAGCCTCAACTCTCTCAACCCTCTACACTACACTGGACCACCTCTGGAGAGATTCAAGTACAGTAACTCATTATTTATGTATTATATGTCATCATTATAATCATCTCCAATGCCTTGCTTCCCCCTAGGAAACCTCTGCTAAAGGATGGCCATGACAGAAACGCCTCCAGGCTACTTTGTCAAGGCGTGCTTCATTTTCCATGTGCCACAATGCCTCTTCCACTACGTGGAAGTTTTTCATCAATATATTTACCAAAATCATTGAAGGCACAGACCCGGAGTATGCTGTCTTTCACCCAAACGATGTTTACGCCACTTTTCTGTTTATTTCCTCCACCCCACGGGGGCCCTGGCCGGCAGCATACCGAGCACAGTTGTTGCCCAGGAGGACTTGGGGCCTGGACATGGAGAAGTCAGAACACAATAAAGTTCTCCAATTACTTTACTCCCTTGCATTTTCTCTCTTTTATTTCACTCTCCATTTTACCATGTTTGCACAGTACAGTACAGCTCCTAAATACTTGAAACCTCTTATAATTCTTCATTTCTCATCTTCATTTTACAACTTTTCTCATGTTCTTTCTTGATTCTATATTTTGCCTTAATGTCTATGGTTTCATGTATTCATCTTTCGAACACCATTACCTTACAATTCCCTATCTTGACCTTTAAACTTCCTCTTTTTGCGAAATTCACGTATCCTGTCAAAATCTGTGACCACTCTTAAATTCTTCCACATTTTCCACCAACAGGACTGCATCTGCATATGTATGTTCTCTGTGTGTTTTTGTATGTGTTTGTCAGCCTCAACTCTCTACACTACACACCCTCCTCTCGAGAGATTCAAGTATAGTAACTTATTATTAATGCAGAGCCCTTTTTTTTTTTTTTTTTTTTTTTTTATTATTTTTTTTTTTATATATGTGAATGAGGGAGATAAAGGCACAACTGCCTGCAGCGAGTGCCTCCCCCAAATTTCAAAGAGTGACAGAGCCGAAATCAAGGGACATTCGAGCTAAAATGCCTGGACACAGAGTTTGAAGCAATTTAAGTCATAGGAAGAGGGAAAGACTGATTCTGGGAGAGAGTTCCAGAGCTCAGCAGTTGAATAGAAGAAAGACTGAGAATAGCGTTTCACTTTTGGGTTGGAGAGGGTACATACAGTTCATTTGCTTTGTTTGCAAGTTTTACATTTTAATTAAAATATTATGTTCTGTGAGTGTGTTTGTCAGCATCAACTCCTTCAACACTATATTACACCGGACTGCATCTTGAGAGATACAAATACAATAATGAATTTATCTAAAGTATTTGCGTAATGATTTCTGTAACCCCAACATTTATCTTATGAATTCTGTAACCCCTCATCCGTAATTTGTGTATGTTTTAAATACCTATTCAATTAACAATTTTTCTTTGAACACAGATTGATACCCTGTGGTATGTCTGTAAGCATAATTTATCAGTAACTCATTTACCTTGCTCTGTCTCGAGTTGGCTACCCCCAGCTGTGGGGTATGTGCCTGAATATATACATAGCCTACATACATTTACCTGAAATATTTAGTTAAGAATTTTGTGATCCTCCATTCAGGCATAGTCAGTAGAGCTTCGACTGCTGATCAAAGGGTCGGCGGATCGAATCCTCTCTGTCAAAATGTTATTGGAAGATGTCAAGCCCGGGCAACTTAACCTAACAATTTGTGACAAACTCCTAATCTTCATGGCCATCCATTCTCGGGAATTACGGCGTCTGGCCAAAAAAAAAAAAAAATAATAATAATTGATGTGTGTGAGATTTTATGTTTTGTTTTGTTTTTCTGATGTGTTGTGATATCCCTGTTCGGGCTCTGTCTCGAGTCGGCCACCCACATAAAAAAGGAAAACTGGGGAAGGTGCCAGAGTATATACATACATACATAGTAATATTAAGTTGTTCATATTTGTTGCCAGTTTCATCTTTTCAGTGCTTGATCTGGAGTTAGCAGTAGGCTTACTGTACTGTATTTGAAATTGAGGTTGAACCAGGATAAGAATATTTAGCAAAGAAAGTTTAAATATATATACCAAATTTATACATATCAGTATATACAGTAGCTCCATTTAAAGAAACCTATTTTTTCCAAGAATAATCAATATTAATGGGCACTATTATTCTTGCCATTTCCAGGTTACGTCGGTATTTCCCAGACCACAACTTAATCGTGGCCTCCTATGACATTGTGAGAAATGATATAGACTTCTTCTCACTCATCAAATGGAACTATGTTATTCTGGATGAAGGCCATATTATCAAGAATTGGAAAACAAAGGTAATGTTTCTTATACAGTATTAATATCTGCCTGCTACTTACCTAATAGCACTATCGTTAGTTAATGCTGTAATTTTTTTGTAATATTATAGATATCTTATCAATATTTGTATTTTGTACTATTGTTAATGTCTTGTCATGTTGCAAATTTGATTTTAAATGAAAATTTTGACATATGACATGTACTGTAGTTTCTTTATTCATGCAGAGTTTAGTAAAAATTTACCAGAACGTCCCGGACTTCTCAAATTGACTAATTCCTTGAATGTGACGATAGTGCGTTGTTATGTGTGCGATTAGTTTGCTTAGGACCCAGATTAACTTGCTCATGTAGTAATGTACACCGTATGTGGTGGATTGTGTTCTTTTATTTCATAAATTTTATTTTAGTAAGCGTTGTTTCCACATAGCGATTTTGTACAGTGAAATTACTACTGTAGGCCTACTATTTTTATGTGTAGTTAACTTGTAGTGATATTTGGGTTGGATTTAGTTCAAGTTTGGCTGGGATTGTATTAAAATAGACAAGGAGCTCACAATTTGTATAAATAAATCATAAATACAGTACATTAACATTCATCATGCATGTCATATACTACACAGAAGCCGACCACCTCGCTTACATAACATAGCTATAGTATGATAAAAAGTAGGTGCAGTAGTATGGATTATTGTTTATTTATTTATTATTTTGTTATAGTCATGCCGAGCCATCAAGAAGCTGCGGGCCCACCACCGCCTGATCCTCTCGGGCACCCCCATCCAGAACAACGTGCTGGAACTGTGGTCACTCTTTGACTTCCTCATGCCGGGTTTCCTAGGCACCGAGAGACAGTTCATGGTGCGGTACTCCAAGCCCATTCTGCAGGTACCGTACAAAGTTTTGGTTTACTGCACATAGATGGTTTAATCATAGCCTTTGTTTATAAAGCAATTGAAATATGTCACACAATTTGATAAACTTATAATCAATCCTCTTTTCACAAGAATATGATACTGCAAATGGATTCATCCAGAAAAATTATAGGAAATAGTGGATGAACACTGATTTGAGTTTTAATTGTTATGTTGTTAAATAAACTTCCTTTTTGTCCAGTCCCGTGATGCCAAGAGCTCCAGCAAGGACCAGGAGGCCGGGGTTCTGGCTATGGAGGCACTACACAGGCAAGCTCTACCCTTCCTGCTGCGGAGAGTCAAGGAAGACGTGCTCAGTGACCTGCCTCCTAAGATTACACAGGTCAGTTCACTTGATTGAAGGACCAATAGAGGGCTGTTCTCAGGCAGTGCAATGTATAAGGGGCTTGAGGTTAAGGTTTAGGAATAAGATTATGAGTAACCTGCCTCTATTACACAGGTCAGTTCATTCACTTCATGAAGGGACATACAGAGGAGTGTTCTTGGGCAGTTTAATGTATGGGAGTTTGTGGTTAAGGATTAGATTAACATATTACTGTACTGTATATAACATTTGAAGATGAAAAAAAATAAAATCCAAAAAAAAATTCTGCTCGTGATGGTACAGTACTGTACATTATTCACTTCTTGATAGTAGCTTATGGTAAGTGCTTACAGACTCCAATTATCACACTCATTTATACAACAAGAGTAAGTTAATATATGGGCAACTGGTTTGCCTGGGAAACACACACACTTGCTCATATACAGTAGTGGTGTACCTTCATTGTGCTGGTTTCATGGTTTGTTTTGTTTTATAATATTGTTTTCACAAATCTTCAATGCATCATTTCCATATGGTGATTTTGATAATTTTTTTGCAAGTTTTGCAATCTAATTATATCAATTAGAAATTTAGATAAGATTTAACTGGTGAATGAATCAGAGATGATCATCAAATATTCTACCATTTTTATCAACATGAATTAATGAATAATTCTGCTTTGGACTCTACTGGTGATGTCAGGATTGGTATTATAAAGAGTAATCTACCTTTACTTGGTTATTACTTTACTCTAAAGATTAGTCAGTATAATTAATGTTCTTTTTTTGTTGTGATAATTTTATACATTATACAGTCATAAATTTGTAACATAAATTTGAATGTTCTTTTTGTATGTACGGTACCATACCTTTTTAATTTTAGGTAGGCCAAAAATCCTGGCCCATAACTTCTGTAACTCAACAAGTTACAACTACGATGAGAAACCCAGGAATCGAGATAATTTTCAGACCATTTGGGAAGAGTTAGCCAGAAAAAAAGTGTAGAAATTTACAGCCCGTTTGCTCTAGTCCTTTTTTAGTTATTTTATCATTATATTGTGCTATTCCTGTTTTGTTTGTTTGTTCTACAAGTTTTACATTTTAATTACAGAGGTTAGAGTTCACGATTTCTAGCCTACATATAGTGAACAGACTATAACATGTAGAAAATTCTTTGAAAATACAGCCCTGTATCCTCTATATATCTTATTTTTTGCAGGACTATTACTGCGAGCTGAGTCCATTGCAAGAGGAGCTTTATGAAGATTTTGCTCGTACCCAGGCCAGTCACAACATCAGTGACTCCATACGCGGCACCGGCACTGCCGCTGACCAGACCAAGAGTGAGGCTAAACCTAAGGCTCATAGTCACATATTCCAGGTTAGTCCATATATATATATATATATATATATATATATATATATATATATATATATATATATATATATATATATCTCTCTCTCTCTCTCTCTCTCTCTCTCTCTCTCTCTCTCTCTCTCTCTCTCTCTCTCTCTCTCTCTCTCTCTCCTCTCTCTCTCTCTCTCTCTCTCCTCTCTCTCTCTCTCTCTCTCTCTCTCTCTCTCTCTCTCTCTCTCTCGCTCTCTCTCTCTCTCTCTCTCTCTCTCTCTCTCTCTCTCTCTCTCTCTCTCTCTCTCTCTCTCTCTCTCTCTCTCTCTCTCTCTCTCTCTCATATCTTCTATCTGTTTCTCTCTAAGCCTTTTGCAATAAATACCGGTAGAAATCATTCTGTCTATCACAAACTCACAATGGTTGTCTATTGGTGTTAAGTGTCTTGATAGCGTAATGCATAGTGCTAGGAATTTCGATGTGAGTATCCTGGGTTCGAGTCCTCGGAGTGCCACATGTATTTGTTGATTTCATTAATTGAGTTTAGATGTGAAGTTGGTTGGTGTAAAAAACATAATAATTCATAGGTCTAACTTCCTTATAGCCTGAAATTGCAATTGGTCAATTGTTGATGCTATTGCTTTTACTTTTGGTTTTACTTCTGGTTTAACTCTGCTGTTACAACATTCCCCAGGCACTGCAATACCTGCGTAAGGTGTGCAACCACCCCAAGCTGGTGTTGAAGCCGCAGCACCCCGAGTATGACCGCATCCTCTCCAAGCTTCGTGCTGGTAGCTCCACCTTGGGGGACATCACACACTCCGCAAAACTCCCGGCTCTCAAGTATGTTATCAATCACATATTTACATAACAATTTAGAGATTTTTTTAATTTATCTTTTTTGATAGATCTGGCACTCTAAGCTGCCATGTCTTGAAGTATGTTATCACTCCTTTGGCATATCAATTTTATTGTATGTTTATTATATACGTCATACCAAACTGACAGCTTTGAAGTATGTCATCAGTAATTTTTATATCTATTACTCATATGGTAGTATGTATTATACTGTATAACGGAATGTATTACTGCGCACCGTCGTAAGCATGAAGCACAAGGTATTGTTTGAACTCTTTTGTGTGTGTCTTTGCAGTATTTGAAATGCAAATTAATTGATTAAGATATGACTTGGTCAATCCTTATTATTTGATACCCAAAGTGGTCAGTCCTTTTTATTTTATACCCAAAATGACCTCTCCCCCCTACTTCATTAGTTTTGGACCCCCCAAATATGAACATGAGAAGTTTTTACTTGAAAGTCACATTGTGTTCTTTTATTTATAAATTATTATTTTGCTTAAGCGTTGTTTCCACATAGCGATTTTGATTAGTTATTTAGTCTTTTTAATGTGTTCGTATAAGTTTTGGTTTGTTTATTTTGCAAGTTTTACATTATAATTACATTATTATAATGTAAAACTTACAAAATAAACAAACCAAAGCTTATACGAACACAGTAAAAAGACAAAACAACTAATCAAAATCGCTATGTGGATACAACGCTTAAGTAAAATAATAATTTATAAATAAAAGAACACAATCCACCACATAGGGTGTAATAGTTCCTGGTTAGTCACTGACTTGAGCACAAATTTTGGATATGATTAGATGATCCCAATTGGGGGTTGGGGCCTTTACCCCCATATACTTTAATGGTATCATAAATACTAATTACAGTCGGTCCTCCGGTAATGCGCATTTTGGAAACGCGGATTTGGTGACACGCGGTACACCCCAAATATCCAAAATGTTGCTAACACGGTCAACGCTTACACTGACGCGGGGTCTAGCTGGGCGCCGAACCTTTACTCCCGACTTTTGTCATTTACCGATGCTCATATCTCTGCAAAATAGTGCAAATAAATGGCCTAATCAAGTTTTTATGCATACCGGAGGTAGATATGATCGTTGCCGTGCATTGGGTGCAGTCTAGAACACTCCACATTGTGTAGTTATTGTGTGAGGTGAGAATAATTACCGAAACACGCTTATGTTATTGTTTGGCTATGTCGAGTGAGTGTGTGTGTGTGTTGTCGTTGTGTGCAATGCGTGGCTAGGCTATCTCGGTCGCCGAACCTTTACTCCCGACTTTCGTCATTTACCGATGCTCATATCTCTGCAAATAAATGGCCTAACCAAGTGTTTATGCATACCAAAGGTAGATATGATCGTTGCCGTGCGTTGGGTGAAGACTAGAACACCCTACATTGTGTAGTTATTGTGTGAGGTGAGAAATATAAGACGGCGAGTTATGCAGGAATTCCGAAGTTCCGATTTTCGCCATTTACCGATGCTCATATCTCTGCAAATAAATGGCCTAACCAAGTTGTTATGCATACCAGAGGTAGATATGGTCGTTGCTGTGCGTTGAGTGAAGAGTAGACCATTCTAAAATGTGTAGTTATTGTGTGAGGTGAGAAATATGATGGCGGGATTTCAGAGCTTCGATCGAAAAATATCGGATACTGCTGTGACTCTCTCTCCTTAACTAGCCTAGCCTAAACGAAATATTTATTCAGAGGTAAGAGTTGTTGCAATGGGCAAATCAACTCAATGCACATGTCAAATAACCTTTATAATTGATTTAATTATTATAACATAGGCTTCTATGAAGAAAAAGTGGACTTTGTAGAAATCCCCAGAACACAAAGGTACATTTAACATGTAAACATATGGTTTCGGTAACGCGGTTTTTGGTAACACGGGAGGTTACCAGAACACATTAGCCGCGTTACCGGAGGACCGACTGTACTTGCTAACTATTGAGATGATTATAATACAGTCGGCCCCGCAAGCGTGCGCAATAAAAGGGTGCGATTCTCCAACCGTGCGGTGCTTATAATCCAAGGGTGCGAAAAAAGCAAAGCGTGCGGTGGCGAAGCGTGCGGAACTGGATGCGCATTTGTCGGGCGGCCATGTTTGTGACGTCAGAGCGTGCCGGATGACTCAGTGACTCGTGTGTAAGCATACCCTGACGCAACCTTGCAATTCTCTTCCGCATTCTTTGTGAACAATGGACCCTCCAGCCCCTCCACCACCCCAGCCACCTGCTGCCCCTAACCCACCGCCCAGGGCGATCGTGTTACCCACGAAAACAAAAGTGAAAGTTCTTGATTTAGAACAGAAAAAACAGTTACTAGACATGTATATTTCTATACTGTACAGGTATTCTTTCCTTAGTTCATGTTTTTCAGGGGTTATTGGGCAAAAAAAGGGTAAGTTTGAAGAGTCCCCGGACTACATAGTGAATTTCCCATAGGTTCTTAAGCTCCAAGGGTGCGCACATGTCTCGGACTAAGATAACCGCACCCTTGTGGGGCCCACTGTACTCCATTTTGAGGATTGGGGGTCTTGTCACCTCAAATTAAATTAGCATTAACTCCAAAACTCATATACAGTACCGGTACTCAGAAACACACTATTTGGTGGCTAGCTTCTATCATTATGACTGATTAACTTTTTAAATTGGTACTTTGAGTATGTCTGTCTGTATGTGTATTTGTGTTTGCCTTACTGATCTCTAAAATAATAAGATATTTTTTTAAGGAGTGAAGCCTGATAACTAATTATTTTTTAAAGGAGTGAAGCCTGATAACTAATGTGTACAATGTTACTAGTGAGAGGTATTGTGTAACTGAAATAACTAGATATATTTGAAAGGAGTTAAATCTGATAAAAATCTATCTATTTGCTCAGGCCCATTCCCCACTTTTTTTTTACTCGGGGTGGCCGACAGAAAAAATAAGGTGTACAATATTACTGTTGAGAGGTAATGTGTAACTCTCCTACAGACAACTGTTGCTGGACTGTGGTATTGGTGTTGGTGGTGGAGGATCGGCCATGGAGGCAGTAGTATCACCACACAGAGCTCTCATATTCTGTCAACTCAAGGGCATGTTGGACATTATTGAAAATGATCTCTTTAAGTAAGTTATTTATTGTAATACATTTGTTTCACTAGTATTAGTTTACTGTAATTTTATTATTAGTTTAACCCGACCACTGAGTTTTGGGTAAAACTCTGCTAGGGCTGTTAACTGTACCAGTATATACAAGCTCGGGGGCATGTTGGGATGTTAATGAAGGTGATCTATGAAAGTAATTTATTGTTTCGTGAGTAGTAGGTTAGAGCTAATTAGTTTGTTCTTTTTACATCTATACTTTAAAACCTGAGTGATCCATTAGAACTACAATTTCAGTCTCATATCCTAATGGCATCATTCAAAACAGTTCTAAAAAAAAAAGAAAACAAAAATCAGATTTACACACACCAGAGTTACTGTAGACTAGGTAGTCCATTTAGTTCAGGCTTTTGACAACTATATACAGTACTCTCCAACAGATTATTTAAATTAGATTAATACATTTAGTGTCGTCAGTACCGGTATGTACCCTGTTCATTATAGGTAGGCCAGAAATCCTCATCCCAACCTTTTAACACAAAAAGGGCTAGAGCAAATGGGGTGTAAATTTCAACATCTATTCTCTGGCCGAGTCTTCCCAAATGGTAGAAATATCAGTTTCATTACTCTATTCCTTTTTGAGTTAAAAGAAGTTTTTGAAGTCAAGATTTTTGGCCTAATTATAGTGAATTAACTTATTGTACATTTTGATACTAAATTTACTAATCTTAAACTTCTTCATTTTCGTGGATACCCGGTAGTTTTTTTATCCATTAGTGTACTACAGTGGTCCCTCTCATTTAGCGAATTCATTAGTCTAGCCAAACCATCGCCAAAAGTGAATTTCGCCAAACGCGAATAGTACTTTAAATGGGAAAATTATCCATTAGTCTTTGACGAGGCCCGAGTTCACCCTTTTCGGCCTTTTCAAACCGCCCGCCATGCGCATCGTCGATCGCCGACAGACTCGGCGCCGTCTGCTTACTCTGTTTTTGCTAGAAGACATAGGCCTAGCCTATATATCTCCACAAAGATTTGACCTAACCTAGGTTAGATGTATATCAGGCAGCAGAATTCATTGTTATCTTGTGAATAGTCTTATTGATAAGGAATAATCACATAACCTTAGCAACAAGTTGCTAAGTCACTAGCTAGCCAGACCAAGAAATGGTCTAACCACACCCTATGTGGTGGATTGTGTTCTTTTATTTAGTAATTTTCATTTTAGTAAGCGTTGTTTCCACATAGCGATTTTGATAATTTAATTTGACTTTATATTGTCCTTGTCCCAATTTTGGTTTGTTTAGTTTGCAAGTTTTACATTTTAATTAATATATATCAGGAGACATAAATCACTTTTACCTTGTGAATGGTGAAGACTAAAATTTTCTATACCAACTGCTTTTCGATTGAGCAAAATAATTAAATTGGTTTTGGATCCGTGGTCACTTCTTTGATTAATTATATTTATCGATTGGGCCCCTGAGTCAGCTGATGCGCGCGTGTGTGTTTGTGTCGCAGACTGTTCGGCACAATAAACAATGCAAAGCACAAGAGATATGAGGTTCACAAATCGGTTTGGTCAAGATTACTCTGTTAATACAGTATACGTTTATGAAATATACCTGGGATATTCTCGCTATCCAAGCAGCTCAGTTAGGGTTTTGTGAGTAGGCCTAAGCCTATCTATAGCCTAGCCTCGGCCTAAGAGTAACTCTCAATATGGCGCTCTACTGTAGCCTACATGAAACATTAACAGCAATAGAAAAGACAATAGATAATAGATAACAGATTTTATTTACCATGAATTATTTAGAGTTAGGCCTGGTGAGACTAGCTTGCGGGCGGCGCATTCTGGGCCGACGCCATTCCGTGACGTCAGCATTCTCGCCAAAAGGGTATTTGAAGCGCCAAATTCGGATTCTGGTACCATATCCAACCTATCGCCAATACTGTGTTTCGCCAAGCTGAAATCCGCTAAACGCGAGGGACCGCTGTGTACATCACTAAAATGTATACTATCGAGCGAGTCATTCAATACAAGCTCTTTATGTACTGCACATTCAAATTCCATGATTCCCAACTTATTTCTCGGCAGAGGTTCTCTCACCTTGCTACACCTCTTATGCACCGTCATAACAATAACAACTTTGACTAACCGTGACCTTTGTTTTATTTATAGTTACTCTTAATCCCTTATTTTTGTTTTTATTTTTGTTTTTCTATGTGATTGAGGGAGGCAAAAGGCAGAACTGCCTATATCGAGTGCCTCCCCCATAGTTGAAAGAGTGACAGGGCCAAAATCAAGGGACGTTCGAGCCAAAATGCCTGGACACACGGAGTTTGAAGCAACTTAAGTCATAGGAAGAGGGAAAGACTGATTCTGGGAGAGAGTTCCAGAGCTCAGCTGTTGAGTAGAAGAAAGTTTGAGAGTAACGTTTCACTCTTGGGTTGGAGAGTTGCACAGAGTAGGGGTGGGATTGAGTTGCAAGACGGGTACCACGTGCCCTACGTAAAGGAGGTGGTATGCACTGGGATAGCTCTGAGGAACACTGATTATTATAGTAGCGATAGAATAGCGAGAGAGATGCAACATTGCGGCGGAGAGAGAGAGATTGCAGAGAGTTGGTGAGTGGACGGGAGTTAATGATACGAAAGGCCTTCCTTTCAACTTTGTCTAGGAGAGTGGTGTGAGAGGAACCTCCCCACACATGTGAACAATACTCGATACAAGGACGCACTATGCCCCTGTACAGAGCAAGAAGCTGTGTAGGGGGAAAAGAACCCCCTAAGGCAGTTGAGCACACCCAGCTTCTGGGAGGCTGCCTTAGCAAGACTGGTAATATGGTCCTTCCAAATGAGAGCAGAAGAAAAAGAGACACCAAGAATATTGAGAGAAGATGAAGGGTTGATTTTTGTATTGTTGAAGAATAAGGGATAGTCCGCTGGGAGATCCTGACCGGTAGATAGATGGAGAAATTGGGTCTTGGAAGCATTAAAGGTAACAAGGTTTTCTCTGCCCCAATTGGAGATAGTATTTAGATCAGAATTTAAGAGTTCTATGGCTTCATTACGTTTGTCGTTGAGGGATTGCTGGCTGGGGCGTTCTGAAAAACCAATGGAGTAGTGTAAGGTAGAGTCGTCTGCATATAAATGGATGGGAATTAAGGTACAGTTAAGGAGATCATTTATAAAAATTAGAAAGAGAATAGGAGATAGAACAGAGCCCTGAGGAACACCGGAGTTTATAGGGTGAGGACTTGAACAATGGCCGTCCACAACCGCGGCTATGGAACGGCCAGAAAGGAAATTAGAGACAAAGGCACAGATGGAGGGATAGAAACCGAAGGAGGGTAGTTTAGAAATTAAAGATTTGTGCCAGACTCTATCGAAGGCTTTCGATATGTCTAGTGCAATAGAAAAAGTCTCACCGAAGTCCCGAAAGGAGGATGACCAAGAGTTAGTAAGATATGAAAGAAGATCAGCAGTAGAGCGACCCTTATGGAAGCCATACTGGCGATCTGAGAGCAGATTATGAGAAGAGAAATGCTTAAGAAATTTGGAAGCAAGAATAGTTTCAAAAACTTTAGAAAGACAAGAGATGAGAGCAATTGGACGATAGTTGGAGGGTTGAGAGCGGTCACCCTTCTTTGGGACAGGTTGAATGTGAATATTTGTTATACCTTTTCTCCAGCTTTGAATTTAGCCTTAGCATCCTGCTCACTATCTGCAATAAGGACTTAATTCATGTCTGCATACTGTTTCTTGTTTAACTGTGTTGGTGGTGTAATGTTTTAGATGCTTATGTTCTGGGTGTGGTGTCCCGAGTTCGAATCCTGGGAGGACCATATGCTTTCATTAGTTTATTCAAGTACATTGGGGTTTGTAATTGATGATTAATGTTAAGAACGGGGTGTTACTTAGAGTGACTCACCTACTTTATTCCTTTTGTTTGTTGTCCAGAGTGCACCTACCGAGTGTGACGTATCTGCGACTGGACGGATCAGTACCGGCCGGCCTGAGACATTCACTGGTCCAGAGGTTCAACAGTGACCCCTCTATTGATCTTCTGTTGCTCACCACACAGGTCGGAGGACTTGGACTTAACCTCATTGGGGCCGACACTGTGAGTACTTTAGTTCATTCAGTTGGAAGTCATATCCTTCACTCTTGGGAGCCTGATTCTTGTTTAGGATGATATATTAAATTGAGTCTCTAGGTTCGAGTCATTGGAGTACCACATATATTCATTGATTTCATTATTTAGGGTTATTTGTAAATTAATTGGTGTGTTGGTGAATTTTTCTTTTTAAATTATATGTTTTGTTATGATGTTCCATTCCATGTTCCAGGTGATCTTTGTGGAGCATGACTGGAACCCGATGCGTGACCTCCAGGCCATGGACCGGGCCCACCGCATTGGTCAGAAACGAGTTGTCAACGTGTACAGACTCGTCACACGAGGAACACTAGAAGAAAAAATCATGAGGTTGGTAATTTTTTGTCTCTTCTGTAAGCTGTACACAATTTGCATGTGAAGTATGATCCTGTATATTAGCATTATCCTTGAAGGATATAATTAAAAGTGAAGAGTTCAGAGAGTGTCTAGGTGTTGTGCTTCAGTGGTTCTGTGTCAAGATGTGTAAGGAAAGATTTAGATAGGTTAGTCATTTGTGTAGAATTAGTTATGTTATTTACTAATTGTTTTATTTTTTCAGTCTTCAGAAGTTTAAAGTTATGACGGCAAATACAGTGATCAGCCAAGAGAACTCCAGTCTGCTCAGTATGGGCACAGATCAGGTACTGTAGTCTTTATGCTTTATTTATCATCAGAGTACAGTATATAGCTATATGATATCAAACCGTATTAAAAGGTTATTTGTGTGTTTTACACTGAAAGAAGTTACTATGATTTTATTCCATGATGAAAAGTATAAGAACATGGCAATTTATTGAGTTTCTGTACTGTACTCAAAGATCTTAAATTTGTTTATGGCTTGTATATGGTATATTTCAGATCCTTGAACATCTTCTAATTACTGTATGAATATATTATATTTATCATAGTGTTTCAACTAAATGAACCTCTATTTATTACTGTTCTTATTTTTTCAGTTACTTGATTTGTTCTCACTGGACTCGGGCAAGGGTAATACAAGATCCGGCTCTGAGACAAGTGTGAGTGGTGGTGGTGGTGGAGGCAGTAGTAGTGGTGGTAGTCAGATGTTGGGCCTTGGTGCAGCTGGGGCCCGGGCGATGGTTGAGGGACTACCGGACCTCTGGGACACCAACCAGTACGAGACAGAGTACAACCTGGATGCCTTCATGGCCTCACTCAATAAGTAACAGGTATAAACAGATTGTCTTGGTTTCAGTAAGTATTGAATGTTGAAATAACTTAGAACATTTGACAGAATGAATATAAACAGCATAATGAGGAGGAGTACTTTATTGACAACATTTCGTAGACCTGAAGAAGCAATCTGCGAAATGTTGGCAATAAAGTGCTCCTCCTCACATGGTGTTTAGATTCAGTAAATCTTGAGTCGTTGTACTACTGTTAAACATTTGGATCTGTGAAATGACCTGGCTCATATGTAGTAGGTATTATCAGATGTTCATGTAGGTCACACGGTCACAGCAGATAATTATGGCCTTAATAATTATGAGGCAAAGGCAGAAAACAAGGTGGTCTAAGTCAATATATAGCCTAGTTAATAAAGAGAAAAATTGAGTACAGTAATATCTTCACTTATCATATTTCCTATGTATTAGTTAGAGTACCTTTCATACAACCTGGATGCCTTCATGGCCTCACTCAACAATTAACAGGTATAAACTTTGTTGTACTGTTGTATGTATGTACAATACTGTATATGTATTGGGTGGAAGGAGAGATGTTGGTTATTAGGATATTTTGTTTAATTATTATTGAGGATTTTTTTTTTTTTTTTGACACTTTTGAGCAATGCATTTTAGTTGTCCTCGAGGCTTCCCAGACTTTCTTCGAAATAAAAAATGTCCATCCAGACCACCTTCAAGCTTAACCCGCTGAGTGCCAGGGACGTATATATACATGTACGTCCAAGGGTGTTGTCACGCCCAGTGCCAGGGACGTATTATATACGTCCACGCCGAATTTTTTTTGTAGCAGCGAAACGACTGCACCTATGGCTTTCATATTTCTACCACATGTACCTTACCCTTCTGGCTTCTTGCCACCACCAACACAACCCCCTCCCCCCACCCACTCGCTGACTATCGGTCGCCTCACAAGGAAAAAAAGGAAAATCTGTGGCGGCGAAACGACTGCACCAATCGGTTCCATATTTGTGTGACAAGTCCCTTACCCTTCTGCCTTCCCCCCACCACACCCCCAACTGCCTCCCACCACCCACTTCCAGTGTATCCGTACGAAGAAAAGGAAAAAAAAAAAAATCCGTGGTGGCAAAACTACCTCACCAATCGGCTTCATATTTGTAACAAGAGTCAATTACTACGCTTCTACCTTCCCCCCACCATCCCCCAAACCACCCTCCTACCTATAGTTCCGATACCATAAAAGTCGATGATTTACTCTGAAAATTTCAGCTACATTCAGGACCATCAGGGACCTGATTTCTGGCGAAAATGGACAAGGGGAGTGTTTTTTTTACCATTATCCTTCCTTTCTCACCCAACTTGATAGATTTAGCCAAAAAAAACAAAAAAAACAAAAAATCCTCTGACACTGGCAGATGCATAGGGTCAATAATTGTCTGGCACTCTGCGGGTTAATGTTTACCTTTTTCGACCAATTTTGTCCAATTTACAGTCTCGCAATTGCTCACCCGGAAAAAGGAATGAGGTGAAGCATCTTATTATGACCCAACTAATGTGTTGAAGCATCTTATGATATCCAAAGTAATGAATCGAATCGGGAAGACCGTAAAATATCTCCCTCGGACCAAATAGGGTTAAAGGCAGAAACTACTAAAGGAGTCACTCAACTAATAAGGTAGGCCTACTCAGTAAAGGCAGAAACTACTAATGGAGTCACTCAACTAATATAAGGTAGGCCTACTCAGTAAAGGCAGAATATATTCATCAAGTCATTAAGCTAGTCAATCAAACCAAACATGACTTTTCTCAACATGTAGGCTGTAAAAAAAGAATATCATGTCTTCCCAATAAATAGCGAGTTAAAACAAATATTCATAGCTTCACTCAATAAATAGTCAGTAAAAACAGTAATGTAGTTATTGCTTCACTAATCCTTTCTGATATTAATTTGGTGTAGAAGTCTCCTTATTTTAAGCTGGCTGTAGACAGTCTTATTTATTTTTAAGCATAAACAAATGAAGGATGGTAAAACAAATTTCATAATAAAAATCTAAGGATCTAATGGCATCTTGCATTCATGAGAATTATTTAACACTATTTAGAAGTGTTGTAGATCAATGGAACAAAATAATCTTTAGTTTGTTATGCGACTGGTGGCAGGTCTGTAGTTCTAGCAGTATAAGGGGTTAACTTCTTTAAGTATACAGTATAATGACTTCTATAGGGGTTTTCTAGGTACCCCCAGACTAATATAATGAGCTTAACCCTTGCCGTGTACGAGAAGACGCACTTGCGATTTCCTGGGATACTTAAAAGCTTTTGTGACCATCAGGGGAGTTTAGAAACCTTTAGTTTAGGGGGTTGAAAGTTGTCTTTGACTGACCTTATTGACAAAAATAATTTTGGAGAGCTAATTATGGAGAAAATGTGTAGTACAAACATAGGAAGATAGAGGAATGACTATAGATCAGGCAAGAGAAGTGGTAATAAATAGGAATGAATGGAGAATGCTAGTGAATAGATAAGTGAAAACGCGGTCGTTTGGGAGAGGGGGTCGGGCGCCAGTTGGACTAGATAATAGTCCGTCAGGCGCCTGGCTCGGGGAGCCGGTATATATGAAGGGTACGGCTGGATGCGTGGTGGGAGCGCTTGTGGTGGTAGAGCTTCGATGCGTGTTTGCCTGCTGAGACCGGAACCACTTCGGGAGGTCTGGGACCTGGGAAATCTTGCTGGGGACCCCAAATGGGCCTGGCTCTCTGGGTCTTCTGGGCGACCTAGATATGTGTGAATTTGTTTTTTGTGTTTTTTTGTTGTGTTATCCCTGTTCGGGCTCTGTCTCGAGTCGGCCACCGGTCGCCAGTTGGACTAGATTAGTCAGTCAGGCACCTGGCTAGGGGTGAAATGTAATAATATTGCCAAACTAATGCAGTTAAACAGGGGTCTAAAAAAAAGCACCCCTGTAGAGTTAGCTGTCTCAATCTTTTATGTTTGTTTTTCTAACTTGTTAAAAGGAACTTTAGTTTTATAGATTTATGTACTCCATTAGTTATTTAGTGTGTATTCTTAATTTCTGTATGTTGGTTATGTATTATGCTTAATTTGTAAACCTTAATAATTATTTGAGCAAACTAAGAGTGCTAATAATACCGGTAATGTTTTTATTATGTTAGGGAATATGAATATTTACAGTAGGACAATATATCTTCGTATTAAGGGGGGAAGAGTTTATTTTTTGGTTGATTTATCTATGTAGCCTACTGTATTTATTTTAGTTTCCTCCCTAGACTTCCATCAAGCTTAAAAAAGCACCACCTAGACCCCCCTTAGACCCCCCTTCAAGATAACTTTGTAATTTTTCGGTAGAAAAATATCCAGGCCAAAGGCCGGTTCCTCTTAAAATTACAGGCTCGCCACCGTCTTAAATACTGCAAGTAATGTGGTTAAATACGAGGGAGAAGGGGGGCCAGAAAAACCAACCATCCCCCCTTAAAATGGAGACTCTTATTTGTAGGTTTTCTCTTTGTTTTGGGTGAAGTGAAAGAGGTGTACAGCCGGCGACACACGGCCAGGGTGTTAAACCAAAGCCGAGTCTATTATTTGTTATTGTACAGGTCTCCCTCGATTTACGATTGGGTTACGTTCCTGAAAACCCGATCTTAAAAAGAAAACAAGTATAGCAAACCCTAAAATGAATGGGGTAAATGGCGATGCGTTCTGGGACCAGCCAAAACCCAAACCCAAACGCCTAAAAACCTATAATAACATCGTAAATCGGGGCATCGGTGAGTGAGGGAGACCTGTTTAAGTAAGGTTTAAATTATGGTTTATAGTTCAAATTATGTCTGTGGAAGTGATAATATGGCCAAAAAAATACTACAGTACAGTACTTCATGTTAATTTTATTGAATTCCTTCTCATATGTAGTCAAGTCTTAAAAAAAAATGGCTCCAGTGTGACACCCTGCACACGGGCACAGATACCCGATAATCTGCGACAGATTCTGGTTTACGCAATAATTTAGTTTATTTATTATTACTTGGGTAATTTATTCTTCCTTTATTGTGTTTTTTCTTGATTTGAAGCTACAACATCTAAGATAACGTGAAAATGAAAGTAATGTTCGAATAAAAGCTTTATCTTTGACATGTTTTGAATCGTATACAGTGACTCGAGCCTCGAATTGGATACAAACCCTTGTGTGACACCAGCTGACCCGTATGCTAAGTATAACTGAGAGTAGAAGTGACTGTGGCAGACATAACAGAAGGTAGAGTCCATTTTATTTTAACCCGGGAATTTACACTTGATCGCTTTGAACTATGGAACTCTTTTTGGAGCTGATTGGCTGATGTTACTGGGTAGTATATCTCTACAGTAAAGTGTCACTTATGAATGTATACTGTCAATTTCCTTGGCGTGTAGCTACTGTAATGCAGGGGCTACTTAAATCCCTGACATAAATACTGTACTCTTATATAAAGTGTTAGTCACAAATCTTACAGCCATATTCCTAAACGGAACTTCAGTAAAAAACGTAGCTGTAGTGAACAAAATGCGTAGAAATGAACTAAGTGACTAAATTAAGTGATCTTTAAAAAAATAACACTTGGTATTTATACCTAGTTTGTAATGGACCGGCTAACTCTCTCCACATACGGCTGTTAGATTTACAATTGATGTCAGTTTTACTTGAACAAATATATTGATGATAATGTTAATAGTGGAAGTGATACTGATAGGCTACTATTGCCGAGCCTGTCCAGCAGTCATATGAAGTTTGTGAACAAAGCTATGGTGGTACTTGTAGTAATAAGATAGTTTTAACTGTACAGTATACTGTACTAGTAATTTAATATATGTGGAACTGGCTCACTCTATTGTATAAGAATAATATTTTTAGTGAATACTTTAAAAAACATTATTTATGACAGTAGTTTTTCATGTTATATTAGTTGTATTCAAATGATTGTGCTTAACCCCTTCTGTACCAGCGACGGCAGAGAGCTGTCAGTAGATAAATCACTCCCCAGTCCCAGCGATGGCAGAGAGCCGTCAGTAATGTACTTTCCTTGTAACTGCCAGTATCAGGCAGTGCCTGGTACCACGACCGTTTGAGCACTGCTCTAGAGTTGGCAACACTTCTCAGCTTATATCCAAGCCTCTGAAGGCTGGGAGAGCCAGTATTCCTTTATCTTTTGAGGTGGGAGGCTGTTATATCTTGCCATTTTTGCCACATTGCTTGGGACTGGGGGGGACTTTTATTACTGTACCCTATGGTACAGTAGGGGTTAATAACTGCGACTGTACGTGCGTCTGTATTTTCAACTTAACCGTTTTGATGTATTTTCAACTTAACCGTTTTGATATTATTCAGTGTGATTTTTGAGAGAGAACAAATGTACTGTAGTAACATATTTTAGGAGGAGTTAGTTTTAATGGACACAGTTTTTCATATAAGTTCAAAGTAAAGGAAACATTTGTACATTATAAAGTTTGTAGATACCTGTAGTAGAATCGCTCCCCCACCCCCTCAGCCTATAAGAAAAGGCAATAGTATTCCAATGTATTACTTACTTTTATGACCAGTGTCTTAAGAGTGTTATTAATGTATAGTTCCGGGAGAGTTAGTAAGGGGGGTGAACTGCTTTTTTTCTCTCCTTTTCTCTCTTTCTCCGGCTTGTATTCATTCGGCCCCATGCAGCTTACAATTTTAAGACGTTTATCCCCATCCAGGTGTCGATTTCTTCCTGGAGAACGATAGCGATCCAGCATTGTATGGAGAAATCCGGCATCGCCGGAGAAATTTTTCTATAAATTTTTTTACAAATTTAGTCTGCTGTAAAAAATCATACAAAAAATATGATTGCTCGCTACCACTCGCCAGGAAAAAATCGACACCTGGATGGGGATAAACGTCTTAAAACAGTAGGCTGAATGGGGCCAAATGGATACAACCCAGAAAAAGAGGGAGAGAGAGAGAGAACAAAATATAACGAGGTGGGGCCCCTTAATGTATAGTCCCGGTCATAAATACCTGAACATCTCTTAACCTGATGATGACGTCATTGTCATAAATACCTGAACATCTATCTCTTAACCTGATGATGACGTCATTGTCATAAATACCTGAACATCTCTTAACCTGATGATGACGTCATTGTCATAAATACCTGAACATCTCTTAACCTGATGATGACGTCATTGTCATCATATTCTGGTTACCATTAGACAATTTGCTGGAGCTTATAATATACTTCTAGGATTCAAAGGGGTAAATACAATCTCAATTTACTATTTGAATAACACAGGTCCTTCTTAAACTGCATAAAACCTGTCTAATTTTAGCCATAATAAGAGGTCTACTGTATATACTCAGGCCCAATTCCCACTTTTTTGAGGTACAATGGCGTTACTGTGCTGAAGGGGTTAACAATATAACTGAGACTATATTGAACCATAGTAACTAGATATAGGGTAAATGAGCCTATAGTTATGCGGTGCTCCAATCACTGTAGTTTGTAGAATTGATAAGATGTACAGTATGTACATACGGTATATACTCAGGCACATACCCCATTGCTGAGGGTGGCCGACTCGAGACAGGGCCTGAACAGAAACAACATTATAGGGTACCAATTCTCAGGGTCTGGGACCACTTCCGCATTCCCCCACCCTTTCTCTGTCTCGATGAGTAGGAGAATTTTATAAGAATTGATAAGCTATAACTCGCAAATAATTGGTAGAGTTGAAATTATAATGTAAAACTTGCAAAATAAACAAACCAAAACTTGGACGAACACAGTAAAAGGACAAAAAACTTATCAAAATCGCTATGTGGAAACAACGCTTAAGCAAAATAATAATTTATAAATAAAATAGTTAAAATACATTTTGACACAAGTGTAAGTACAGTATATTAATATACTGTAATACTGTATTGACAACAACAACAACAACTGTAATACTGTATTGACTTTTTATATTTTGTGTACTATTTGGATCACTGCATACAATTTTGGCTACTATACCTTAATTATCTTTTAAAAATACTGCGTTAGTGTATCGTAATTGTTACTGGAAATTATGTTACAGGTATTGCTGGCTGCGACTGTACTGACATTGTAACTGACTTTGTACTTTGAACTAGGGTTTACAGGATAATTCAGTATTAAGGAAACTATAAAGGTGCTTTCCTAAAGGGTTATGATAATTTACTTTGTCTTGTTGTATTTAGGTTTATGAGTAGCCTATGTTTAATTATAGATATGCATGAAAGTTGATGAACTTTATTATAGTTTTCAACAGAACTACTGTACAGTTGCCAGTCAAATTTCTCTTCCTCCTTGCCTGATTCATTGTTTACATGAACAAAAAATTTTGAAAATAAAAAATAATCTGTGGAAGTTCTTAGTTTGATATATAATGCAATATTTATTTACATTTATGTACCTGGCATTGTAAGTTATGCGGATTGTTTGGAAGAATCTTAGCCCTCCCAGTATTTGAGGATTCATTTCTGCACATTATTCTGGTTATCATTAGACAATTTTATGCAGCTTAGAGAGGATCTCTAGTAATGAAAGTGGTCAAAACTATCTTGGTTAACTCTAGCTCCCATAACTCCTTCCTAAGTTGAAAAATAATGTCTAATAATAGCCAGAATTAGATATTAAAACGTGTCCTAATCCTTGGGGGGGGGGGGTAATTTTTTACAAACCATGAATCATTGGTTGTGTAATAAAAGGAAGCAGTCTTTATGTTGGGAACTGTACAGGTGATAATTTAGTCTTAATTTCTTTGAAGGAAACAAACTTCAAAGTGATAAAAATATACTTTGAAAAGTAAACAGAATGAAAATAAACACCATGTGAGGAAGAGCACTTTATTGGCAACGTTTTGCATATAGCTTCATCAGGCCAATGCCATACATGGCATTGGCCTGATGAAGCTATATGAGAAACGTCAATAAAGTAAGTGCTCTTCCTCACTTGGTGTTTATTTTGAACTTCAACGTATTAATTTATAAGTTATTTTGTAGATAATCTTCAGCCATGCTCATCAGTCATGTTCTACCTTCATAATTTAAACTTTGGATATCTCTTTAATAAAAGAAAAATTACCGTTAGCTTATATCACATTTTCAACTTTGGGGGAGACACCTGTTACAAGCAGCTTTGCCTTTTGTCTCTTTCATACACAGATAGACAAAAAAGCTGCCACATGTATTTGTTGATTTCATTAATTGAGTTTAGAAGTGAAGGTGGTTGGTGAACAAAATATAATACAGTACTGTATATTAAAACTATTAAATTGTATCGAGGAATGTTCTTTTATTGAGTGATTGAGGCTAGTAAGATTATTACTTATATTCTTAAATTTAAAAAGTTCTGTTCGCAGTGCTGTTATTGGAGGATATAACAAAAAAATACGCTAGTTTGAGAAATGTGAGTGTTAATCCATGTAGTCTCTGTAAACAACACTCATTCCTACAGCATTCGTTCGGTAACAGATGCTGCGAAGGGAGATAATTGTTTATGAATACCAGCATATGAAAGTGTGTCCAGACTATTGATAATGGCTGTACTGTATGTTACTTTAAGGGGGGGTCACCGCCTTTTTTTTTTTTTTTTTTTTTTTTTTTTTTTAAGCTTTCTCTCCTTTTCTCTCTTTCCCTGGCTTGTATCCATTCGGCCCCATTCAGCCAACTGTTTTAAGACGTTTATCCCCATCCAGGTGTCAATTTCTTCCTGGCGAGCGATAGCAAGCCAGCATTGTTTGAAGAAATCCGGCTTCGCCGGAGAAATTTTTCTATCGAAATATTTACAAATTTAGCTTGCTGTCAAAACCAAAATATATATATGCTGGCTCGCTACGGCTTGCCAGGAAAATATTGACACCTGGATGGGGGTATACATCTTAAAACAGTAGGCTGAATGGGGCCGAATGGATACAAGCCAAATAGATAGGGAGAGAAAGAGCAAAAAAGCGAGGTGGGCTCCCTTAAGTTAGAGGTAATGTTACTATTTGTCCTTAGTTAACCCATTCAGTACCGGTGCTGGCCTTTTGTCTTCATTTTGGTTACTATTAGACGATTATATTCAGTTTAAAAAGGCACAATTACCAGGCTTCGAACCTCTCATTTAACCCTTTTTACTACGACCTATCCTTCTTAAACTGCACGATATCGTCCAAATATAGCCAGAATGAAATATAAAAGACGTCGCTATTACAGAAAGGGTTAACAGTTTAGTTATTGTCATTGTTCAGTAGACTCTCTTCACCTTAACCGGCTCATAACTACCATAACCTAGTACAGTAGCTCATTTACCCACACTTACCTGTAGAACGAGAACTACTACATCTTCACATCTACAGGTGTGGTGGAGTGGTCATGCCACTGGACTGGTAAACCAATGGTCCCGGGTTCGAATCCCGATGTATCAACGGGAAGATATTTTTGGGATGGAATTTGTGCTGTACGTATCAGTGCATTACCACAAAGCCCACCGAAACGCCAAAAAAATACCCTCATTGTTCCCTGATTAAATAGCACTGTATGAATATTCCCATATTCAAAATATGCTACAGGGGAGCAATGCCTAGGGAGTTAATTGCTCAATAGGTGGCGTTTTAAGAGTGAGGGTCTGAGTCTAGGGGTTAAGACAGTGAAGCACATCTAGGCGACGCAGCTTCGAGCCATGGGTGGGCAACCGGGCCCCGTGCATCTTGCGAAGGCAAGTTGGCGGGGGCTGGTTGCAGCTCCAAACGCTTCACATGTCTCACTCCCTAGACTGGAACGAGACCTCACGGGCTTCACCGTTGAATGCACGGTTTAATGTACAGGCTCTCAGCCTATGCCCGAGAGGGAGTAGTTGGAATATGGGAAAAAAAAAAAAAACACATTAAAGACTATGATCTACCCGTTAAAAGGTCAGTGTTTTTGTTCACCTATGGCGGCATTCCAGCCTGGGTCTTTGGCTGCCAGATCAGTTTGTACTACCTGATCCCACATCTACCACTACATCTGACATCTGCTTTATATTAATAGCTTGTTCTGATAATTGAGGATATATAGTACATCATACATACCTGTATATAAAAAATACTTAGTGATCCATAGGGATATGGTTTCAGTGTTATATCCTAATAGCAGTGTTCCAGACAATACATACTATGCATACAGTGCTTCAGCAAACATTGACAAAGTCTCACTGTAGTACATAGCACCTCATCAACCTCAATAGTGCTACAACAATATAGTGCCATAACAAGACTTTCTTATGTAGGATCGACATTGGTTAGCACTTTTGCCATCCCATTTTAGTTACCTTGTATGACATGTATGGTAGTATGATATTTAGAGCAAATATTTTTCTCCACTAAAAGCAGTGTTCCAGACATTATATTCATATTATTTTTCACCAACCCTATTCTGGCTCTGTCTTGAGTCGGCCACCCCCAAAGAAAAGGAAAAAAAAGGAAAAGGGGGGGAGAAGAAAAAATAGGAAAAGTGGAGATTGGGCCTGAGTATATAGAATAGAGTACTGTATATAGAAAGGTGAAGGCTCACTTACACCCCAGAGAGGGTAACCTAGTAACAGCTCATAATCAAGATTAGGGACATTGTCATTATTGGCCGGATTGAGATGAAGAGAGTGTAGTAAAAGTGATAACAAGTACATGACTGTTACCTTCTGCAGGGTATATTGGCCAAAATACCTTAGTACTGGTAGTGTCTTGTAGTAACACACACAGATAGAAGTTACTTGATGTGCTAGATTTTTAAGAACGGACATTTTGCTTTTCATGGGAACTGTATGCTCAAGGACAAAGCTTCCTCCATAACCCTTTCAGTACATCATAACACATATTTTTTTTTTTTCTGGCTGCGATTAGATGATTTCATTAAGCTTAGGAAGGACCTGTTGTAGTCAGAAAGTAAAGTTTTATGTACAACTCCATTGATTCCTAGAGGTCCTTATTAAGCTGAATAAAATCCAGTAGTAGTGAGAATATAATGAGCAATAGCATCACATTGCTGCAAGAGTTTACACATAGGAAATTTTATACGTAAAGTTGTTTTGAATAGGAAGTAATTGTGTTCATGTTAGGGAGTACTTTTATATTTATGTATTTAGAATTATGTTAACACTAGGGATTAAGTTTTGTCTTTGAGTAACAGAATATGAAAGTAATAATTAAGTGTTCCATATACTGGACTAGCGTATACAACATTGTCTTACTATGTGTTCTCATGAACGACAAATTCATTATGTTAAAGATGCACTCACATTCCAATATATTGGGAAATGTGAGACTGTTGAAGAATGGAATCGGGCTATATTAAAGATTTGTCTTATATATAATATTTCTCTCTTTCCTCTAATACCTCCCCTGTGAAGTTAATAAGAGAATTAGTGGTAATGATAGGAATTAATTTATACTGTGTTAAGAAATATAAATGGCAGAGTTGTTGTTGTTGTTCCCTAAGCTGCCTGGCCGAACAGCCCCGAATCCCTAAGGAAGGCCATAGCTACGGTCGGGCTTTCCCGTAGGGCTCTCAAGGAGTGAAGATTATGTTGTTGGCGTAAGTGATTGTGTGAAATGCAGTCTTCTACGATGTGTTTAATGGTATGGTGTGCTGTGTTAAAGCCCGGGCAGGTGTCGTCGATGGAGTCATCCAGTCTCTTTTAATAGCTCAGAAGAGCTGGATGGTGCCCAAATCTCAACTTGGCCAGGTGGACTCAGTACTCTCGAGGAAAGGAGGATGCAAAAGGATGGATTTCGGGAGGTTGTGCCTGCAGCTACGTGTTGTCTAAGAGTATGGATGTGCTTCTGGAAGCTGGTTTAGGGTGGGCAGGGAGGGAGAGATGACAGTATTTGTGTGTGATACCATGTGCTTGGTGTTGTTTTTATATTTCTTGGTGTCTGTGGGTGTGTTGCCATGTAGTGTAGTGGGTGGTGTTAGTTTGTGGAGGTTGCAGCCAGGAATTGAGTGCCTCTCATGTCCAGATGGTCTTTGACTTTGAGGACTTTGGTTTCTTGATGTAGGTAATCTGTAGGTGTAGTAGCTGTGCAGCCTGTCAGCTTGTATCATATTGTCATATTGTATGTATGTATGTACTGTATGTACACAGGCACATACCCCATAGCTGGGGGTGGCTGACTCAAGATAGAGCCCGAAAAAGAAAAAAACAAAACACACACATTCACACACACGTAGGTCGCCCAGGAGTATACCCAGAGACCCCAGACCATTTGAGGTTTCCAGCAAAAGAGTCCCAGGTCCCAGACCTCCTGGAGAGGTCCCGGTCTCTGCAGGCAGACACGCAGCGAAGCTTTACCACCACAATGCCTGCCCACCATTTACCATTTACCTAAAAGCAGTGCAAGACTGCATACCATCGAAAATACGGCGTACAGGCCATAATAATAAGCCCAAATGGTGGAATAAAGATATTTTAAACTGTCTGCTTGCTAAAAAGTTTGCTAATGATTGATTAACGACGCAAAGTAAAAAGACCCTGGAGTTACATGCTGCGAATCAAAGTAAAACAAACCCGAAAGAATTCTATAGTTATATCAGAAAGAAAAAAGTAGTTACTTCAACTGTTGGACCGTTAGTCGATGAAAATGGAGAATACAGCCTGATGGACTGTTATTTAGTCCAACTGACTGCATTTCACACAATCAATTACGCCAACAACACAATCTACACTCCTTGAGAGCTCTGTGGGAAAGCCCGACCGTGGCCATGGCCTTCCTTAGGGACTCGGGGCTGTTCGGCCAGGCAGCTTAGGGAACGACAACAACAACAACACCAACTGGCGCCCGACTCCCTCTCCCAAAATATAATTTTGCTATGCCACAATGCAAATGGGTGGGTAGAGTTTTCCATTTTGTAATTCTATTTACATGTTATATTCTTCAGATACAGGCAAACATTAACTGAATGTATATGTATGTATATACTCAGGCACATACCCCATTGCTGGGGGTGGCCGACTCGAGACAGAGCCCGAACAGAAACAGCATTTAAAGTTCCAATTCGTAGGATCCGGGACCACTTTCGCGTTCCCTCGCCTCTCTATATCTCGTTGAGTAGGAGAATTTAACTACAGTAGTTATATTCTAAATAAAGATTTTTGCAATGGTTATTCCACCTGCCTTAGTATTTTCCCAGACTTCCCAAATTGACTAATTCCTTGAACATGACGATGGTGCATTGTTATATGTGTGATCAGTTTGCTTGGGAACCAGATTGACTTGCTCATATAGTGATGTACACCCTACAGTAGGCTATGTGGTGGATTGTGTTCTTTTATTTTTATTTATTTTTTATTTTAGTAAACGTTGTTTTCACATAGCGATTTTGATCAGTTATTTTGCCTTTAGGCTATATTGTCTGTCCCAGTTTTGGTTTGTTTAGTTTGCAAGTTTTACATTTTAATTGCGTAGACAGAATATCCTACTGTTCTATTTATCATTTAAGTGAGCATGCAAATTAGATGCATGAAAAATTAGATACAGTATTTGCTTGACAGTAATTCTATATTGAAAATAGTTATGAATGTCTTTGTGTGCCATCTGGAAATGCAGTCGTAAGCATAATATAAGGGTATACTAATTCAGACTTTTTAACCTTTATGCATACCTACATAAATTTAAAGACCAAGTGATCCACACGAAGTGCGGCTCCGGCTCTCATGTTCTAATAGCGGCGCTTTAAGCAGCCCTATTCAGAGCTGCTTCACTTTTTTTTTTTTTTTTTTTTTTTTATTCAAGATCAGACTGTATAAGGTCTGATCCCACATCTTTCTTGGTCTGCCCCTTGGTGCAGCTCCCTCCACGTTCATGTGATGGACAGGACTGTTTGCCATGTACGGTTTGGTGAGCTTTTGTTAACTTGTTTTCTTTTCCACCTTTTCTCCATATTGTTATGCCTGGTTATTCTCCCCACATTCCTAGAGGTTGCGGAGGTAGTAGGGAGTGATTTTGTTGTGGATCATGAAAGGTCAAAATTATTACAGTCCTCTCAGCTAGTGGTTATTTTGTGTGTATGTAACTATGTAGGCTACAGTATGCATGAATTCTGTGGATTTACAAAAGTTTGCAGTTTGGAAATATGAGGTTCATTTAAGTCTATGGAAACTGACAGCCTGGTTTCATTTCCTCCCATTGGTTTGTTACACTACAGGGTTTTTGGTGAATCGGTGTCTGAACGTCTTCTTAACAGATTAGTAATGGTTTTAGATCACATACAGACTATTTTGCTGTCAATGGAGAAGTTGATGAGTGACTTGTAGATGATATTATTGTGCTCAGGATTGGTAACCTCTGCTAGAAGTAAAGGATTCACTGAGAGTGCAATAATGACAAGATATAGGCTAATATACACAAAGTACAAACATGTTTCGTTGCGCACAGGATCCGATGCCTACCGTCAATTTCAAACAACCGCTGATGTTGTGGGTGTTTACAACCTGCTGATATATTGATCGTAGTTGTGGAGATATTGAAGCCAGAAAGCATGAACCCTAACATCTATCACTCTAAAACGGATTGAGCAAATGGACTGTAAATGTTCACACCTATTCCCTGGGGCCTGGCTGACCCTTCCCAAATGGTAGACATATTAGCTCGATTACTCGCGTTGTTTGTTAATTATTAAGGTTAATGTTCAAGAGTTGTGGCCTACCTATTTGGAACAGGGTATAATAGTGTGTGGCTAGATGTAGGCTATGGTTCAAAGACAGTTATATAAAAGTTCTAGATACAATTTAGATACAATGTCAAGTTCACAGAAAACGGGAGGCATTTGGTGGTTTGGGCGGGAAATGTGCGACACTTTGGCCGTCTTGGCTGGGTACCCAGACACGAAAATCAACTCACCTTCCATATTTAACTGTAGGGGATCGTCATAATTATTTTCATTACCACAAATCAACATACTGATATTGACTTAAAGGTTTAATAGTTTAGTCAATGTTTAAGCCGCGTGTTTTTGTTATAGTATGCAAGTGTCCAGGTGAAGGACTATAGACTCGCTTGATTCCCAGAGACAGAGACACTAGGTAAAGACGCTTCGCTCTTCTAGTTATTTTTGCTTTTTGTGCACGATATTCGAGTGCCGGAAGTGCGGAGAGTCTAGAAGTGGCGTTTGACGATTAGCGGTCGATCTGGAAGGAGAATCGGAAGGAAATAGGCTGAAATAAGGCGAGATATTTGTGATATAGGTAACCCTTTCAGGATACGATGATGCAATCTTTTATTATGTTCTGGCTATTATTAGACAATTTTCTGCAGCTTAGGACAGACCACTAGGTATGCAATGGGTAAACACTATTGTAATTAACCCCTGGATCTATGTAAGTATTGTTTTATCTCTTCGTTTCCTTCTTTCTTGAATAGTAACTCTCCTATTAGTTTTTCAGTGTCTTGGATATATGGCCTGTGTATCTTGTTATTTTTGTCCTAATTTCATTATATTCTTCACATTCCAGGATAAAATGTTCTAAGTTTTCTGGATCTTTTCCACACAGTCTGCATTTTGTATCCTCCTTCTTAAATCTTTTTCTGTCTTCTAGGTTTAGGGTGTTAGATCGGTGTTAGTTAGCTGGGCCTATAATTAGGTCTTATAATTGGGGTTGGGTGTGAGAGGGATCTGCCTTGTGTGGGCCAATCATCTTTCTGCAGACTCCCATTTTCTTATGTTCTTATGTGTATACGGGTATATATATATATATATATATACCGTATATATACCGGTATATATATATATATATATACCGGTATATATATATATATATATATATACCGGTATATATTACATATAAAGGAAACATAACAAATGTACTGAAGCTCAGTGATAGCGAAAGAACTCGAACAAATGGTTTCAAATTAGATAAATTTCGTTTCAGAAAAGATATAGGCAAATATTGGTTTGGTAACAGAGTTGTAGATGGGTGGAATAGGCTACCAAGTGATATAGTGGGATCAAGAACGATAGGGAGCTTTAAGATAAAATCAGATAGGCATATGGACGAGATGGGTTGGGTGTGAGGGGGATCTGCCGGGTTTGGGCCAATCGGTGCTCAGCAGACCCCCGTAATCTTGTGTTAATCTCTGACCGTTTTGGTGGGGTCAGTACTCAAGATATTAGTGAGTTGGGGCTATAATTGGGCCTTGTAATTGGGGTTGGGTGTGACAGGGATCTGGCTTGTGTGAGCCGATCGGCATTTTGCAGACTCCCATTTTCTTATGTTCTTATTATATGTTCTTAAGCCTAAAGCCAGTATCACTTTTTCACTCAACATTTATCCTCAACACTGGTCTGGCAGCTTATGAGGTCAACATATAATATTTTTCTGTTACCTAAATGCATCTATCACTAGTCTAGTTTCCGATACCAGTACAAAATATTCCAAAAATGTTGCCAGACATTTTTTTTTACCCACTTCAAGCTCACGTGTTTTTTTTTTTTTTTTTTTTTAAGTGACTGAACAAGTCCTTCAAAGCTCAATGAAATCGTCTAATGTTACCCATATACTACTAGCAATTACGTCACCGTACCATAAGGGTTAAAGGGCATGATAAAGAACACACACACTCAAAACAAGCACACATACACACACATACATACATATATACTCACTCAACAGGTACACACTCACACATTATCTCTATAATCAATCCATCCATCATCCAATCAATCAATCAATATATATATATATATATATATATATATATAGCACACTCAACAGATACACACACATCAAATATACATACAAATACACTCGGCAAATACACTCACAATGCACGCACACTCAACACATACACTCAAAACAAACACACACACACACACACATTCAACAGATAAATTCATTACAAGTATTATACACACGAACACACTCTCTAACTCACTCACTCTCACTCTCTCTCTCTCTCTCTCTCCCTTTGATACACCACCACGATGAATACACGTTAAGGCTAATCTCTCAATCCAATCACCCTCCAGTCACGTACATTAACTATAGTCCGTTCATTCTAAGTTGGGCAGAAATCGTAACCCCTAACCTCTGTAACTCAAAAAGGGCTAGAACAAATGAGTTGTCAATGTCCGCACCTATTCTCTGGCCAAGTCTTCATATTTGGTAGAAAAATTAGCTTGATTACTCTAGTCCTTTTTGAGTTACAGAGGTTAGAGGTTACTGGCCAACCTTGAATGAACAGACTATACCATTCTGTACCGTCGTCATCCCTTTTATTTACTCTGGCTACTACTAATCGTTGTTGTGCAGTTCAAGAAGGATCTCTAGCAATAATAAGGCTTCGAACTATCTCCATGAACCCTTTTAACTACCACAGATCCTTCCTAAGCTACATAAAATCGTCTAAAATAAGATATACTGTATAACAGACGTCGCCGGTACAGAAAGGGAGTTTGCCGTCTCGGAGTTCGGGTCGCTTGTACACTTCATTTAAGATTTATACAATGAGAGAGAGAGAGAGAGCAAGAGTGAGAGAGAAATATGGTAACAACATTAATATAGAGTTACATAAATAATAAGAGAGAAAATATGAGAAATGAGGTACAATAATGAATGAATGTAGACTTACACAAAATTAAGAGAGAGAGAGAGTATGAGAAAGAGACTGAGTTGTGAGGTAAAAGAATTAATGAATGATGACTTACACATAAAACAAACAGAGAGAGAGAGAGAGAGAGAGATGGGTGGAAGGAAGGGGAGGTAAAAAATTATAATTGAATTTCAGGCCGTTTTTAGCCACTTAATATAGAGAGCTGCGGCAGTGTAAAAGGCAGGCTCTCAACCCGTTCAGTACCGGTGCTGTCTTTTTAACTTGACTGGCTACTTTTAGACAATGTTAGTCAGTTTAAAAAGGGTCTCCAGCAATCAACAGGATGTGAATTATCTCATTTAACCCCTTTTTACTAACACAGATCCTCCCTAAACTGCACAAAATCATCTACAGAAAGCTAACGTAAATTATAAAAGACGTCGCCGATACAGAAGGGGTTAACTTGACTGGCTACTTTTAGACAATGTTAGTCAGTTTAAAAAGGGTCTCCAGCAATCAACAGGCTTTTAATTATCTCACTTGACCCTTTTTACTACCACAGCTCCTTCCTAAACTGCACAATGCCGTCTAACTATAGCTAGAATAGACTAATAAAGACGTCGCCGGTACAGGAGGGGTTAATATAGAGCTGCGGTAGTGTACGGTGTTTCCTCTCTCTCTCTGAGTTGTATCCATTCGGCCCCATTCAGCCTACTGTTTTAAGACGTTCGGCCCATTAGTTTGGCGATTTTAAAACTTTTCGCCCATTCCTTTGTCAATAGTAAGACTTTTCGTGCTATTTAGGTATCGATTAAGGTGCCATTTAGGTGTACTACCGTATATTCTTACCAAGCTTCATAAAATCTTCTAAATGTAGCTGGAATCAAACACAAAAGACGTCACCGGTACTGAAAGGGTTAAGGGAAAAAAAAACAATCTGACTCAGGCATACGCTTAAGGGAGCCCACCTCGCTTTTGTTTTCTCTTGCTCTCCCTCTCTCTTTGGCTTGTATCCATTCGGCCCCATTCAGCCTACTGTTGTAAGACGTTTACCCCCATCCAGGTGTCAATATTTTCCTGGCGAGCAGTAGCGAGCCAGCATATATATATTTTTGTTTTGACAGCAAGCTAAATTTGTAAATTTTTCGATAGAAAAATTTCTCCGGCGAATCCGGATTTCTCAATACAATGCTGGCTGGCTATCGCTCGCCAGGAAGAAATTGACACCTGGATGGGGATAAACGTCTTAAAACAGTTGGCTGAATGGGGCCGAATGGATACAAGCCAGGGAAAGAGAGAACAAGGAGAGAAAGATAAAATAAAAGCCTGTGACCCCCCCTTAATCCCTTCACCACCATTACGTAATTTTCATCATATTCTGGTTACCATTAGACGATTTTCTTTAGTTTATAATCTACCTCTGCGACTCAAATGGCTAAATATGATCTCAATGAACCCTCTTAAAGGCATATTAGAAATACTAAACCCATCTTATAAAATTATAGAAAGGTAAACTGTCTTTCATACCCTTAATTATTGTTAGTTACCATCCAAGGGAGCACATTTTCAGCATACCGTACACTCCAATAGGCCGCTACTAAATACCGTAGATACTCATTGACTAAGGTTATTATACAGATTAATTTCTAGGTACGAATCTGGGTTAGCTTTGGGCCCCTGGGAAGTTGGGAACTATTATATTGAAGCTAAACTGGAGATGCTAATATCTGAAAACTAAAAAAAAATCTGATCAATGCACAGCAGCTACACACTAGGATAATAGAGTATTCAGGTTCATTAAATTTACTTAGACTTGAGTCAGTGCAGCGTAGAGCAAAAAAGATGGCACCATCATTGAGAAATTAACCAAAAGACTACACATATTACATTAATTTTCACTAAAAATTATTGAAAGATCAATTAATCGCGTGCTCGAAGTTACTGGAAGGCTTTGACGAAATTGATACAACTGCAATATTAACATTCAATAGTAATTCTAAAACTCGCGGTAATAGAATTAAATTAACCAATTCAATACCGGTGACGTCCTTTTCATTGAATTCTGGCAAGTACTAGACGATTTTATTCAGCCTATGCAGGACCTCTAACAATGAAAAGGCTACAGACTCTCATTTAATCCTTTGAGCTACCGCAGATCTTTCCTAAGCTTCATAAAAAAAGTCTAAATGTAGCTGAAGTCAATTAAAAAAGACGTCGCTGGTACAGAAAGGGTTAAGATCTAGGAGGGCAAACCTATGTGTTACAGATTGTTCACCTACACCTCCAGGGTGCTGAACAAATGGAACAAATTGCCAGAGAAGGTGGAGGAGAGCAACAATTAACCCCTTCAGCACCATGACGCCTTTTTACCTTTGGTCCTGGCTAAATTTAGATGATTTTATGTACTCTAAGAAGGACCTATGTTATAAAGAGGGTTTACTGAGATCGTATCTACCCATTTGAGTTGAGAGGTAGATTATAATATAAACTAAACAAATAAATCGTCTAATGGTAACCAGAATAGAATGACAATTACGTAATGGTGGTGAAGGGATTAACGTTTTCAAGAAGAAAGTAGGCTTTAATCTGTAGGCTGGAGTAACATTTTTTTTTTTTTTTTAAAGAGACAATGAACGGAGGAAGGAAAAACACAGATAAAACAAAAAGGTCCATGTGCCTAAAGGCATCCTCCATTCATAAAATGTTTGTAACAACTGGATTTAAACATTTGTAGATTGTAAGTTTGTGGAAAGCAATTCGAGGGAAGTGAATTCCAAAGAGTAGTAGTTCTAGGGATAAATTAATTTTGATAAGCAGAAGTTCTTCATTGTGGAGGAGAAAGTGTAAATTCATGGGCGCTCTCAGCTGCCCTAGTTCTACGGGGAAAGATGTGGAGAGGCGGCACAATTGAAGCAAGTTCCTCGGAACAATTGCTGTGAAAATATCTAGAATAATGCAAGGGATGCAACGTTTCTTCGTATGGATAATGTAGGAAGGTCCTGTGTGATTGCAGGGTTATTGATTAATCTAATAGCTTTATTTTGAATTCTGTCCAACTGCCTCAATGCAACCACTCCACTTCCACTCCACAGAGGTGAACAGTAATCCATCTGAGAACGCACATGACTTTTATATATTACGGCCAACTGCTCGTCAGTGAAGAATTCTCGAACTCTGTACAGGAGTCCCAGTTTTTTAGAGGCATTCTTAGCAATGCTTCTAACATAATGTGTCCAGCTCAAGTTAGTAGTTAATGTTACACCGAGAATGTCAATACTAGGGGAAGTGGGAATATTTACATCATTAAAAAATATATGGGAGTCAGTGAGATTCTGTCGGTTAGAAAATTGAATGTACTTGGTTTTCTGTGCATTAAAGGAAACTAGATTCTTTTGTCCCCATTCTTCAATTCTAGAAAGGTCCTGGTTCAGAGAAATTGCAGTGCTTATTTTTGAATTTATAAGATCGGGTTGGGTGAAAGAATTGGTAAATGTGAAGGAAATGTGGAGTGTTGAGTCATCTGCATAGGAATGTATTAGATTATGAGTGGTAGATATGAGATAATTGATATGAATGAGGAACAGAGTTGGGGCCAAAACTGATCCCTGGGGAACACCAGCATTTATTGAGTGAAATTGAGAATAAAGGCCATCTACCATTACACATATTTTTCTGTTATGAAGATAAGAAGAAATTAGTGGAACTAATGATGCAAGGCCGTAGTGTGACATCTTCGACAATAAGGATTGATGCCAGACTCTATCAAATACCTTTGATGTATCCAGTGCTATTGTATGTGTTTCACCATGTTGGTCTGTAGCTTGGTTGATTTGATGCGTAAGAAGGCAAAGAATGTCTGCAGTTGATCGACATCGTCTAAAACCATATTGCCTATCACTGATTAATTTATTATTCTCAAGATGCTTAATTATGTGATTATTTAATATAATTTCAAAGACTTTACCAAGAGTGGAAGTTATAGCTATTGGTCTGTAGTTTGATGGATCTGAAGAGGCACCTTTTTTAGGAACTGGATGGATGTTTGCTTCTTTCCAGGGTACTGGGAAGCATGAGGTATGAGTACATAGACGGACAAATTTTGCCAATACAGGAGCGAGCACCAAGGAGCAATTCTTAAGTACTATTGGAGGAATTTCATCTGGACCAGGAGCCTTATCTACTGAGAGATTCTGCAAAATAGTTTTGACATGTCTGGTGTGGATCTTAAGTGAGGGAATTTCAGGCGAATTAAAATTAAGTACAGGGACATCTTGATTTATTTCATCTAAGGTTGAGTTGGTGGAGAAATATCCGCAAGAAGGTTAGCTTTACCTCGTGGGTCACTTACAAGATTGCCAGTCGGAGATTTTAATGGTGGAATGGATGAAGCAGTTGTGAAGTTGGATTTGAATGAGTTAAGAGTAGACCAAAATATTTTGTTATCATTTGGATTATTTAGAAGTTTATTTGCCTGGTTGTGGAGAAAGTTTGATTTAGTTAGGTTTAATACAGTTTTGGCATGATTTCTGATGTTTCTAAAGTAATTAAAGGCTTCATGTGTTTTTGATCTTGTGTATGCATTGTAGGCCATTGCTTTTTGTTCAGTTACTCTAGCACAATTATGGTCAAACCATTTAGGTGGAATAGATAAACACAAAATCTGTCTTGATAGCGTAATGCATAAATGCGCGGAATTTCGGTGTGAGTATCCTAGGTTCGAGTCCTTGGAGTGCCACATGTATTTGTTGATTTCATTAATTGAGTTTAGAAGTAAAATATATGAATTAGGTATTTGTAATATTATTCTTTATTTCTTACTTCACTGTATTTGTCCAATAGATATAATATCACTCTGATGTTTGTTATTTCCTTCAAAAAACAAATTTCTTGCCGATCCAAAAGTCGGAGGGAGTGATGAGTGGGGAGAGAGCCTAATGAATTACTGTCCATGTCTTCAACTCGGTAGCAACTACCAATTTAGATTTAACGCCGGACTGCTTAGCAAGGACGGTACAGTTTGTGTGGTTTGTGTGTCTATGTAATATTCCGGTAAGCACACTTTTTCTGATACACACATACACTCACTGCTACACGCACACTCTCTGACACATACACCCTCTCTCTCGTTGACTACCCCTCTCTCTGTAAACGTAACATTGAATATTTGTAGTACGGTGTATATTTTCGATTCCAATTTTTACTTTTAATTTCCATTGAAAATGTTTCTCCTGCGGGCCTGCTAACAATATTTCATGTTGACTTTAAATTCGTTGGGAGTGGTGGGTGGCGAAAGATCCATCCACTTTACTACTATTGGCTTCCACTTAGTAGCAGCTACAAATATACATATATAAGGCCGGACTGCCTTGTATGCACCGCTATGTCTGTGTATCTGTGTAGGTACGTGTAAATCTCTCCCCGTCCGCCCAAGTCACGGGGTGGTGGAGTCAGTAACAGCTCTGGGTGGTATGGGTGGGTGAGGGGGGTCACGGAGGAGTCACAACACAACGTTTTACCAACCATTTTCCCAGCTTTTTTTCGGCAACGTTTCGAATCTATTATACATTGGTAACGGTAACTTGCGCGTTATTCTGCAATTTGCTTTCATCAATTGTTTCTCCGGCAACTTTCAAACTGTTTTCATCATTTTCGCACGGCAACTACTTTTCTTGGCAATGTTTCGGGGCTATTTTGTATCAGATATAGATGCAGTTACACACGGATAAAGGTGTTAAAATTGCCAAACTAATGGGCCGAACGTCATACAATCTCAAAACAAATGGGGGCTAAACACGAGTAAGAAAGGGGACCAGAAAAACGGCCCATCTCCCCTTAACCAGACTACAAGGAAGCAAGTTGGGTCGTGATGGGCGTGCGGGCGTGACTTTATAAGCTTGACGGACCACGCCCATCCTCATCATTACCGCTGCTCTGCTCTCTACTCGGTAATAATTGGACTCATCTTCACTTTCTTGGTGTTTACCTCTTCTTCCTCTCACTCTCACTCACTCTCTCTCACACACTCAATAATTCTTCCACCAACTCTCTGCAATCTCTCTCTCTCCGCCGCAATGTTGCATCTCTCTCGCTATTCTATCGCTACTATAATAATCAGTGTTCCTCAGAGCTATCCCAGTGCATACCACCTCCTTTACGTAGGGCACGTGGTACCCGTATTGCAACTCAATCCCACCCCTACTCTGTGCAACTCTCCAACCCAAGAGTGAAACGTTACTCTCAAACTTTCTTCTACTCAACAGCTGAGCTCTGGAACTCTCTCCCAGAATCAGTCTTTCCCTCTTCCTATGACTTAAATTGCTTCAAACTCCGTGTGTCCAGGCATTTTGGCTCGAACGTCCCTTGATTTTGGCCCTGTCACTCTTTCAACTATGGGGGAGGCACTCGCTATAGGCAGTTATGCCTTTTGCCTCCCTCAATCACATAGAAAAAAAAAAAAAAAAAAAAAAAATTGGACTCATCTTCACTTTCTTGGTGTTTACCTCTTCTTCCTCTCTCACTCTCACCACTCTCTCACACACTCACTCTCTAATTGGACTCATCTTCCCTTTATTTGTGTTTATTTCTTCTTGCTCTCTCACTCACACTCTCCCTCACTCTCTCTCTCACTCTTCTTCCCTTTCTTTGTGTTCACTTCTTCCTCGCTCTCTCACCCTCACTCGCGCTCCCCCCCACCCCCTCTCTCTCTCTTTCTCTCTCCCCCCCCCCCACCCTTCTCTCTACTTAGATAATAGATTAAATTTTTATGACGTTCGCTCCATTATTTTGGCGATTTTAAGACCTGTGCTATTTAGGTGTCGATTTAGGTGTCGAGCCTGTATTTTTCTTACCGACAAATGTACAAGTTTATCTCGATGAGTGGGTCTTGGGGGTAGTTTTTAAGCTTGATGGGGGTCTTTGGAGGAAACTAAGGAGAAGTAAATGAACAAATTATTACAAATCTTCCCTTAAATTGATATTTGTTTCCGTACACGTTAGTTAACTCTTTCAGTATCTATCAATCTATTGCCTGGCGCCGTGATCCCCGAAGGGGTGGCCACGAACGAACCGCTCGTGCACCTCTGTCCCCAGTCAGTCGACGGCCCTCCTCCCAACCAGCACCAACTTCATCCATATACTTCCTCTCTACCTCTCCCTCTCTATCCTTTCAGTACCGGTGACGTTTTTTTTTCATTTCAGCTACATTTAGAAGATTTTAGGAAGCTTAGGAAGATTTTAGGAATTATGACAATTTGGCAATAATATAACGCATAGAGATAGCAGTATCATATTTTTCCATTTATAATCGAGAAATCAGATGCGAAGGAATTCAATTTACCCTCAGCTGGGAACAAGCAGACTATAGCTGTAGTAAGCTGTGTCTTACACGAACAATCTGGAAGTGATTGCATAAACGCATAAGCGAGTGGGTGTCTTCGGCAGCTTATCTAAATATAGCCTCATCTCCATAATTTATGCATGGAATAATACATTTTGTGAATAGATATATACAAAGTTAAAATAGTACATACTGTATATATCGTGAGCTGCGATCGAAAACCGATTTTATTTATCTGAATTAGGGGGGGGGGGGTCAATGTGGAAGGTGTGGAACATACGCCATCAATAGGCGCGCTTATAGATGCAGATAATACGCTTGTGATAAACGGCTTGACATGAGGAACAGGGGCTTCTTGAGGCCATACAAAAGCTCATCCAAAATCAAGATATATAAACGATAAGAATGTTAGGTGGCAGTGATCGGGCCTGGCAAGATTTGGAATGGTAACGAAGGCAGATCTAGCCGGCAGAGCTTAATAGAAGAAGAAGAAGAAAAAGAAAAACAAAACAGAAAAACAAGAAATAGAAGAAGTCAAAAGTATCTGACACAAATATTGGTTATGTGGCTTAATCATCCCGATTTCTTATACAAATTACCCATTTTTGCTCTAGAAGAAAATAAAAAAAAAACATTGACGATGCTTCTCTAAAATCCATGATTTTATTTTGTATTTTTTAATAACACAGTCAGGGACAGACTGACACGTGTTCAGAAATGATTACAATACCCTGCGTTCACCGGCGGCACTCAAGACGCATTTACACGAGAGCTTTTTCCGGCAACTTTTGAACTCACAACTTTATTCGGGTAACATTTTGAGACTACCTGTATTTTGCACTGGCATCGATAACTAAACCCTGTTCCAAGTAAGTAGGCCAGCAATTGTGAACCCTAGCCTCTTTAACTCAAAAAGGACTGGAACAAATGGGCTGTCAATTTCCAAGCTTATTCCCTGGCTGACCCTTCCCAAATTGCAGAAATGTTAGCTCGATTACTTTAGTCGTTTTTGAGTTATAGAGAGTTTTAGCCTAATTATAATGAATGGGCTATAGGGTTCATCGAGACCATTCAAAACCCTTATATTATCTTATAGATATAATGAAATTATTTTATATCTTATAATTTTATCATATCTTATTATATCTTATATTAATTATTATTATTATATCTTATAGATATAATTAAATTATGTCTTATCTGTTAATATATAGGTAACACAAAACCGTTAATAACTGAAATTTGTGATTTATTTTGAGTAATCTGAGAAAAAAAAAAAAATCAAGTAATAACATTTAATGTACGTACAGTATATGACCTCCGTCTATATTTGGTATTTCTCTATTCAATCAACATTCTAAAATAATTTTATTTCATCGCTGTAACTGTGAAATCCTCCGCTCCCACCGTAAAGGTAGTGTCACACGAGCGCATTTTCGAGCAATTTTTACGGGCAATTGTTGTCTGGCAGCTTCAAAATTTAAGTTCCGTAAAAATTAAACTAGCTAACATAACCTACCGTCGATCTAGTTTCCGATGCCAATGTAAAAGAGCCTCAAATTAGTACTAGAAAAAAACTTGCTCATCGAAAATTGCCGGAAAAAGCGTTCCTGTGACATCGCCTCAAGCTTTCAGTCCATCGTGTTCAAATATCATTCATCTCAAGCTGCAATATAGCCGAGTGAAGCTTAGGCTATATTTAGATCCATTCAAAGTGCATGCAATAAACCAGAGTATGCCCAACAGCAGCACGAGTGAAAAGTGCCATCATTATTTCCATGCCGGTATATGTCAGATGTAAGGGGAAGTATTTTCTAGTTTTCTGAACCCCCTTCTCCTTCATGTTTAGCCCCATTAGTTTTAAAATTTTAAGATTTTCGCCCATTTCTTTGTCAATGTTAAGATCTTTCATGCCGTTTGGGTGTCGATTTTTTCCTGGCGAGCTATGGCGAACCTGTAACTTAAGAGGAATCGGCCTTCGGCCAAAATTTTGTTCTACCGAAATATGTACCTATTTATCTCAAAGGGGGTCTTTGGCATTTTTTTTTTATTTTTTTATGGAGGTCTAGGGAGCAAACTAAAACAAATAACTATAGCCTACCGGTATGTAATACAAAATAAATAGATACATAAAATAACGTCCCCTTATCCTAGTCACGCGTTCTATTTTCCAGGGGGCTCTCAACTCTCGGGGTTCAAAGCGTTACCTTGTTTGCAGTAAATTGTCCGAAAACGGTATAAATGATTCTTATCCGGTCAGTTTCGGGAGGGAAGGGGAACTGTAGGGAGAAGGGAGTGGGGGGCATGATTGGTTAGCGCGCAAAAGTGGGTGGAGTCCATCGCCGTCTCTAGATTCCCGCCAACTCGTTTCCATGCCAACCACCTCCTGATACACAACGCCTACTGCTCTGGAAATACCAATGCCGTAAGGAGTTGACATAAATGTAGAAATGGTAAATGAGCTAGTGTTACACGATGGAGGGGCTATTTATAGAAAGAGAAACGGACTTGCGCCAGGTGAGGATGGGGGATGCTAGGCTCGGGGACGATCGTACCTGGGGTGGCTCAGTGTGTCAGGAGACGGGGAAGGGGGAGGTTGTGGCGAGTCGGGGTGCCGAATCAGTGACCCAGTTTCCGCCCTTGGATTTACAGTGATTTACCGTGATTCTCCCTGGGGTTTTTGGTCGGGATACAGTGAACGTGGATTGGGACGGGCGGCGCGAGGGTGGATTGGGCATGGGTAGTTTGTGTTAGAGCTGCAGTGAATCGCTCAACAAGTGAAAATCTCTAGTGCTTAATCAATTTATAAGCAGCCTCTCCAAACCTCGCCAGCTCGAGTCTCGCCCCCCCTCCTTCGTCCACAAGAGCCACGTGTTGAATAGGTAAGAGGGTTGGATATGCAAATGTGTAAAGTCAACGGTACTAAAGTCGCCACTGTGGTAATGTCGCCACTTGTCATATAGCCTAGGCTAAGTCGCCACTAGTTTAAATCGCCACATGTTCAAATTGTCAACTTTTGTTTCACTTGTTTGAGTTGCCAGCTGTCGTATAGACCTTAGATCACCACCTTTCTTCAACTCGCCAGTTGTCATTTATGTCATCATACGGGTAATTGTGTATAATTCCTTGCTTAGCCTACATTAATGCCTGTAATTTGAATCACCACCTTCCGAAACGGTACTTATAACCGAAACTACCACTAAGTATTTTTCAATATTTGAAGGCTATTATAGAATAGGGTAAGGATGTTGCAAAGATCATATTAAAATGTGTTTCAACCTCCGGAGATACATTTTATGTGCACTAGCCTATATAAAGCACTAAAAAAAAAAAAAATCTCCCTATTGACGGCAGTGAAACTTATTAAGCCCCTTACTGTTAAAATAGATGCTGATTTCAATAATGCGTGGGGGGGGGGGGGGGGGGGAAGCCCCCCATCCTGTATTCAAAGGCAAAATTTTGTCTGTACATTTACTCTGAAAATGACTTACGTCTGAGTGTTTTAAGATTGTTGGATAATGGGAGAAATAAAAATGTCCGGGGATTGTAACTAATTTCAACTAGCCTACTGTATAATGATGCAAACTACCTAAAACCAAACAGAACAACCATGGGAAAATTAGTGGTAGCCTAGTTTCGGTAATATTTTTCGGCCAACTAGGCCTACCTGACTTTTTGGACCGACAGCGATTTTAGTAGGCTAGGCCTAGGCTAGGCTAAGTTCTATTTTGTCTATAACTTTTCCTTCAGATATAGTGTTGTTTTATACTGAAGAGGAGCTGAAATTAGTATTTACCCATTATCCAACAATCTAAAAACACGCCCCACTAGTGGGGAAGGCTATGAAGTTCAGGGAAAATGAGGGGTTAAAAGCGTAAAAATACAACAATAGCCTAGGCCTATACCGTTTTGTATCAAAACTTGGCTCTGGTTTTTCCAAATTGTAAACCCATAAAACCCAATTTTGTGAATACCCGAGCCAACTTTTGACGAAAGCTGGCTCGGATTTCACGGGGTGGAGTGGGTAGCCTAATATCTTATGTTATAAAAATGGTCAACTTTGGGAAGACATTAGCCTAACCTAACAACCTTACCTAACCTATCCTAGTATTATGGGTGGGGGCTGCCGCCCCCACACCCCCGCTGGTTGGGTTAGGCCTAGGCTATTTTTTTTTTTTTTTTTTTTAATGTGCTAGGCTATTAGCCTAACTTAACAACCTTACCTAACCTAACCTAGTATATGGGTGGGGGCTGCTGCCCCCACACCCCCGCTGGTTGGGTTCCTTTTTATTTTTATTTTTTATTTTTTTGTATGTGCTATTAGCCTAACCTAACCTAACCTAGTATATGAATAGGGGCTGCCGCCCCCACACCCCCGCTGGTTGGGTACTGGCTGAAAAACGAATAGTTTTACAGTATATATGTATTTGAGCGTTTTTTTTGTGTTCTCCCTTATATTACATTTCAGCTCTTGACATATACTGTATACTATATAGCAATGATGTATATGCTCTACCGAACCTATTAGGCCTAAACAGATCCATGGGTTGATAATGAATGGGAGTTGCAGGGTCTGGTAAATGAGTTTGGAACAGTGTGCGAAAAACGGAATTTGAAGGTAAATACGGGGAAGAGCAAGGTTATGGTCTTCGAAAGGGGTGAAGTCACAGAGTGTGAGGTGAAGCTGAACGGTCAGGCTATGGAGATCGTCAACTCTTTTAAGTATCTGGGCAGTGTGTTGAGTAAAGATGGGACTATGGATGAAGAGGTGCGGGAGAGGGTACAACAGGGGAAGAGGGTTGTAGGAACGCTAAAAGCAGTAACAAGAAATAGGGTGGTCAGTATGGAAGTGAAGAAGTCCTTGCATGACAGTGTGGTAATCCCGACACTGACTTACGGAAGCGAAGCATGGACGTTGGTTGAGAGACTCAGACCAAGAGTGAGAGCAGTTGAAATGAATTACTTTAAGGAGTGCGTGCGGAGTTACATGGAGGGATAGACAGACTAATGAGGAAGTAAGAAGGAGGTGTGGTGTGGAGGTAGATGTGCTGGAAAGTGTGAAAAGGAACAACTTGAGATGGTTCGGCCATATGGAACGTATGGAAAGCGAGAGAATGACTAAGAGGGTGTACGAGAGCGAGGTGGAGGGACAGAGGGGGAGAGGTAGACCGAATATGAGGTGGAAGGATGGAGTGAGGAAGTACATGAACGAAGGCGGTGCTGGTTGGGGGGAGGGGCGTCGACTGACTGGGGACAGAGGTGCATGGGGGCGGTTCGTTCGTGGCCACCCCTTCTGGGATCACGGCGTCAGGCAATAGAAACAAAAATAGAAAGGTCTTAAAATCGTCAAACTAATGGGGTGAACGTCTTCAAAACTCAAAACTATTGGGGCTAAACATGAGGATGATGAGGGAGAAGGGAGTCTGGCAGAAAAACAAACGCACAAACAAAATTCTCCCCTTAATGTTTGGTTAGAATAATATCTAATGAAGAACCGTAGAATTAATTGAGAGGTTGGAATCGTTGGGTTGACACGGAGTCACGGAGCCCCATGCGTTACTACCCAGGGTGTCAATCCACAAAATATGAATTGTGTTATCATTATGGTTTATTATTTTGTTATCATTATAGCGCGACGGAGCGGCGAAGGCGCGAGCTCTAGGGGGGCATGCCCCCCTGATTTTTTTTTGAGAATTTAGGTGTCTAAAACAGCATTTCCTGCAATCTAAAGGCAATCAAGATGGAACATATGGAGACCAAAATTGTGTCAATTTACCTTTTTTGTTCTTTAAAAAAAAAAAAAGTTGGGGGAGTTTCTGTTATCATTAGGCTAGGCTATACAAAAATTTCATTTGCGTTATCACTCAAAAAAACAGCGTCGTTTGACACGCTGTTATAATACTATCGTACCTGTATTGTGTTGTTTGTGTGACCCTGGTCTCTGGGTCTTCTCCTGGGTGACCTAGATGTGTGTGAGTTTGTGTTTTGTTTTTGTGTGTTTATTGTTTTCTGGGTAAATGTTTATCACCAACCAGTGACAAGTTTTTCAGGTTATTTTATTTTTTATTTTTTATTTTTTATTTGTTATACAGTGTTGTTTAATACCAAGGACTGTCGCATTTTACTATTTTCCCATTATCCATCAATCTTAAGACACTGCCCCCGATAGTGGGGAGGGCTATGAAGATCAGGGAAATTGCGGGGTAAAAGGCGTAAATAAAGGGGTAATATTGGAAGAACTCTGAAAATACAACATTTAAAAGTAACAAAACCTGAAAATGGAAAAACTCGAGCCAAGTTTTGACCAAACCTGGCTCGGGTTTTTCAATTTTTCAGAGTCCAAAATCACAGTAACCTCATTTCGAAAGTTTTTTTTTTTTTTTTTTTTTCAACGTGGATAAAGCCAGTAAGAATGTGGTTAAAATTAGCCTAACCTCACCTAACCTAACCTAACTTAACCTAGTATAATGGATGGGGGCTGCTGCCCCCACACCCCCGCTAAATCCCTTAAATCCGAGCCAACTTTTGCCATAATACTAGGTTAGGTTAGGTTAGGCTAATGTTAACCCCATAATACTAGGTTAGGTTAGGTTAGGTTATTTGGTTAGGTTAATGACAAAACTTGGCTCGGATTTCATGGATTTAGCGGGGGTGTGGGGGCGGCAGCCCCCACCCATTATACTAAGTTAGGTTAGGTTAGGTTAGGCTAATTTTAACCACATTCTTACTGGCTTTATCCACGTTGAAAAACAAAAAAACCCGAGCCCTCCCCACTATCGGGGGCCGTGTCTTAAGATTGATGGATAATGGGAAAATAGTAAAATGCGACAGTCCTTGGTATTAAACAACACTGTGTATCAAATAAAAAATAAACAACAAAAAATAACCTGAAAAACTCGTCACTGGTTGGTGATCAACATTTACCGTTTTCTGTTGTGTTGTCCCTATTCGGGCTCTGTCTTGAGTCGGCTAACCCTAGAAAAAAAGGGAAAAGTGGGGAATGGGCCTGAGTAAATACATAAATACATACATACATTGTTGTGTTTAGCTGCTCACGAGCTCAGCATTGGCAACCACTTACATCAAGCCTGTAATATGTATGATGGCTGTATAACTCATGGTAGCCTATACCCTGTTCCAAGTAAGTAGTCCACATCCCTTGAACATTAATCCCTATAACTCACAAACGACTAGAGTAATCGAGCTAATATTTCTACCAAGTGGGATATGTCAGCCAGGGAATAGATGTGGATATGTACAACCCATTTTCTAGAGCCCTAATTGAGTTAGTCTTACAGAGGTTAGGGTTCACGATTTCTGGACGTCTAATTTGGAACAGGGTAGGCCTATAGCTGTAGTCTTAATGAGTTTAGTCATACACGAGTACCGGTAGCTTTGTAATAGCCTACCCGGACAGTTAAATGTACAGTAATATAATACGTTTATTGTTATATATTCCTTTACATTTACAATATTATTACACACTTGCAGATACCAAATCTAAATTGGTTATTCACATATAATACCGGTAATATATTAACATTACTCTCAACACTAAAGACCTCCTAATGAAATTAATTAAAGCATGTGATCCTACCGTTATGCTTATTCGGGAGGAAAAACATATTTTCTGGGGCACATATCACCCGTTATGCTTATTCGGGAGGAAATAATATTTTCTGGGGCAAATATCACTAAGGACCGACCTCGCTACGTAATATTCTTTAAACTATTGATAAAGGACCAGATACCCAATGGTAGCCTATTGCCCCTGTTCGGTTCAATGTTATTTTAATACCACGAATTTTGTTGATATATTTGAAGATGAATATTGAATCTATATGCTCTAATGATCATAAGAAAATTTGTTTTAACCCTCGGCAAAACCTAATAAAAAAGTATGGTACTAAAATGTCTTTTTCGTAACAAGGTTGTCAATACGGTACTTCCAGTTATCGATAGCTCTAAAGATCATATGGAAATGTGTTAAACCCTCAGAAAAACCTAATAGGCCTATAAAAGTATGGTACTAAAATTTAATTTTCGTAACAAGGTTGTCAATAACGTACATTCCCGTATCAATGTACAGTACTGTACAATCAAAGCTGAAGAGTGCAGATTAAACACCGTAGACTTCATCAAAAATTTTCACCTTCGTATAATAGACAGCCATTTTTTTTTTTTTTTTTTTACTAAGGGATTAGTACTCAACCAGCGGGGGTGTGGGGGCAGCAACCCCCACCCATAATACTAGGTTAGGTTAGGTAAGGTTGTTAGGTTAGGCTAATGTCTTTTCAAATCACTATTGTTGGGGGGGGGGGGGGGGGGGGGGGGGGGGGGGGGCGTGTCTCAACATCGATCGATAGGCCTAATGGGGAAAATAAGTTTTCCCGAGATTTCTAATTAATTACAAACACTATATATTGATGCAAATGAACAATTTTGTTTATAAAAAACACTCGGAAAATTCGTGGTATTAAAATAAAAAAAATAAAAAATCTGTGTGTGATAACCCAGGTTCGAATCCCGGTGGATCACATATATGCTTTTATTAATTTCAGTGGAGGTGTTTGGTGGTGTGGTGAAATTAATAAAACATATATATATATACATATGAATGACTTAAAGAGCAGACACAAATTAACTGGTCAGGCTGGTCACCGTTAATTGTAATAAAAAAAAAAAAAACACACACATTCTTGGACCACAGCACAGGCTAACCATCATAACAGAACCATTATCACATAAACAGTACCGTATCACACCACATAGCCATCATCACACCATATACGGTAGCCATTACCACACCACATAGGCTAACCAT